>VZSV01000110.1:2131543-2185338 GCA_013398735.1 Nothocercus julius
TCTTTTAAATATTCATTACTTCAGACTTACTTAACTTAGTAACATGAAGGCTTTCTGTTTGATCATTTGTCCTTAAAACTTTTCTCTATTGGAAAATTTTTGAAACTTAAGCTTCCCTTTGGATCCTGATTGGGGAAGTTTATTTAGTGTAAGAACTAAAAATATTACTTTTTTCTTCAACAAAAGCTAGTATTTACATGTACTAAAAGGAATCCAAAAGTTGGACCTTCAAAGATACTATGCAGCATCACTGCAGCGGCTCTAATGACTACATAGTGACTACTATAGTGACTACACCACTATCGTGACTACAATCTTTGGTCTTACCATTTAATCCTTCAAGAAGAAAGCATTACTGTTGGTTTTAGCAGTGTCTTTTTTTTTTTTTTTTTTTCAAAACAAAAAAGAAAAAAAAAATGGCACCACAGGAGAGGAGGAAACACCTTGCACATGGTGTTTTTTATTTCTTTCTTTCCTCACACCTGGGCCACTTTCTTCCATCACTCACGAGTGCCCTTATTCCCATTTGTGCAAACTCTTAAGCAGACTCGCAGCTAGCAGAGAAACATTCGGATTCGCCGCTTCTCCCTTCCACGACTTAAATTCATATGGCTGCTATGTACTAAGAATACCAATACTTGCCCTTCTTTTGAACACAGCTTCAGTACATGGCGCTGAATGTAAACAGAAGCCACGCAGTGACTTCAAATGCAGCACATATTCAGCAATGAACAATGATAATAAAATATTTCTATGGATTCAAAACCTGCTTTGAATATAGAGAGGCCTCTTGTTTGTGTAATGGTGGGGAAAAAAAAAAAGCTTTAGAAGAATAAAAAATAATTTACTATACAAATACAATTTACTCTACAAATACATTTTTACTTAATATAAACAAATCTTAAAAAAAAAGTAACCTAGTAATTATCTGTAAAAGTACCCAACAGGGAGCAAAAGCCACTTCAGTGCCTCCAGGTTTTGAAATTACTATATTTCATTAAGATTCCCGGCAAATCTGAACAGTTTGAGACACACACAAAGCGGTGAAGAGCACCAACAGCAGAGACAAACACTGCAGCAATGGCATGAAGCTGTTAGCCAGCTCTCCCACCACGAAGCAGCAGCCTGGGGCATTTTTCTGCCTGAAATGTAATTCTTCAGGCCACAGATACTGAGGACTTGGTCCTGCTCTTGCTTAAGTGAATAGAAAAGAAGAATCGGATAATCCTTTATTTTTTTTCTTATTGGCCTCTTTGCTAATGGGCTTTTTGAAAGATTTGCCACTTGCTGCTTTTTACATACTACAGAAGAAAATGAAAGCTGTGAAACAAATATTTTTTTTCTTTCAAAGTCCTCCCTGCAGTTCTGTGCCCAGTGCTGCTAATACAGCGATGTGTAAGTAAGATTTATCAAGCATCAGCACAGCTCTCAAAGGGTCAAGTATACACCTGCTATAAACCTCAGTGTATGGAGCTAGCCAAATTTACTCCAGTTGAGGGTGTGGGAGGTACGGAACTCAGCTGTATTTCACTCTTCATTACATTATGGTGCTCAAATGTTTCCCCGGTGTTTCTAGGCTCCATAGGTATCACTAGTGTGTATTTAGAAAACAAGAGAGGCAGCAGCTATCCACAGATCTACAATATACATTAAAGCTGAAGTATATGGAAAAAATTTCCATTTTGACTGCGCTAAATCTGTGCTTAGGAACAAGTCTGTCAAACCCAAAGCAGAACAAGGGTACTCACTAGTAGGAGTAAGTCACGAGCATCAATGTTCAGGTTCAAGTGCGCAATTACGTATTTGCAGATGCTTTCTAAGTGCTGTAGCACCTCTCCCAAACAGCAACCTACTTCTTTGGTAATTCTTACTACTTAGCAGTAATATGTATTTATTTTAAAAATAATCTGCCCTCAAAAGAATACAGTTGCTCAACCTCAGTTACTACAACCCATTGTTCCATCAGTCCATAATGGGGATGCTTTATTTTGATACCATAGGTATGATCCTCAGGAAACAAATTAATTTGAAATGCTGGCAATACCACATACTCTACATTATCAATTCAGTGATGATGATTACATTTGTAGAAACAAAGCTTATTGTTTATTTCATGTATTCATTTCATTTATTTCAGCTGAGTCTCAAGTCAGCAACCTGCTAACTCCAGCATTAATTGAACAGCAGCAACAACAAAAACCCTCATGTGGGAACATGTAGGGATACACTGAACTTAATTAAACTATGAACAGTGAACACTTGTATTTAAAATGAAAGCTTAAAGAAATAATTCTCTAATGACAAAATTAGATTTTTTTAATATAATATTTTGGCAAACAAATGTCTTGACTTCCTGGTTTTCAATTTCTGCTTGGGATATGAATGCATCTTGAATGCAAACTGGGAAGGTGGGGTTGGTGCCAGAAGGAACAGCCAAGTAGTTCTAGTTCACCTAAGTTATTCAGGAGGAAATAGGCCTGTAGTGAAGGAGCTCTGAATTTTTCATGGTGCTCTCAAAAATGACAGATGCCCTCAGGCTTCCAAATTAGAAAATCTAGATCTGCTTCTAGGAAGAAAAAAAAAAAAAAAAATCTGTGATTTTTTGTAGTCCGTTTTTAAGAGAAGATAATGCCTATGAACCATAGCCACTCAGGTGCAAAGTCGCAGGCTGTTCACTACTGAGGCTAAAGCTTGGGCTCTAGCTCCTCTTCTCTATGGCGACGCTTCACACTGGCTGCTGCCTTTTTGTCTGTCTTTCTGTGTATTGGATTAAGTGGAACAGGCTACATTCCCAACTCACTTCCACTAAATTTGAACTAGGCTTAAAGGCAACTAGCATATCTATCCTATGGTTGTAAAACTTTGTCTTAAGAGAAATATGCATGGAAATAAATTGTTTCTAATTAAATATTTTGAAGAGGAAGAAAACGGGCAGTGTAGTATCCTGTTGCAGCTTTTGATATGTTGCTTAAACCTGGATGGCTCTGCAGCACAGCAAGAACTCACAGGAAGCACTGCCCTCCTCCTCTGAACTGAGAGACGGGATCACCCGATTTGGGGCTGTAAGAAAAAGCCAGATTAAACTGACACTGTGAATCTGGAGGAGCAAAGCGCTTCCTCCAGGACCCAGAAAATGTCTGCCAGGTAACGGGGGAAAGAGGCCCTACCTCTTGGGGGAACAGCAGCTTCTTGGTCTTATAACTGGGCCGGGCCAGGAGAACCAGAGCCCTGCCTATGCTCAGCAGCCACCTGGCAGCCCAGGGCATCAGCCCTGCCCCTGAGCATGAGCGCTTGCAAACAGCAGGACCAGAGCGCAAGGGAACAGAAGGAAAGACCACTGCAATACAGCTCCTCTCAACTGCACCACTTGAAAGTCCTATGACATTTGTTACTGGTGAAGTTTTATATCTATGCTTTCTGTTGTAAAGGAAATCAGAGCAATGACAATCCTGTATCTTTACTCAAAAGACACCAAAACATTAACATCTTCATCTGAAATTTTGTCTGACCACTGCCTAGAAGTATCTTCTGCAAATCTGAGCCAGAGGGTGGTGGCTGCTCTATAAACAGTGAAATGCAAACTAATTCTTGTTCCATCAGGGAACACTCCTTGATGACAAGGTGCCTTTATTTGCCTATGCAAAGTAGAACAAGGGATTCATTCTAAACACAAATATCTCCAATGTCCTCTCTCTACTGAAAGCTTTATGATTTGCCAACTCAAAACTTTAACTGTAAGCATTTAGTACACTCACATTTAATAAGCACTTAATAAAAGCTTAGGTTTCTGAATTTATGCATTTCATAGAATCATAGAATCATAGAATGCTTAAGGTTGGAAGGGACCTCTAGAGATCATCTAGTCAAACCCCCCTACACACGCAGGGTCACCTACAGCATGTGGCTCAGGACTGCGTCCAAGCGGGTCTTGAAGATCTCCAGAGAAGGAGACTTATCAGTTCTCCTGCAAGTCTTCCTCACAACTATTGGAAAATACCTCAAGAAGTTTTTTCTTCTGTTACTGTTTCAAAATACTTCACTGAGATCTCCCTATTCTGACCATGTGTTATTATTAACAAATGTACTGTCATAAAATATAAAGATCTAGGGTTGAAGGCACATGTATAAGTTCTGTTTACAACATCATTTAGAAGAATTTAAGCAGATGGGTCCAAAATGAGCCATCAGTTTCTATTCCAAACAGTACAATACTAGACTTTAATTTGTCTTTCATTCAGTTTACATCTGGACTCCAGATTTCTGCTTTACGAAATCAGGCAGCTGTTCCATGGAAGTCTGCATTTATTTATGTTTTATTTTATTTTAACACAGAACAGTAGACAGATATAAAGGTTCAGAGAGGCTTCACATCTAAAGGTAGAAGCATTACAGCAAAAAACTGACTACCCAACATGTATTTGTTATACAGTAGCTGTAGCATTTCAGAAAACAGGCAGGTCTGAAGAAGGTTTCAGAGGCTTGGCTTAAATTAATTAAGATGCTGCTGCCACTGTAAAACATAGCCCAAAGGAAGTAAGTAAAATAAACACAATCGATAAAAGGGCTAAATGAAAATTATGGGATAATGATATTATGATAATGATATGATATAATGGTAGTGAGTTATTAATCTGAAAATTGCTATCCCAAAATTGAAAGAATTACAGCACGATCAGTAACTCACGAAACAGTCTGAGAAAAGACAGTGCTTAGATCACTAGACTTCAGAGCTCGGCTCTCTGGAGCAGATCCTCTCCAGCAGCAATGCTTGCCTGATGAAGGAGAAAACTGGAAGACACTGAAGAATCCAGTTCGACCTCCAGGTCTGCCCTGAAGGTAGTGCAGCCTTCGTATCCCAAGTGGAGACAAGACAACACCTCTTCCATACTCCAGCTGCTCCTAAGGCTGCTGACCTTCACCAAGGCCTATGCTTCTCTCCAGCACGCCCCAGAACCCACCCTAACTCACTGGGAACTCTCTTCCTAACGACGACCTTGCACTCAACATAGAAGCAGTATCATTTTGACCTGAATCTGAATTTAGCTAGACGTGCACAATGCAATGCTAGTGTTCAGAAGAAAGGAAAGACTTTTGCTTGCTGTAGGTGCAAAAAGAACAGAGAGAAGGTGGAAACAAGTTTAACTCATGCCCTACCACATGCCATGGACTGAAACTGCATCTTCTTGTAAGTGAACTGCTCCTCATCCACCTTCAAGAGGAACTACCTGCAATGGCATTTGCTTGCTGTCATTACCAGAAGACAGCTGAAGGGAACAGAAGTGGGAAATGTTATGAAGAGGACTTTAATCTTAAGGCTTTACTAGGCTAAGGCTTTACACTTGCTGCATTTGCTTCTCAGTTACATTATACGCTGTTCTATTCGCACTTGGTCATATAAAGACCTAGCAGAGGAATATCTTAAAAGACAGGGAAAGCTGGGGAAAAATGTCTTCTTACAAGATTTATGTAGGGTAATAGTAAGGTAGTCAGATCCTATAAGGTGTGTGATACGGGAGAAATCTAAATCATTATTGTAAGTTCGTGGACAATTTTGTTTCTCCATCTGTACTGGCTTTTAATTTAAATTAAAAAAATGGTGCAAGAAGCCGTCATGCAATGTGTTCATTAAAGCATTTATGCAAAATATTGCTAAGCATTTGTGTAAGCCTGTTTCTATCCATCTCACAGCATGCACATACAGAGCCTGTCAATGCTCTGATATATCAGGATGATGCGTGCCCCTTTTTTCTTTCTAGGAAGAAGCGCAGAGGGGAGACCTTATAAAGGGGACAAGGACAAACATATGAAGAAACTGATCTGATCAGTATGTATAAGTACCTGAGGGGTGAATGGAGGGAGGATGGGACCAAACTCTTCCCAGTAGCAGACAGGGACAGAACAAGGGGTAATGGGTACAAACTGAAACACAGGAAGTTCCATCTCCATGTGAGGAGTATGTGAGGGTGCCAGAGCCCTGGCACAGGCTGCCCAGAGAGGCTGTGCAGGCTCCTTCTCTGCAGATCTTCCAAACCTGCCTGGCTGCCACCCTGTGCCCCGTGCTCTGGGTGTCCCTGCTGGAACAGGGGGGCTGGACTAGATGATCTCTAGAGGTCCCTTCCAACCTCAACCATTCTGTGATTCTGTGAAGTTGAGTACAAATGTTAATTTCACGTCAGATATATATATTGCTTATTCTCTCATAATTTAGAGAAAACTTACTATTTGACATTATTTTTCAGTGACTTGGGTGTAACCTGCAATTCTGCCCTGCATCACTTTCCACACAGTAGCCCTCCAGGAGGCAAAACTGACCACAGACACCCAGCCCTCGCTCAGCAGACCTGGAAGCAACACAGAAACCAAACTAACTTCCAGACCAGGGATCGCCATCTCCCATGAGCAACAAGCTACCTTCAAGAGCCATAGCAAGGTAACAAGAAAACACACAAGGCCAACAAGGAGAGCAAAGAAGAGTGCTGCATACAGGATGATGCCTATGGCTGCCCATCAACTACGGGAGATGAGGAACTACTGCTAATGACACTCCCTCTTAGCAGAAAAGCACTTAAAACCTGTACACACCGGGTGTCTCTCCCAGAGAGCATGACAGCTGCCTGAGATCACAGGAGACCTGGAAGCTGCTCTAACTTACACGGGGGATCAGCCCTGCAACTTGGCAGCAGCCTCTATAGCTGAATTTTCTGATCTCCTCTCCAGCACTGTTACCGTATTGTCTGCTACTCTTGTACAGATGACTTTTCTGTTAAAACTGCTGTTCATGACTGTTCTGTTTCTTGGTGTCTAGAACTGAGATACAGCAGGTCAACAGAGGATACTTCAGCAGTGCCAAGCCTTTCATTCAAAATAAACACTTTCTCTGAAAATATTTTCAACTGTTGAAACAGTTCTTCCTCATGCCGGGTATCAGGCACTTAGTAAAAGTCATGGAACTGCTACATTCAAATGCAGAACTTGCTTGATGTTGAAGGTTTCAATCTGCCTGATTAAACAGGCATCTGTGCTGAATACTCCACATCAGGCAAAAGCTTTTTTAAAGAAATGAGTCACTGGTGTGACTACGGGTGAAACAATTACTTCCCCACACCTCTTTCCCCAACACATTATGAATAATTTCCTGCTTCTACTGTGTGAAGCAGGATCCTATGTTTGGACTCCTGACTGCCTCAGAGAGAAAGGGGAGCATGAAAGTAATGAGGAATTTAAGATAATATAAATTGCAAATGGAAAAAAAAAAAATCTTTCAAGAAGGAGATGTTTTAGCCTGTGTCATAGCATCCTAAGAAATGTAAGTCTTTCTACTTAAAGGATAAAAATAGAAAGAACATGAATAATCCTTCAATGACAAGAAAATCAGTGGGTTGATCCACAAGGCCTCTCTTATTGTTCATTAAAACTTTATCATACTCATTCTCCCCCTCCCACATTTCATCTCAGAAAGGACAGAAATTCTGCTCAAACCTCAGAACTGCTGACATGAATCATAATAATCTTTTCTATGCTAATGATGCAGAGCTCTGTATCCCATCAGGGCAAGCAAGTTCTGTGCCAGTAGTAAAATCCAGCGGGTACACTGCATGATCCATTGAAACCATAAACTCCACGAGACAGGGAAACACAGATGTGGCTGTCTGCAAATGGTAAAAAAAAAAAAGTCTTGGCTCTGAACATGGAGTTACACTAGAAGACCTCTGGAGCTCTCACCCATCCTCTATTATTCTATGATCTGTGATTAAACAAGTTTTTTTTTTAGTAACATTTCGAAAGTCACTCTCAGTCTTTGAAGGCACGAAGAACAATACTGGAGAAGAAAGAGAAAAATAAAAAGGTAATGCTGAGGTTTGTTTACAGGCAAACAATTTTATCTGAACTGCTTTTAAGTACTGATTTTAATCCTTACTATTAAATGCATCATAGCATTTCTTCCAGGGGAGACACAGGCAAACTTATCATGCTTTTGCCTTATCACTGATGGAGACAGAAGTGCCAAATATATACCTCAACTGTGATGACGAAGTTAACAAAAGTGATTACAGACATTACTCCCCCAAATACTGTGTCCTCCTCCTCTTGTATTTCCTTTGCTAGTTTATACCCCTTCCACCCATATGATCAAAGCAAGCATTCCGTCTTGAGCACTGTGTCCATTTTCTTGCTTTGCTGGCAGTAAGCACCTGCTTTTTACTGGTTTGCCACTGAGTTTTAACAGCAAGTTAAACCCCAGCTGTGACACTGTCATCTGCAGCCTGCAGTAGAGCCTCTGAGGGCCTGACTTCCTCCCAGGGCTCTTGCCAGCAGCCCTCTCTCGGCTCAGGGCTTCTCAAAACCTGAAGCGGGTCAATACCAGGCGCTGCACATGGAGAAGCCAGACCTCAGGGCACTCTGCTCTTCCAATTTGTTGGGAGCTGGGCTAACTTTCAGTCTCTGCAAATGGTATCAGGTAATCTCAAGTGGATGTAGCTCCTGGAAGCACTTCCCTCTCGGAAGGAAGCTCTCAGGAAGGGTGTTTGTTCCGAGGACATGTTCACGCCAGTGCTGAGCAGACCCTTCCTCCTGCTTCCACTAGAGACAACTAAAACAGCAATGAAGAGATTTTTGTAGTTTCACTGTCTCTTAGCTTTCTTTCTCTTCTCTGTGATAGGAGGAAAAATGTATTTCATCTCGTCTGAGGAGAAAGTTATTTTTTAGCAAAAAAAACATTCCACTGTTTCTAAAGGTTTCAGTATTTCACTTTTATTGGCTGCATTTGAGGCCTCGCATCCCTCTCAACCCCTGTGTTTATTACTATTAAAAGGGTGATTTTTCCATAACAACTGAAAATTTGTAAAGATTTTATACATGCATGAAGCATGATAAAAATAAGGAGCCTACTACAATTTTTTTTCACAAAAAAAAAAAGCTGCAGAGTAGAATTATATTACTGTGTGTATTGTATTGTTTGGAAAATTCCACAGTTAAAAACCAGTCTCTGAATTTCCAGGGACAAAATATCAGAAAACAAAATAAAGCCAGACGGCTCGGTGAGACTTACTCTTTTTTTTTTTTTTTTTTCCCTTTAGCTCCATACTTCTATTAGCGCTATAGCCCTTAGGTTGTATTAATTTGCTAGATGCAGGAGCACTTCTGAGTGCACACTTGTCCATGTGGCATTCCAGCTCCATATGAGAGCTGTAACAGAGCACTTTTCATCCTCAAAAAGGAAATTTGAAAGCATGACTGGAAATGTGTGGGCCGTTATACGCACTGATTCCCCCCTATCCTTAGGGGGGTGAAATCAGATTCCCCCCCCCTATCCTTAAGTTGCTGTCTTGAGAAGTATGTTCCTCAGCTCCCTCTTTGTATGAGGATGGAAACACCATCTTTTTGCCATGCTCTTTATCTGCCGTGTCCATACGGGCCTCTCCCTTTTAAGTGCTCACACACTCAATTACCTTCATCCCAACTACTAAGTCAGATGAACAGTGAGACTACAGAGAAGCCTGAAGTTCCTCTCCTGGGCAAGTGTTTCTGAGATGTGGGTCTTACACTGTGAGCCCTTCAAGACAGGAGAGCTCTCCTGATAAGGCACATATACACTGAGGATTACTGCTATCACTGCTATCACCTGACAGAACCTTATGTTCATAATTACATGAACCTGAAGAACTATGAAACTATATTTAAACAGAAGGCCGTGTGTTAGTAGGCAGGCCTTTCCCAATGCAGAACAACATTACTAACCTTTTTCATGCAGTGCTCTTACATCTACTTCTGTAGGAAAAGGGGATGCAAGAAAAGGCAGGTCTTGCTTTTCCTCTGCATTGCAGCTTTACCTCCCCACTCTCTCACGCCCAGCAACTAAAGATTGGATTTATGGACTCCCTCCCAGTTTCAGGGGATGGTTCTTAATTTTGCGGTCTATTGCAAGGGTTCCTCTACAATTGCTCCTCACTCACAATTCAGCAGCTCCTGCCAGGCGAACCCTCAACTTCCTCTAGGTTTCCACTAAATGTAGGCTGCAGACTTCTATAGCAGATTTTTCTAGCTGGCACTCCAGTCATACCCATGGAAATAGTTATTTCCTTCATTTTTTTTTTTCTTGGTGATACAATATTTAAAAACAAATTTGAACTGATGATTTCTTTTATTTGAGTGAGCTTTATTTTCCATATTTGTGTAACCTATACCTGCTTATTTCAGTCTAAGATAGGAAAAAGTGTTGTCAAAATATTGTGTGAAAAATTTCCAGAAAACAGTATTTATGTTCCAGGGATATTCAGGTATTTCATCATCTATATTTATCACTAATTAGGAGGAAAAATTGTTAACAAAGTGGACTGGTAAACAAACATGATTTTAAAGATGTCAACATCACTTCAAAATTATCCACTTTTAATAAATGTGTCACTTCCAAATGACAGCTTAAGTCATAATTTTGAAATGAAGTATCTTAGTTCAAACTGAAATCGGAATAAAATAATACTGGGCAACAGAAGCATTACTTCAAAATATCCCACGGAAACTGCAGCAAAGATCTCATTCTGCTTCAGTGGAATAAAGAAGCTGCTACAGAACTGAGTAATTTGAGAATAATGGTCTTTTGGTATTTCTTTCCAGATTATTACAAATTTCTTCAGAAATGTCTTGGTTTCTACATAAACAAAGCTGGACTACATAAAGCATGTTGTGTTTGGTCCTTGACTGAATGCTGTTGACCCCACATACAAGCTGGGAAATAATGTGAGTTCAAGGCACCCAAAAGAAAAGGATGAGATTTTCACAGTGACAAATGCCAAGAATTTCACTTAACAGCTGAAAGCTGCAATAAAACCAACAAGCAAAGAAAACAGCACTGTTCAATACTGGGCAATTTCAGGTGCTACAATGACATTTGCAGGTGTGCAAATGATGAATAAATGGTAGAGACTGCAAATTAAAAAATGGCAAAAATGGAAGACAATGCACTATGGAATGCAGACTGTTTCAGAGAAAATTTAATGGGAAAGTTATTCATTAAGCTAAAAATCTTGCCTAACTTCTGCTCCTAAATTTCAAGAAGAGTTTGGGCAGCTGCAACTGGAAATCTTTTAATGAGCCAAAATTTAAGAACAATTTAAGAAATGCCATTGGAGTGTTGTACTGTCTTTTGCTGTCTTAATAATACAGGATAAACGGATATGTCTTAACCTAAATAAGGTAAAACTAATGCTACCCAACACACGCCCAGCGAAAGCCCCAACCCATCTGTGCTGTATCTCTGAAACTTCCTTATCCTGTAATGTCCATTAATCAGAGCCAAAGCTAAAATCACTTGCTGCCTGCAACAATTACTCTAATACACTGAACTGCAACTCAGACTCTCATTCTGGTTTATCATACACCGTCTCATATGTACAAATGACAGTGCACACTATCTCAGGGCAGCCCAAGAACTAGGATTAAATGATCCCCATGTAAAGTTATCTGTTAGTTTTGACAACGTGACAAACCCCAGCCATTCCAGAAGGAATGTGAAGGGCTCAAAGGTCTAATTCAGTGCCCTGTGAAACTAGCGCCAGCTACCAACAGGACTACAGAGGTTAGCTTGCCTGAGTGCTCATCTCGCAAACAACCTGCTGCAGTTCTAGCTGAATGGAATTTATTCCATAAAGGAAAGTGCAAAGTGTGGAAAAGCTATTGAATTAGTTATATTTTCTGTGGGAAAAGATCAATTTATATTGAAGTCAGAATGCCTTCTGCACAAAGTCTGCAGCCAAATTCCACCTAAAATATCAGCGTTACTAGACACTGTATTTGCAAAAAAAATGCATGATTGCCTGAGCTTGCTGCATTTTGAAAAGCTGCAGGGAATATCAAAGATCACTGTGCTCTAAATGTTTCTTAAAATTCGCTAGCAGTGGCATTATCATACAGGCCGTGTAACTTTCCTTCCTAGACAGACCACAATAAGGCTCAATATTCAAGGTCTCAAGTCCACAATGAACAACTGGGCAAAGTATTCAGCCTTTGGTATTTAGCATCAGTGCAATTCATATTTATTCCCTTGATGACTACAAAAGCTAGAGTGGCATTAATATGGAGACAGGTTTAGTAATACCCTGTGTATAATAATAAATTAATCTAAGTAGTCTCAATTTAGATGAATGGGACTATTTAGGCAAACACATAATGCTCTAAGTGGATAAAACTTGCAAAATCTGGAACTTCTAGAAAAGAGCTTCTGAAAACAGATGTTTTGAACAGCAGAAGGACACCAATTTCTTCGAGCCATGAAGACAGAGTTATTTATAGGTTAATGAATACAAAATGAAGTTTCCCGAAGTATACAGCTGAAACTAAAAATAGAATAAAAAGTCTACAAATGGGGAGAAAATAATCCACTCCCATTTGTGCATGTTGGAATGAATGTCATCGATTCCCAATGGAAGGGATAACGGGTAAAAACGTAATATTGTGGAAGACACTCATGGCAGAGATGGAGACCACATTCAGCAGAATAGCTCTGTTCCCTTCAGTGTGCTGCAAAGGTAATAAAAGGAGCCAATGTGCCATGCTGGTGTCTGTAGGCGTGAGGCAGGTTATGCCATCAGTGACACACTGGGCTTTCACTTCAGTTAGGAAAGAGGGGTGCAGCTGAGCAGAAAAAGGAAGCTAACTTGGTAAATGCTAATGGTGGCGTCTTGGATGACAAGGCTACTGATGCAGGTATCATCCAGTGCTAAATCATAACTTAGTCACCAGATCAAATCTTAAGATCATCACCAAAATTCAATTTTTGAAAAAAATACTCAGTTTCAGAAGGAGAAAGATAAAGGTAATATCTATAAGATAAAACAGGGCCCAAATTGGTTCCAAGGGCATGCAGAGCAACACAGTGCACGTTTTCACTAGAAGAATGAGAACTGTGTCTTTTTTTGAGACATTTACCTTTTCATCAGATAACAAATTCATTAATATAACCAGATATCAGATGTGATTGCCAATAGGTTTTTCTAGCAGACAATAGAAGACCACCCCAAATCTTGATGCTATTTCAAGCTGTTTTGATAAACCATGCAAGATTAAGAACAGGAAGGTCTCAGAAAAAAATAAAAATACTTGAGTGAATAGAGTTGATTTGGAGTAATCTGAGTAGTAAGTAAAATTGGCTTATCCTGAAAGGGTTTATACTATTTTTATTTTAAACTAAGTCATGTAATTAGAGAAGACTACTGAACTAAAGAGCTCACCAATACTTCAATTTCCAAGACAAAAATGCAAAAAAAAAGAGCTAGTTTTCCTACTACAAGCAAAGGGAAACAAAGTCCAGGGACAATGCCCAGACTTAAGTGCATTCCTCTCAACTTCAAACTCAGCTTGCATACCTGCCTAAGGAAAGACTGGAAAACTCTATTTCATGGACTAGCGGCCGCCAGCAGCCTCCTCTCCTCAGCCACGTGGGGAAGTCTTGGCCACAGTACTGTGCAACCACCTTCTCTCCTACTTGCCTTGGTGTTTCTTACAGGGACTGATTTCATTTAGCAAAGCACTTCACAACTTCAGTATGCTGCTTCTCACACCCAAGTTCAGAACTAGACTTCACCTCTTGCACTGTGCGAGTCAGAGAGGCCTCAAGATTCTGCTTTCCACACAAATCCCCCTGGAAATATCTTGTGATTTGGCTTCTAACACCTGTGCATATCCCAAGATCTGCAGAGAGCAAATCTGTACTGCCTAGAATCATCCTGGGGATGTCCATGGACCTAACCAGTATTTCCTATTCCCCACATAGCCTGATTCTCTCAAGAACTCTGTTACAGTGAGATGCCCCAGAGTACTACAATTCCAACCCCTCATCACAGGAAAAATAAAGTAGGGAAAGGAAAGAAGGAAAAGGGAAGGCAAGGCCAGAGAAAGGATGGGATTTTGGTTCAAGCAATAGCTTTTTCCTAGAGATACTGCAGAGACTTCTCTCAAATCATAATGGAGCAATCATGAAGTGGATGCTGCCAATGTTGCTTCATATTTGGAGGCTGAAGAAGCATATACACTGTTGCTTCACTATCTTCCACTTTCTGGAATGGGCACAGCTGCCATATGTATTTTCTTTTGGAAGATAAGTCAATTCTTTTAATTCTGTACAAGAAACTGTACACACAACAGGCAGTAACTGTTTGGATATTTTTCCTTAAATATGTGGCATATTCAACAGAACAAAAAAGCACTGAAAAGGCATTCAGGAGACCTAAGCTCATTCACTGCTGTGATAGCATGCAAACTTAAGACAAATCATTTAAGAAATTAAGAAATACCCGGATCATGAATTACTTCTGATACAAGTCCAACACAGCTTGCTGCCCACACTATGACTCCATACAGTTTCTGAACTGCAGACAGATGTACATGACATTTCTCAGGAAGTCTTTTCCTATTCTGAGCTCTACTAAAATCTATCTTAAATTTAAATTGAACTTTTGTTTCTGTTTAGAGACTTTCCTTTATTCTGAATGTGGCTGCCCTTACAATGAGAGCTTCATTTCATTTTGGAGATACAGGTGCTCCAGATGCTCCTGAAATGGTAACTTCAGATTATTTTCGCTTTAAGGGGAGCAAATTATCTATGACTGTTTTGTCTTTTAAAGTATATGCTGCAACTATGTTTCTTTTATTACTAAACTTTTCCCATAAAATATCTGAAAAGGAAAAATTAATGAAGTTCAATTTTTACTTCCCAAGTGACACTTTAAATTTATATAAATGAAGAAAAGGCATAATTTAGCATGTGTCATTCTCATTTAAGTAGTTGAAGTAAATATTCTTTCTGAAAGCAATTTGTTACAAACATCTTTGAAATATCCATCATTTTTAAAACTATTTCATTTCCAGTATACTGCCTTCCACTGAGGGAAGCAAGAGGGTCTTTGTAGTACAGTAAATCACTTGACAATTGAGGGGAAGACAGATGTTCAGAAAACATCTCCGCTGCTGAAGTTTTTAAGGGATATTTTAGTTACATATCAAAATTAGCAATTAGTATTCAGTAAGTTGCTCTTCAAATACCAGTAGTGTAAATGTATTTGCTCTAAAAATTATTCATGTAGAAGCGAGAGAGGTGGAAAAATATAAACTAATCCCTAGTGCTGTGGAAAAGAAATTCTGTTAGTTAAAGCTTTAATTAGCACTTAGAAATCATTTAATGTATGTGGTCTCAAAACCTAACCCATCACACTGTAACTACTGTTATCACTCATTTAAGAAGTGTATATCACCAAAGAGGTTTGAAAAAATGACAGAGACCCATGTGATTCTTTATGAGGAGCACCAGGCACCTGCAGCACTAAACGCCCCAGGGCTATCAGTCTGTCAGCAGGGATTACTTTGGAAAAGGGAATCCAAAGAAGACAACTTAGTCTAATTTACTGCAAGTGAGATGGGGTTTGCTCTAATTCTTTGGATTCTGAGAATTGTAAAATAAGATCTTACTTTGGGTCATCATACAAACTTAAAATACTTCCAGTAACTGTATCTTGGAAGTTTATGAGATCAAATTATTTCAAAGATTGTCTGGGTTTTTTTAAAATATATTTCAATAACTGTCATCAACTGTCAGAAATCAAATTTAGCTCATGGCTTGAAACATTTCAGACAAATACACAGTTAACTATTTTCCTACAGACACTTTTAAAGGGATTTGAATTTACAGATAAAAAAATACAACAGAGACATAGAAAGATGTATTTTACAGAGGAAAAACATGCTTCTGCAATCTTCTAGAATGGCTGTCAGTGACGACAAGCATTTCAAATAAATCTATAGTAAACAGATTTTTGGCAAAACACCTAGAGTGTATTGGGGCCACAAGTTATAGTAAAGACTGTGCATACGCTTCAGCCAAAACAGAGATCTGTTAACACATAAAACAGAAAGAGAATAAGCATGATATAATACTAGTTCGCCTTAAAGAGTATAACCTTTAACTCTGCTAATAGCATAACCAGCAAGAAACACTTTGCAATGCCAGTAAGCATAAAAGAATAGCGGACCATGAAGAAACAGAGACTTCGTGATACAATTCCCCAAAACTGGTATTGGGAAAATATGCAAAGAGTAAAACCTGTCACATGAGGACGAAGGATGTAGAAGAGGCAGAAGAGATGCCCGCTGCAGCTAGAGCACTACTGCAGAGCAAGGGCCCAGCGTGGAAAACCACGCTCAGCTCTGGCAGAGCAGCCAGGGAAGAGCATTCCCCTAAGCTGCTGCAAACACCGCTGCAAGAGCCTGTGCAATGGTGGCTCCTACACCACAGGCAGCAGCCAACGACGCTGCTCTGCAGATCTGGCTCCCCAGAAGAGCACTGCCCTACCAACAAACTAAACAAACTAGAGGGCTTTTTTTTCTTTTTTTTTTTTCTTCCACTTAATAATTGTTTTGGTTTATCTGTGACACTGAATGAAGCTGCTACAAAATGTTCCATTTATATCATGCCAAACATGCTTCACGAATACACTAAAATAACACACAAAAAGATGTTTACATATTGCTTCTTTTCTATTAAGAAATGGGGCAAATGATCTAGTGGCAAGACTGAAAGTGCCATAAATTAGTTTAGTCAAAATTAAGATTTACAGAGCATCTTCTGAATACTGGTGATGAGCCAATACAGACATGTACTTTTTAAATGTATTTTTAAAATTAAACTGTAATGTACAGCAGAAGAACCAGATTCAACTAGTCACACATCAGAAAAGCTTATGCATTTGCCAGTTTCTCTCAAATATAATGTAATAGGAGATAATGACAGAAAATCTTCACCTACAGCTGCAAAATATTTATTTAAACAATTGGAGGGATTGGAGGGATTTGGAGGGATCCCTTGAGGATCCCTCCTCTTGGAGGGATTATCTCCAAGGTGGCATCTACAACAATAAAACTGTTGTACAAAAGAACAAAAAAGTTTTTAAAAATGAAGAAAAAAAAAAAAAGAACAAAATATTTCTATGAGAAGTTAAGAACCCATTAATATGATTAATATGAAAGGAAAACATTGTGTGGGTAACTAAACTGTAAAAAGAACAGGGAGAATGACAGAAGTGGATAAAGTAGTAAATGATATTTATAACCAACATAGTTAACTCAACTGAAAATGGCAGAAGGAAATTCTTCTATTAAATAATCAAACTTTGAATTTCATCAGCACTTTCAATCATTTCAACTACAAGTATGAGGAAGTTACTTACAAGTTAAAATTTTCTAGATCAACTACATGAGAAGGTAAATACCATAAGTATAAGAAATGCAGATCCCCTTGCATGAAGCTGCTAATGAACTGCTCAGGGATGGTGCATTGAAGAGCCACTGAAGAAGGACGCACAGCAACAGCCGGCAGAAAACTTGTCTTACTGTGCCTAGGGAAAAACAGCAGGGAAGGATTAAAATGGCTCAAGGTTACAAAAAATATATTGTAACAGAAGTGAAAACTGAATCTCAGTTTTCTAGGGCACACTCTGATGATTTAGCTACAAACCTAGAGACCCCTGAAATGGATCCCATGGAAGACATGCATCACTTGTGCACTCCTCTCTTCATCCTCATGCTTTCTGGTTTTGAAAAATAAAGTTTTAGACTGAAGAAAAGCTTTTAATTGCTCTAGTCTGAAAACAGGGAGACACAGAGATGGAGAAAACAAATGAAGAAGCAGCAATGCTGGAACTTCACACTTGACAAATTTGACAATTTTGACAATGGACTGTGCCATAAGCAATGAGGCAGTTATCCTAAAGGACATCTTAGGTACCAGCTTAATACAGCCAACTTCTTTCCCTCCTCTTTTACCTTGACTTTATTCTTAATTTGTAATTCATTACTAAGACGAGAAGAAATGATCTGACAGAAGAAAAATGTGTTTTACTATTCCTGGAACAGATTCCTGGGCCATTCATGAGGAAGAAGATTTATGCGCCAGGATATTAACTCAGGAAAGGCCTTTTTGAAGCACATTCTGAGAATAATGCAAGGGAAGCCTTGGGTCACTCTGCTGAAGGAGTGGCTTAGCTTTCTTTTTCTGTAATAGACCACTCCTTGTATTAGAATTCTTTTTAAATAGGACTTTTATATGCTTGTTGAATATATAATATTTATATGCTTGGTAAAGTATCAAGATACATGGTCCTAAACTGTCTATTTCTGTTTATACTAGAGTTGTAGCATCTTTACCAAACTCTCCTAATATTGTCAGTGTTTGGAATGCACCTCTTCCTTGCACTCTTCTATTTCTATTATATATATTCCTGTAAGATAATATCCACTTAAAGAAGAAAAAAGAGCTGCTCACAGCAGGTGAGGAGGAAAATACCGGTACCTGGAAAGTAGGTTTGTGACAGCGTGAGAATATAAATGTCACTAAAACGGTTATCTGAAAAGAACGTCTTACAGGGGAAAAAAAAAAAAAATACATCTCAAGAAATCTCTTCCTAAACATTAACTGTTCTCACATTTTGTTTAATAACAGGAAAAAATCTAATACTGCAATCTGGCTTTAATCATCCGGATCGTATCTCCAAGGGGCTGACAGAGGTTGAACTGGCCTGCGCAGCAAAACCTGCCTCCATAAAGCTCTGAGCACTTTCAGGGACTAGTGGCTCCTGAAGTGTTGACTCCTTGGCTGGGATCCTTGTTAAAATCCTTTCTTCTGAACTGTTATGCCATCTATGACTAAGAAATGGAAAGAAGAGTAGCAACAAAACAGAGCAGAAAATATTCAGTGGTGGTATATTGCTCTGAGGAGATAGGATATATTCCAGTGAACCACAAGAAACAATTCTACATACTGCAAGCTGGAAATAGGGAAAGATTGAGGGTCCCAGGTAGTCTGATATTCATGGTGGTCATCATGGTGCAAGTTCTTGAAGTTTTAAGATGGAAAAAAAAAAAAAAAAGAAAAAAAATCACAAGAGGGAACATATGCTTCCTGCTGTGCATGCTACTGCAAAATGATAGAAACTAAGTTCAATAATCTCAGATCAACTGCTGCTTTTCCATAGAGCAGTGAACAATCTGCAATGATTACAATTTAAGAGTAAGGTCAACATGAATGGACAGATTTTCATATATACATGTGTTAGATATGATCTGAAGAATAAACTACAGAATATGGAGTGGTGAAATAGAGTTAAATAAGACCTTAAAGATTACTTCATTGTTTTCAACATTATTCTGTCTTTCTGAAGTCCCGTTACAGAGCTTATCTTGGTATCTTCCTGATAGTTTCAGTTGTAAGAGTGTCTTTTGTAGTTTAAGTAAAAAACAGTGGCTTTAGCCATGCGTGACCTCTCACCTTCAAACAAAACTTAACCCACAAAGGGTTTTTTTTTTTATTTTTACCTTTCATTCACTTTTTGTACACGTTGACTTGCATTTCCAAGGTGTACTTCTTAAAACAACTTACGTTTGTCCCATTTTTTTTTTTTCAAGTTTGTATGGCATGAGAAGAAAACTTCTGAATGAGCAGGCAACAAGAAATCACATGGAATGTGCAGTCTACCAGTTCTGCCTTTTCTGCTACATAGCAGCACTTGTATATCAGTCTTGGGAAGCTGTGCAAGCTGATTCAAAGGCTTAGAAATACAAATGAAAAGGTCATAAATATCTGATTAGCACTGTAATCTCTTCCATAACCACTATGCAGCTAACACTGAATTACTACAGACTTGGATGGTTGTTGCCAATGTTCAGCTGCTTTGTATGCATGAGCTTCTGGCTGAGACTTCACAGAAAGGGCAGTCCCTTCCAAAGAGCTCCAGAGGGATGACTGCTAAGAAGGGCAAGGTGTCTTCTCTTCACGTGCTTGAGGAAAAGAAGAGTAAGTAAAAGGGACCAGTGGTCAGGCCTGAAACATGTTCCCCGACACTGATAACTCCATTTGTATCTCACAAATTTCTGCTTAAAAATTAAGTATGCCATAAAGTAAGTCAAAATACCTAGCTAAAATGGCACATAAAAATCTGGGAAATAACTATTCCTAAGTACACCCAAGGTGAAATACAGCTAAATATAAGGCACCAGGAAGAAAAAATTGGCTGAAGTCATAGGCTGAGTTGTTCAAAAGCAATGTCAGGGGACTGTATTTTCTGTGCTGGCTACTGTTGCTAAAAACCATAAAGTCATGGGCACAAGCAGTGAGCAATTAACAGAGTTCATCTTCCTTGTTATCTTTTTCTCTTGCACCTTCAGTGAAGTTCTGTTTTGGTAAGCTGTTTGATTCCATATTTGTGAGATAGGAATAAATTGCTTAGTGACATTTTCTCACGTTTGTAGATAAGGAATTCAGCAGGTATTTATCACTGAGGAGTAAAAACTGAAGCTGGTCATTGCTGCAGCTGACTTAAAAAGGGCTATCGACTCATGTGTGTTCATGTGTCCACTTCAAGGAGATTCCTTTCTTAAAACTACTGAACACGTGAACTGGTCGTGCCTTCGCATCCTAAAAGGGTCAGCTAAGAGCAACATCCTCTAGAAGATCACAGCCGCCTTTCGGACAGGTTGCTACAGTGCACACACCTGGTAAAGACGGTTCCTCCACAGCCTGTTCCCCTAGCAAGCAGCTAGGGGTACCGAGTCTGCCCTCTCTGGCAAAGGCACCAGTGTCACTTCATTATCTGGGGCCATTTTTTTTTTCCTGACTGCTGCATTCTGTTCCTGCAAAATCCAGGCAACTGATTTCGTAATTTAGGGAGTAGCTGAAGTGGTACTAATGCACACAAGCATGTATTGCATGGTTGCTGTGACGAGCATACCTCACCTTCTCATTTCTTAAGGAACTATGGACAGCTCTTACCCCGCACTGCAGCCTGCAGCGTACAGCAACCCCTTTCCTGCACAGAGCAGAAACAGGCCAGAGTTGAATGACCTTTCCGAGACTTGGGCAAAGCCACTGACTTTTCACAGGAAGTTACAGCTCCCTCTGTAACTTTCAAGAAAGCTGAAATTTGTCTTAGGCCCAAAAAGAGAATGAATCTAAAGCGATTTTAACTCCTCTTGTAACCAGATTTTCTCCCCTCCTCTTTTCTGTTTCTGTAATCTTTAGTAAAATACAGTTCAGTCCAAGTTCTTTCAAACCAGCATCTTGCATGTCAGCAGCTAGGGAGGGAGAAATCTGCTGCATATGTGCAACAGAACACTTAGTTTCAATTAGCTTTGATCAAAAGCTCCAAGAAACACTTTCATGAGTTTGGAAGTGTAAAGTTTCCATCTGCCTAATAACAATTTGGTGTAAATGGCAGACGTGGAAGGAGAAGCCACAATTTACTAAATGTGTCATCATCATCCCTGTTATTCAATCTACAATAGATTCCTTTTAACTCTACCAAAGATGCAATCAGCACTTCTTTGTATTCAGTGTTACAGAAGCGGGTGTCTGAACACAGCAGACAGTTTTAAGTTAAAGTAGGGTTTCCAAGAGAATAATTCTTTGGCTTCGTCATGTTTCCTTTAGCAATCTGCCAACAAATGTTACATCAGATTTGTTATTTCCTTATGGCCAAGTACAATTTAAGTTGACATTTAAAGGATTTTTTTTTCATTGCCTTTAATTCCATGGAATGGAATTTCAAGAGAATTTCAAGAGTGAGATCTTCCACTATAAGGCTGAAACTTGTAACCAAAGTGGCAATGACATTCTTAGAGAAGCACAACACCATAAGAGTATGTTCCACACAACCTCCCCCCAAAGACTAAACAGATTAAAAAGAACCAATATTTTTCATAATATTTTATACTCACTGGTAGTATCAGAAATATTTATTCTCCTGAAAAGTTTTTTTAAATGTAAAGGAAGATGAGGGCCTAGGACTAAAAACATCTCTCGCAATCCTGCTAAGATTTTTCCTCATTATTTTCTGTACCTGATTAGCTAATTAAACAATTCATTCTTCTAAGATGAGCAGCACTCACATTTCACCTGGAATAGATTAATAGAGAATAGATGAAAGACTGAACCAAGGAATTCAGGCCACAATTTAATCATGGAGTGTCACCTTTTCCTCTGCTCTGAATATGGCTGTCAGTATGTTATTATTTTCTTGAGTTTGCTTTTCAAAAACACTTACCAGATGTTTTGTTTGAATAGTTATTTGACAGTGGCCTTTGAATAAGCAGTCTGACTACTTAATATCTGAAACTGTTTGCTGTGATTGAGTACTCGAAGCCTGCATTTGAAAGATATCCATATTTAAGAACCGCGCTTACTCCTAGACACATGCTTGAATTCTAGCTATAAAGAGTTAATTATCTATGCTTAACTGAGTGAGAATTTTGCACATAGCAGCCATGACTACTTCTTTTGTAAAATGTTTCAGTAGGTAGTATTTCTTATGAAGCAATGTTATTAAGCATTTCCCATGAATTTTGCTATACGACTGAAAAGGATCCCTGCTCTCAACAGCACTGCTGAACTGCTGAAACACAACAGTCACTACCCTTCCAAATGGGGACCATTATATGCAATGACTTACCAGAAGAAACGCTAACACAAGCCAGCAACATGAATACAGATTATCACAATTTTTTTTTTCTAAAGCACTCAAAAATACAGATTCCCAGTGACTTAGCAGAGATAAAAAGCTGTGCAGGGATCCTCTGTGTTATTACTTTGGGCTACTAGATCTGGTGATATATCTGAGGATGACTGGTGTAACAAATCACGCACAAGGAGGTACCAACCACCCTCCACTTGACAGCTATTCTGCATGTCAGCTCTGGCATGGGCAATGTCACCCCTTCCAGCTCAACCACCACTCTTGGTCTGTTGGTCTTCTCTGATTTGTGTGTGTTACAGGGCCAAACAGAACAAAATCTCTGCTGCTTCATAAAAAAAAGAGAAAAATGACCAAACCAATAGGAGTTAATCCTTTACCTGGGTTAAATTTCCGAACTGCTACTAATTACAGCAGGGCATACCATTTGAAGATATGGCCTATACTGAGTTTGTGTTGGTGGTGTCGTGTTTTTTTTTTTTTAAAATTGTGCAACAAATACAAGGCACAGACAAAAACAGGCCATGCACACACAGACAGAGGCAAACAGCAAAAATGCAGCTATCGGGCAAAAAACGCATCAACATTTATTGGTAAGATCTAAGCTAGAGGCTTATTTCTTCAACTTGTTACACGATGAATCACTTCCTTGAAAACGGTTACTTACATGGCCTCAAATCTTAGCACAAGAGTATGTCAGCAGCGTAACTAAGAGGTGCAGCACCGGAATCCCACAGCATGTGCCCAAGCCACAGCACTCACGCTGCACAGCGACGCTGCCACGGCAGAGTTGAGAGCAGTGCCAAGCGGGCGCTACCTGACGTGGCCTGGCAAGCAGCCTCGCCACCTAACACAGCGTTCAAACACTGGCCCTTCCGAATCTTTGTGAGGAGCCTGCCTGTATTACCCACAAATGAAATCCAATGAAACTCCATAATTTCTGCAGCCTATTGCTACTCAGAAAATAACAACGGGTGGATATTCTCTCAGAACATTCTCTCCCTCACTACGCTCCAGGTAATGATGTCCCTTGCTTGCAAGTGTTACCTGTTTAGAGACTGCAGTACCTTGGCCTTATCACAGTGTTAGCAGTGCCATGCTCTCCTCTGCCTTGTCCAAAGTTCACAAAACACGGCTGCAGACAAATATAAATTTGGAATGTAAGTAATACCAACAGTATTAAAACATCAAGCAGTAAGTATTCACAAATCACATGTGTCCTTGGGAAGTGTTTGTCGAATTATAGCCTTGTCCATCAACTTTAAGCAAATAACTTAGCAATAAAGCCTGTTCCTTTGTAATCCATAAACAGATTAGTCAGTTTATTCTTTGCATGTGGCAATCTCAATCCAAGAACTACCCTGCAAGCGTGGAGCTGTGCTGAAGTCACCGCAGAGTTAAATTCTCCACCGACTTCAAAATACTTAATTGGGGCTAGCAGGAAGAGGGATCAGAAGTATCCTTACAAAGTCCAAAATGGAGAGCTGACTGTATCTTTCGAATGCCCCCAAATTATGCATTAAATCATCATCCATTTTTCATTAGGCAGCTCCTCTGCAGCTCTGCTATGATAGGAGTTCTCCTTGACAAGAAATTTCTTACAGAATGAGTTTTCAAGACAGTGCGTCAGTTTGCAGTCCTGAGGGTTTTCATTAACTTTAGTAACAGACACATGGAGAAACCTGTGCTTGCCTAAGCCTAGTGTCCTTAAAGATTGCTGAAAACCTCTTTGCAGGTTTGGATGAAGTTTTGATAAGGAAATTCCATAACACAAGGATATATCACACAGCTGGTATGTCCTGAAATACTGCTTTGTCATCAGTTGTTATTTTATCATATATATGTATGCTTAGTTTTAATAAACGGCACTGATTCACTTGGAGAAACTACATTAAAAAGCCTGAGTACTCTGGGTAAAAGTGATGTGATGAATAAATTGCTGAACTCAGTCAGGACTCCCTATTCTCTTCCCCATCCTACCACAGACATGACCTTTGGGCAGCAGTCACCCAGAGGATAGCTGGGCTCCAGCCTGCTTAGGTGCTTTCAAAAAAAACAGTAAAGATTTAACTGTTGCTTTATATCAAAAAGACTTCTTAAAAAAAAATATATATATATTTACTGACTTTCGTGGATATTGTGAGGGTTTAATCGTAACTACTACACAAATACAATGAAAGAATAACATTATAAATACATAAAAGGATTAGAGACTGGTATAACCTCACTAATGCATCAGAGTCAAGTGATTTCTGTTTTTAAATTGGTGGTGCCTTAGTTGCTAGCCCATTACTGTCACTGCTTTAAGTAATAAAATCATATTGTATATCCTAAAAAATCAATGCCAGGTTATAAGGAAAGAATATCAGTGTGTGTGAAATACTGCAGTATAATCATGTTATGTTCATGGCTGGTTTTGACAGTTCTGTGGGTTCAGGAGAAAAGCTTGAAAGTGTCTTCCTCTGCTAAATGTCTTTGTTACTAGGCACAATATACTGTGAGTGAGCAAAATAAAATTATTTGGTTTGTTTCCCTTAAAACTTCAAGCAGAGGAGGTGGACTTAAGTAGCTAGTAAGCAGCTGCAACTACAAAGTCTTCTAAAATTCTCTTTACCAAGGTGGAGAAAATTCACCGACTGCTTTGACCTGAATAGCAGGCTTCAAAAAGGCTTGAACACAGCATGGAGGTAAAATCCCTCTAGAAGGAAGCCCCTACTTAGTGGTGGTAGTGCTTGAATAATTTGAGTGCTGTAACAACCAAGAGGATGGCTCAGGGCAGAACTCAAGATAAATACAGAAGCTTCGTCCCAGTACAGAGCCAGGCAGCTGCTCTCATCTCGAGATCTGTTATGAGCCCCACTGGTGTCATCTTGAGCTCTGATGAAATTCTAACCTGAATCTGACATGTGCAGTTCAGGCTTAGGCCTGAGAAGTTTTGAATGGTTTTGCTGCCACATCTTTTTTTTTTTTTTTTTCTTTTCTTTTCCTTTCAGAAGTGTTCTTGCTGTTGGACATTAGACATATCGAAATATACAAAACACCCCAGATCATTCTCTCCAGCACTGACTGTTACACTGTATTTCCTTTAAAAGGTCAACATCTGGTGTTTTATAACAGATGGAATATAGAAAAAGACAAATAAAGATGCCATTGCAAAAATATTATTATAGAAACAAGCCCTCTTATCTGATTTTCCAGGCTTTATTACAACTTTTTCTCTGAAGAGAATTCCCTAGCTTGGAGTGAAGGGCTTTGAAATTGCACTCATCTTTTTTATATTATTACGACAGCGTCCTTTTGGATGTGAGTATAAAGCTGAAATGCACTTTGGTAATGTGAAAAAGGAATATTATAGCTAAGCACTTGAAATTTCTATTATTTTTTAAAAAGCTAGATCCATATTAACAAAGGTATCTTAATCTTTTAAAAAATACTACCGATACTTTATCATCTTCAAGACTGAGGAGGAAGACATGGGGACCACAAATGTGAGCTGCATTTTCATCGGAAAAAACTTCTACAGATTCATATATGTTTCAGCTAAGAGAGTGTGCGTGCAAGTGTTTGTCTCATGAAGTGCTGCAAGACACTCCACTCAAAAGCCACAATGTGAAAACTACAGATGAAATAAATAAAGACTAAGGAAAAAGCAGAACAGATATTTAAAAATTGACAGATCTGTTTACATATATGAGAATATGGTATGCAAGTGTTCATCTACCAGTGATGGAAATTGAAACAGCTGGCAAAGAATAATCATTGAGATATGGGTACAACAGTTAGTTATGGGCACTGAAATAATTTAATAAAAATAACAATAGAACAACAAGCTTCTGAGAGGCTATAAAACACACTATATGACAAAAAATGGTAACAAAGTGAATTAGAGAGGTAACAGGTGTTGGCAACTGAAGATAAGTGTCGAGGAGTTTTATGTATGTGCGCATCAAGATGTCACTATGCCAAAACTGTCAAAGCGCAGGCCTAAATTTGCCAAGACTAGGCCATTTTATTTTAAAAAGACAGACTCTGGGATTTGATAGTCTAACACCGTGAATCTTTAAGGGTTAATTTGGAAAAAATCTTAACACACAAGCTTTTCTTCAATAAAGCTAAAGCAGAATAACAGACATAAAGCATAAATTCAGATTTCTTAACAGTGGGAAAAACAAACAAACCAACAAAAGCCAGTGAGAAACAGCTCACCTGCAGTGTGCTGGCACCTTAAATGCACACCAAAAAGTGAACAGGGAAAACACACCACATGTGGCTGAACTTAAAGGCTGGATCATTATTAATGCTGGGAAAGGAGAGACCTGCCATCAAGTCTGGAAACTGAAACATTCACTATATGGTGAAATATTCACGCTATGTAACTGAGGTGTATTACGATCCAGGTTTGAAATACATACTACCTTTGCTGACCAACAGCTGTAGGAAAGGCTTGCTCACAGGGTTGTGGATTTTTTACATCAGGCTCAGAATATCATTTAGTAATATAATGAAAAAAACTTTTGCTAAATCAATACCAAATGCATTCAGGCATTTTCCACTTCTTCACTGCAAAGTGAACTTTATTGTTGACTATTAATTTACCAGAAATGAATGTTTAGATTTGCAACTAGCAAGAAAATAAATATGATTTGAAAAATCTCAATAGTGTGGAATCTCTCAACAACTTTGAAAATCTAAAAATAGGAATATGTATCAGCAGTTTTGAAAAAAAAAAAAAATGTATTTGTTCAATGACTTTAGCACACTGCCACAAAAGTGGAAAAAATGCATTGAAAAATGCAAAGCAATGAAGTATCTTGACATTTCAGGAAAAGTGGATCTCATTGCACTAGCAGAACAATGTTAAAAAGAATTTCATTTGTTTAGATCTTTGCTGACTTCAGCAGAACTTAATTTGAAAGGGAAATTAGCATTCTGAGTAGAAAGGAGATAAGCAGGAGGTAGATGAAAATGAAAGAAATTATCCAAATCAGGAAACGTATTAGAAAATGAGCAGTTAATGATTTCCTATCTTGTACAAAATCAGTGGTGACAGTGCCACCTGAAAGAGTAATGCATGAGGAGAACGAGACCTAGCAACTATGTCTTCCAGATATCCCTGTTACAAACGGGGCCTGTGAGAGCTGCTCTCTCTGCTGTGAACGTGCTCAGCACTAACAGGAAACCTGCAAGGGCAGCAAGGGAAGGAGGGGCCTTGTGAGGACCAACATGAAGCTTCTTCAATTTCCAAAGCTGGAAGCCTACGTGTGCTGCTCTCAGTGCCTTGTGCTTTACCCCGTTGCAAGGGCAGATGATCATGGAAGAACGGAGGAGTGATCCCTGTTTTTGGAGCACACCTGTAATGTAAGAAAATTGTCTCACATTTCCCCCAATGCACTACATTTCCCTTTTCTTTTAAATTTATGATCTCAGTTTTTCATTACCTTTTCTATATTTATGTTGCTTTTCACTTTAACACATGCAACCATAGAATGTAAAGTAGTTGCCTTAGGAAGCACAGCTGTATCTAGAACTTTTTCTTTTTTTGGCATTGTACCAAAGACACACAGCTTGGACTTCCACAGTTTTGCATTTAAGAGGCTGCAATCACCAGCAACAGCCTGCCCAAGACGACTCACAGAAGACATTTGATTTTTAACTTATTTGTTTGGTTCCTGGATAAATATACACATTCCCTGCAAAGGAATATATTGAAATTTCTGTAGTTCTGCCAATCTCTTCATCCCTTACTGCCCCAAATACAATTAGTTGTAGAACCACTACTTTGTAAGACTGCTAACCTACATGTTCCCTCATAAACCCTTATACAATTATTATAGATCACTGGATTTGTCTTACCCTGTGTAAACATAATAAACTTAGTTATTCCTCGAAAAACTGTTATCAAGATCTAAACAGGATTTAAGTAGTTTTATCAGGTTAAATAAAACCATGAAGATGTCTGAGGTGTTGCATAAGTCATGATCATCTTCAACACTTGATTTTGATTGAAAAGATATAAAATATTATGATTATGTTTATATACATATATAAAAAAATACAACAGCACCCTTCATTTATTACTGAAAGAGTCCTACTCAGGAACAGAACTACAGAGATTTCAGAATTGTTTGGGACCTGAAATAGCCGTAAGTAATACCAGAATAGTGCAGTGGGATTTGACAAAGAATAGATAAACACAGGCAGACAAAAATACATGCTAAAGACTCAGCTTGGTTCCTCTGAGTGAATTCATGATATTTAGAAATTAAAGTAAGATAACATGGGATCACTGAGAGGAAAAGAATGGAAGGATCAGTTTGGACTAACATATTAAAAGTAATGCTGGATTCATTCTGGAAAGAAGGCAAGTAAAAAGGAAAAGATGAATACTTATGAATACTTATTCATAAAAGGAAAGGTGATAAAAATGGTACTGCCCTTCTGGAGTTCATGGGTGAAATCTTGCCATGCTGATGGTGTGTAAAGATTTGTCATAGCTTTTAATGGAATACAGATTTCACTTACCGCCCCGAAGAATGAAAAGATATTGAGTATTTGTCATCTCAAACACAAGCTGGCAGAAAAGACAAAGAATCAGAGAGTGAGAAAAGAATTTCTACCTTTCCACTATTCAATGCAAGGTAATTGGCTTTCACTCAAGAGAAAGTGAGAAGACAGACAGATAGAGAACTGTGGAGATATAAAAGGAATATATTTAATGAGGTGTACAACTGAAGAAATGGTACTGCAGGTCATGAAGGGAAACATACCCTCCAAAGTATCAGGGGTAAAAAGAAAGTGTAAAGGGGCTGAAAATAAAGCACTTGGACACACTTATCCTCCAAAAGAAACTGAAAAAATATAATCAATATGAGTTTTTGAATACCCCATTACCTTAAGGTTTCCCTGGGTCCGTAAGGAAACTTTCTGCCATGCAAGATGCAGAGAAATTAGGAGAAGAAAAATAGCAACTACAAATATAGTACCTTCTTTAATGGAATGTTTATGGCTTTGGAGTTTAATTCAGAGAAAATAATTTGAAAGTTGGATACTGGATCTTCATTCCTCAGTGCAAAGAAATTGTAAGGGGAAAAGTATGAGTCACTTTCAAGCGTAACTGTTGAGTTCAATTGTTGAATAGAAGGCCAAGGAGAAGAATAAAACCTTTAGATGTAGCCACAACAAATCAGAAGCACTCCATGATGATAGCCCAGAATGACAGCAGTGTAAAAAAGAGGTACATGAAGCGAATGCTAGATCAAAAATGGGAGAAACTGAGGAAATCGAGACAATTCCAGATGATAGAGCAAATTTTTAAGATAGGGAAATACTGATAATCAAACACTAACAGAACACAGTAAGAATGAGGTTAAATAAACATCATCAAAGAGAAGATATGATAAAACATATATCAGGAGAGACAACACTTTTGCAGATGATAGCACAGTAAAAGGTCCTAAGAATGTGATTAATCTCATGAGGAAGAATAAATAAGAGTAGTCATGAAAAAGAAGCAGAGTATATAGTCATGCAGTTCAGTTATACCTTTAGCTCAGTGATTTTATTAAAAACTATTTAAAAATTGTTTATATTAATTAGTCTCAGAATTGCACTGATTCTACAGCTCATTACAATTCATACTGTGTTTTATAAAAAAAAGTCAGAAGGGGAGATAGAAATTCAGATTAAATTTAGAGTATCATTCAAATCCCTGTTCAATGTTAAGCAGAAAATGCTGATGTTGGGAGTGTTGTTAAGAAGCTCTGAAAGATTCTGCCCTCAACTGGAAGTAAAGGCAGATAATCGATTATATTTCCATCACTATAGAAAACAGAAAACTCAGATTTCTTTAAAAAAGCCTCCCTGAAGCAGGTATTAAGCCCAGAGACAGATCACTGACAGGTCTGTCCTGCTCTAATATCCAAACAGATTAGGCAGTGTCACATGTGTTTTACTTCTTACAGAATAAAGGGAAAGAATATTTGAATTTGACATGTTCTTGTTTTGATCCGTATTTTGCAGGAAAATCTTTGTCAGTTCCTTACAATAAATATAAATGACTACTTTTTTTCCTCCCTTTTTTCCTCCCAAAGACATGTCTTTTGCAGTCATATCATGTTTGACTAGCAGATTACAATTTATCTTTCAATTCTGTTCCTCAAGAAGATGGAAAAAAATTCCCAGGATTTCTCCCATACAACTAAATGCTTTTGTTCTTACTCCCAAAAGAATGTCATGATAAAATGATCTGAAAGATTACACTCATGCTATGCAGATGTCAAACATCTGCAACTTTTTTCTTCCTGATTTAAATGAAGAATTATGTTTGATTTGAAAATTGTTTCACAGTAAAAAAAAAATAAAATACACTAGGATGTGCAAATTAGTTCTTTTAAAATGCATACTGAGGTGCAAATTGACTGCTGGCTTGAAGGCATCTAATTTAAAATATATGCTGTTAGGTTTTTAATGTGTCCTATATTCAATGCCTTTATCTGATCTCTGTAGCATACAAAGCTGATATCATATGTACTGATCAACTTGTGCTTATATGTCAGCAGTTAAAAAAATACAATGAAGTATTACTCACATATACAAATTTATTTTAATTCTCTATTTTCATATTCTGGTTTTCTAGAATAACCTGCAAAGTTATGAACTGAAACTGCATGAAAGCTACAGAGCACCAAAAAGAGAACTAATATTAAGTAGAAAAAGGCAAAAACATTAAAATAGTATCTTCTTAAAAGTATATGCCTTTTCACTGTTCCATCAAAAATCTGCATTACACAGCCGAATAATGGGACAAATCTCAAGCACCCGGGCAGAGTTCAGTGATTATGCCAGGACAGTCACCCCACAGCTACAATTTCATTCCAGCATGGAACAGCCCAGACAGAAGATGTTATAAAATATGCTTGCTACATAGCATTAATGTTTTGGTACATAAATATTAAAATTGCACTAGTAATCAAAGACCATGTTTTAGTCCTCTCAATGACTTCTGACCACATTTTATCTCAGCAACACTTATTCATTATTCTTTTCACCTCCATCCATTTAAACTAGGTATGAATTTAGCTAAATAACTGCCTCCACTTCCAATTCCTGCCTTCCCAGTGGCCCGCAACATCACTGTTAGACATTCTTCTTTTGAATAGCTCCAAGTCAAAGGCTCTGTCATATCAAACTTTCTGTCACCTCTGCAGCATTCACCAGTTCATGCTTTCAATGCATTTATTTTTTCAGGCTCTGCTATTGCTGCAGTCTCTCCTTCTCTGTGTGTGCAGCACAGTGGCTGTACCCTGGGGTTCAGCCAGCTTTATACTGCTGAACCTCTTACTGTCTCCTTTCCTGGGACAAATGTATTATGAACACTTAAAATCTACTTTGCCTCCAGTTTCTGTTTTATATTCCATTTCTGCAGCACTTGAGTAAAAACTGTGAGAAATTTTCCCCTTCTCTTCAGGAAAAATACCTTACTATCTCTGTCTCCAGCCCCATGTATGTCAAAGTATTTATCAATTAATTTGGATGCTAGCATTATCCCAACAAAGAAAAGACACTGTTGGAAGTCTGATGCAAAGTGAAAAAACGAAGAGAAGGCCATACTATTCCAGACTCTATCCAGAAAGCCCATAACCAAGGTTCTGAGAACTCCATCACTCTACTGAAAATGGTACATGCATGACCACAACTAAAAAAATTGTTTTGAAATAATCAGAACTGTTGAAAATTTTCTTTGGATATTCATCTGTTTTGCAAAGCTGCTAAAGTAAATAGCCAGTTCTATAGGGGAGTGTTAAGTGAAGGACTTTACAATATTCTTGTATAAACAGTTACAAAAATGGATGCAGAAGTAAAAGACTATGCAAAATTACTCAGGAAAAGAGGGTAGTTTCACTGACGCATTGAAACAATTACACTAACTCACTCAATCCAGCATTTCCTATCTGGAATGTATTACCCTGTTAATCAAACACATAAGAAGTATTTTTACTGAATGGATTCTGCTTCACAATGTGTACCAAACCCACTGCTCTAGCTGAGGTACTTCTGCTACCTGAAAGATATGTGATGAAAGTTGACATTATCAAATGAGAAGGACTTTTGATGAGACAAGGACCCTTACTACTGAATTCTAGTTCAGTGTTATGGATCGTTTCTATGTGTATGTGTAAGACTGTCTTTCCCTCACACAGCTGAGTCGAGAGTGAAGGCATCAGGTTCATTCTTGAACACACCTACTATGACACAAGTCACAAACAGATCTTAACCCTGGAAGAGCAGTGGAGTAAGACAGGTTTCTCTTCCACTGGTTTCTCCAGTCTCTTTACTGATGGCTGAAGAGGGCAAACTAAAAAGTTTGGAGGCCCACACCAGATATCCAGATATTGAGAAGTACAAAAATATTCAACAGAAAAACTCATAGTGATAATACAATCTTTACCATGAGAAAGGAGAACAAAATTATTACACTCAGTGGTAAAACAGCTTTTTTTTTTTAACTTCATATGTGGAATTAGTAAAGGAAGGAGACAAAAAACAATAGATTCAAGCAAAAAACACCGTTGGTGCGGAGAAACCCACTATACTTTGGTAAGGAGACAGTTTGGGAAATGACAGTAAGTGCTTTGTCAAGACTGGTGAGTTTTCGTGCATGCTGAAGTAATGCCTGACTTCTGGAGTCCATGAATCTTACGCTCCAGTGACCTGAAGAGGTCGTGTGTATCCAAGAAAGGGAATAGCTGCGAGGCGGAAGGTGGAGAATGCTTTAAATATCCGGAATATTTCTGGTGCCTACCACTTAATCTAGTAGCCAAGAAAAGCTGGACAATGAAATTTCACTGTTATTATGGTAAGATAAAGAAAGTCTCTGTCCAGGAAATATTCCAGACAAATAAAGACATTCTAGTAGCTGGCTTACATTTAGCTTACTGAACCCACATATCTCACAACTTGCCAGGTGGCTATAACTTAGTTCTTCACCTATTCCTGAGGGAGAAGTTTAATGTAGCCCACAAGTACCGAACAAGTAAGAGTTGGTCTAAGGGTTTATCTAAAATACTGTTTATATGGTCATTGTTATAGACACTTTCTTCTAAGAACTTTTTTTTCTTTTTAGTTCCTTTTTGTTTGTCTCCGCAGAGTGAAGCAGGGTACCTTCTTGCTCTCAAATACAAGCTCTTCTAACACTGAGATCAAGCACTTCTTCCTTTGCAGGCCACAGTACAACACCTGCTTTGGAGTTCCCAATTCTTTCACAATATCACAGCAATCCTTAGGAAAACCTCTGCATGTTCAACTCCTTTTTCTTAAAAAAAAAAAAAAAAAAAAATACACTCTTTTTCTATTAAAAAAGGAACATTTTTTTTTCCCACATCCCGGATCCTGAAACCACTGCTATCTTTAGAGGATATTTACAAGTTCTATACATGCAGTCCTTCAAAAATTTAACTCTAGTGAGAAATGTCAGCAGCTCTCTACCTTCTACCTCTTCTTTTCAGAAAGAATAATTTATACCCTTGAGGTCTTTTCATTAGAGACTCTCTGCTGCATGCTCTGCCTGTAGTACATAGCACAAAAATGTCTTGATCAAAATAAATTCCTTCTGTTGAGCAATGTCTGTCCCATGGTCCTTTTTCAGAGGAACCTGAAAAAACAGCCGGAGTGTTACTATCCTAAATACAGTATTTGATTGGCTTGCAATGCTACTCCCAAATTTTTAAGTGTCTTTACTGTGTGTGTTTTGTTTTTTCCCCTTTCCCACACCACTCAGACAAACATTTATCCTTTTCAAGAGCTTGTCAGTGCTGTACTGTCACTGTTTGGTACATGTCACATAGTCTTTAGAAAATAAAGCTTCATCTTTTTTATCTTATGGATCCCTTTCTTAATAACTTTGGAATACTGTCACTAAAACACACTACAATAAATTCACCATTTTCCTATAAGAATACAATGCTACAATGTGGGTTTGGGCACAGTTATTGACTCATCTGTGCTTCTGTCACCATCTCTGAAAAAACAGCGTAGTGTTTATTGTCTTATGTGTAAAGCACTGGGTAAACATTACACAGGGCTCCATTTTAAGGCTCTTTTCACACTTTTCTGACCCAATTCTAAGATGAAATCTCTATAGCCAGAAACAATTTTCCTGAGAATACAGAAGATATTGAAAAAAAATGAGAGATATAAATCCACAGAAATTGTTCCTGCATTTTTGCAGATACGCAATTATTCCTACATTTCCTGATTTGAATGTCATGTGGTTCTTGACTATCACATTTGAAGTGGAGCCTAATCACAGTCAAATGACCATAATGTGACATTATTTTAATAGCACACATGACTCTCAAATAGTGCAAATAAAGATTCTCTAATTTTTCACCTTTGCCATACAAATTCCAGGAAGCAAATTTTCATTAAACCAAGATGAACATGTTGCTCTCCCTCTTTCTCAGTTTCTCGTTGCAGTACAGAAAGGGTTAGTTTCATAATGCAGAAATGTATTACTGAAAAACAGAACTTCTCCCCCACTCTACCGTGTTTCAATATTTTTAATAACCCTTGAAAAACAGAGGTCAGAAGAGAAAGTCATCTGCTTAGAAATTCTAAGAGATACGAAGCAACATTTTCTCTCTTCTCTGCCAATATGCTTAGACACGTTATGTGTCCATGACTATTTGCTGTTTAAGATGTCTCCAAAATTCAAGCTGCAGTGACAAGGCTCAGAAAGAAAACAGGAGAAAGTGCCTCCTAGTTATTTTAAACAAGATACTCTATGGAAATTGTAGCATGATAATAGCGCAGAGCAGTGTAAAAAGAGATTATTAAAATACAGATATATTATATATAGGTTTTATGTGTTTTATGTGAATATGACAAGTGCCTAAAGCAAAGGGCAAAATAACTCTTGTGGTGAAGGACAAGGAAAAGCCCCCACTGTGCTGGGAAGAACAAATCTAGCAACGATAGGATGAAAACAAACATATGAAGTTGAAGTATGAAAGCCAATGGTACTGAGTCGCTAATTCTATCCAAATCTAGAATACCATGAATTGTGATCAATACAACAAATGTTCCTCCTGTCTTGGTACTGATGATAAACTGCAGCAGCCCTTTCTGTACTGAGCTTCCTTCTGTGAAGAAGCTGAAACAGCGAAAGAGCTTGGGGAGATTACCTTGAATGCAACAGTCCTCTTCCAAGAGCGATATTCAACTGAAATGGTGGTGTAAAATTGAACGTTACATAGATTAAAACTGTACCAAGAGATAAAAACTGTCTCGGATGCTGAGGTTTGTTTGCATTTTTTAGTCATGAAAATGAACAGAAAGGAAATAGTAGGTCCATAATGCTGTTCATTCTACAGTGTTAAAGAAATGTCATTGCTTGAGGAGGATAAGAAAAAGCTCTTTCTCTTAATCTAACATTTCCTCCTTGTTACATGTGACTATGTAGGATACTCCCATAATCACACTTCTGAGAAGAAAATCTCAACTGGATTCTTTCACATAGCAATATAAAATAATGCATTACTACAAATACTCAATGCTGGCCTAATGCATTCTCTGTATTTATCAGCGTCTCAGGGAAATAGATATTTTTACAAAGAGATTGACAAATTCCCATCTTATTTCAGTAATTTTCAAGTTTCCTGGAGAGAACTCCGAAAGAAAGAAAAATGGCACATTACCTCTGGTTCTTAAACTGTAAGAAGCTGCAAATAAAATTCCTTTACCTAGAGAATATCCAGATAAAAACAGTTCCCAGAATATTTAAGGTATTGAAAAGCAAGAACTCTCTCCCGCCTCTCAAAACTTCCAAGTAACAGTGTCTCTCAGTAGAGGACCATTTTGTGCATCTCCACATCTGGTTTGCTGAAGCAAACGTGCCAATAAATATCCAACAATGACAGTATAAAATATTAACACCACAGTCAGTAAAAAATCCACTGTTCCTTCATGGTTTACTTTCTAATCCACTCTACTTCTCTCCTACCTGTCCCCAAACTGAAGTGCAAAGTGATTCTGTCCTGTGACAGGGAATCAGAGCCTCTAAGTCAGGGCTAAGTCTAAGTCTGCTCAGGCTAAATGGCCAAAGATGAAACAGCAGGATAGCAATCCTAGTACCAGGTTTCTGAAATCAGTTTGTTGATGAGACACTTTTTAACATCTGTACTACCTCACAAAATATTTTGATTTCAACATATGACTGAACTTTGATGGAAATCTACCAGTGAAAAATGAATGTTGGTCTCCATTGTTCAGTTTTAGTGTCCTAATATGCAATGATGGTAACAGGAAAAACAACAAGGACAGTCTATCCAAACATAACACAAGTACACTAAAAGTGAACATTTTTAACAGTTTCTGGAGGAAAAAAAAAAAAAAAAAAAAAGAAGATATATCTTATTTTACAAAGAGAAAAACAGTGACAACACAGACAAGACTATTTGATAAATAAGAGGAATAATTATTGCTTCCAAAAAAATATGTTACTCTAAACCTAAGCAGTAATGTCAAAGCTTTGTTGTCATTAGCAGTATTGCAGTACATGGTAACATTCTCTATTGGAATCATTGCTTCCTCTTCTATCACATCCCCATTGAAAATATTTATTCATATGTATTTTATAGTTCCATCACATAACAGGGACAAAACAATTATTATTCCTAAAGCACTACATGAATTGGAATGTGACTTAGTTTCTTTGATAATAAGCTTTTTTTTCCCCCTCAGGAAAAAAAAAAACAAAAACTCACTTTTTTCCTCAGGAAAAAAAAAGATGAAAAAGAAAATAAACATGTCATTTCTCTGTGCATCTCCACTGTTCCCAAACGCCTCTTACTTAGTCCAAGGCAGTAACTGCTCTAAAGAGAACAGATGTTTGTGTTTGCTCTCTGGCCGTGTGCTCCTTTCACCTTTTTTTGCCCCCCGCCCCCAACCCAAACTGACAGAAATAAGGGAGGGCTGCACCGCAGCACGAAGTATGGTATATGGGCTGGTATTTCGACATTTTCATGTCAAAATGTTGCAGTTTTGGTTTTTAATCACTTGAGAAATCCAGGATAGACTAAGAGAATTCTATTGCATTTAAAAAACTAAGCTGGTAGCTGTGAACAAGTTTCTAACAGGAACCCTGCCCAGACCTGCACCCAAACTTCACGTCAAAGGGGACTGGTTTCTCTCCTGGAGATAGCGAGAGGTAGCAAAAGTGATGGGGAGTTGAGAATTCTTTCACAGTGCAGACATGCCCCATTACTCCAGCTTTGCAAATGTATCTGCACTAGGACTGGCCTAGCCACTGCAAATTCTCACTATGCTTCAGCTAAAATGAAGTTTATTTCAACCAGTCCTGTCTTCTTTTAGCAACATTTTATTCTATTTTATTCTAAGACTGTCAGGAAAGATGCTTCTTCTCATACAAAAAGACACTGTCATAAAGGTCACGCAGGAGATGCTTAACCCTGTTTTTGTAAGATTCCAAAATGCAAGCTGAGAGCTGGAAGGGAGAAGGACAAGAGATTTGTTGTTGTTTGTTCTTCATTTGACAAAAGGGGAAAATGTAAGCAATCACTGGCAGTTAGGGATAGACAACACTGCATCACTGAGGGGTCTATCAAAGAGAGATAGGTCCGTTCCCTTCCTGATGGGACCATTATATGAGTCAGAGAGGCTTTACATCCCTTTTTGATGGAGTCCTGTAAACTAGAACTTGGCAGAAGCAGATACTTTGGCAACAGAACCCCAAGCACTCTTCTTCCCCTGAAGCTTTCTAAGACCTTTTTAGTGTTAAGATGCTAACTGGCTTTTTATCTTTAACCTTCAGGTGAAACAGTAAATTCAGGTTTTTCACAGTAACCTTCTCAATGAATTGAAAAGGACTCTACTGCCTCTTACCCAGGCATCAACCGCCACACCAGAAGGCAAACACTGCATATCAGCACTGCCACACACCCATTTCTTAGAAATACCATCAGGGATACAAGGCAGAGTCTGATTTTTTTTTTTTAGCACAACTGGCAGGGCAGATTTTGCCTGACCAACACTTAAGAAATGTCCATCTTAGAGAATATTTATGATTTTGTACCTAAAACCCCTTTGTAAGAAATTAGTTATTTTTGACCATCCATTACTTATGTAGAGTTCAGTCACAACACAAGACCTTCCAAATCTGGAAAAGAGGCAACACTCCTATTTCTCAATCACTCACAAACAGTTCCCTGTAACTCTCCAGATCTTTCGCTGTGTTAAGCCTGAGAGTTGCCTAGGAAAAACTAGGACTGGAAAGTTTCCTGTCGCAGTGTCTTTTCCAGTGACTACAGTGGCCCTGAAACATCTTTTTGTTTATTTGTTTGCCCTATTCCTATTTAAGATATACACTGCTTTGCATGGGCAAAAGAATGTCTTTATGACGATGAATAGTTGAGACAAAGTCTGTCAATTTTCCAGTACAGAGGACTGATTTGCAGTTGGTGTTATTTTACTAAGTTATTTAATTTAAAAAAAAAAAAAAATAGATCCCTATAATTCGTGTAGTTGTGTTCCATGCTCACACAAACTGGCTTTAAGGGGAGTGACCGGCTAGTACACAAAAATATCTATTACTACACTGAGCAATAGGGACAATTACAGGGTAAGAGGGCTCTACTGCTTTCATTTAATGAAAACATAACCTTGTTAAGTGCCATTCTCTCTTTACTCTCAAACCGGCTGTGCTCAATGCTCCCTAATATGTTTATTTCTCCCTAATATAAGTTTATTTCTCCAGTTCTGCAGTCTTAAGATTTGAATTCAGCTTCTGCTGCCTGCAGTATGGTTTTGCCTCTGCAACTACTTTGCTAGGAAGGATCAGCTCGAAGATCAGATCAGACATGGCTGTGGGAGACAAGAGGTGAATGAATACATTTCTTAGGTAATTTCTAACAATGACAACAAATTTTGTTCTCTGAATTCTTTTAAAGAAAGAAGAACAAAGAAACAAACAAACAGAAAAGCAGCTCAAGTTCTCTCACTACAGTCTAATGTACTGGGGCTCCTGAGAAATGGCCGAGAACCAGGGATATGTGAACTTTTAAATTTAACCTCAAATTTTGCTCTGCTGCAGGGAGCATTCAAGGACTCCTGTTTTTGGTGTATGGACTTTCCATGCTGTAAATTCAATGTTCATGTGCAATGAGGCAAATATGAAACACTGTGTGCATTATAGGCCCAATCCCGTTACCTACCCAGGCAAAACTTTCATTAGTTTCAGTGGAAGTACAGCCCAAATGAAATTGGAGTAGCAGAGTTTAAGATTGCTTGTGAAAGGTTTCTCATTAGGTACTACCATTCAGAATTAAAACAGACATTTTTGCACAGGGAATTATTGATTGAACATACCTCATTTCTGAATTCTAAAAAACTGCAATGGACAACACGGTGATTTTATTAATAGAAGGCAACCTAATATACGTAAGTAGGCATCATTAAATTACTGTTTTTATTTAAAGGGTATTTCATGACACTGAATCTTAATCTGTTTTTCCATGTGACACTAGAAAGGATTTAGAGAAAGTCTGTTCCCTCCCTTGAACATCTCCCTCCCTCCCTCCCATCCGTTCCCCTTCCCTTCTTAGTGCCAGAAAGATCCTTGATCCCCACTAGTCAACTCACTCCTTCCAGCTCTTTAAAACAGCTCTCCTCAGTAAGCTGGACTTGGAAACATCTAGCAAGACTCCGAGAAGGAGGGGACTGCACTCCAGGTCCTGAAATATATATAGGAATTCCCATTAAGATAAAAGCTTCTTTGGGGAAGGAAAGAACTCTCCTAAGAAAACTCTGTGACCTGCAGTCAGCAGGGCACACTAGTTCACTCAGATAACCTCATGTTCACAAAGCCATCAAATAAAAGCTTGTTTCCAAGGAAGGGACAGAAAGGGCCACACATTAAGCATTATGCTTCTCATTTTTCAGTCTCATCCCTGTTGTTCTTCTGAGCTAGTCATTACTCTTTTGGCTTCCATTATACAAGAGCTGACACTTTTCTGATTACATCAGAATTAAAATTCTCTGTAATTTATTAGTATTTAGACCCCAGACAAACTCCTAGAAAGTTCAGAACCTCTTCACTAAACTTCTATCATTTTCCTTGATGGGCAAGTGTCAATCTTCTGCGCATTCCTTTGCTGAAGAGCTCTTTTGGACAACAAGCACACAAATGTAGTCACTGGGCAAAAACCCTATGAACGTGACTGTGTATACTGGCCTCTTAACTCGATGTGGTTCAGAATCATTTGATTTGTATTTGATTTCTAAGTTTCTCGGTATTAAATACACTTTACAATTTTAGTACAATTAAGTACTTACTGCTGTATTAAAATATATTATCAATTTGCCTACTGGGCAGATGAATAACAGCTCCATTTAAAATAGGATTTGGTGGTTGCTTTTTCCTTCCTTTTTTAGTATCAAACTTCCAAGGAAGGCTTCAACACACTAACTTCAACCAGAATGTTAATACGGAAAACGAATTGAAGAAATTAAATTGTCAGCAACACTCGCAATGAAGGACAGTTATCACTTTCTCCTGTGACACCAGGCCATAACCTGCTCTGCTAGCACTGCACACCTCATTTCCTGCAATAGGAAATACACTGTGCCATAGTGCATGTTATCCTCCACTTCATTATAAAGGTGGCATGATCTCTTTTAAACCATATTTTAACTGTGCCAAACACTTGTAATCTAGGGTGAAGTTTTTCCAGGTTCCTCTGTGCACTTAACAGTCTTTCCACATAGTGTAAAACAAGGAATACACATAGGGTCAAACTACATCAAAGAAAATAAAGAGCACAGAATTTGCCTAACAGAATCACTGCTGTTGGGTTATATTTAAACAGGAACTGAGAAGTCTTATGCATTTATCTAAATATTCTGGGATGATCCCCAGCTGGATGAGAAATATAAAACATGTAAAATCCAAATCTACAATCTTCAGATGTATACCAGTTGCAAACTGCTTGAATTTAGCTGCATTCCCACAAGGAAAGCATTCTACATTGTTTTCTATAGCATTCCTTGCATCACTTGACAATAACCAATAGAGTACCTTGAAAGCAGCTGCAGAAAGAACACTGCCCTAATTTACACTAGTTGTCCTAGAGTTGTCTGAAGAAAAGAATTAAGCAAAGAAAGGATACAGGCAATACAAAAGGTTGTAGGCTCATTAGCTTTTGTATCAGCCACAAGACTCAGGTGGCGGTATTTGACTGTGTTGAGTAGTAGAGAGCCAGAAGTTGTCAAGAGGCTGGGAAAAGAAGAGAAGCAGCAGTTAAGGGGTAAAAGTGAAAACTGGAAGACGTTAATATGAACTTACACTTTCACCATGTTAAGTTTAAGGAATTCATGAAACCTCCAGGAACATGACAGAAAAAAAGAGGAGGGGCACTGAAGAAAAGAGAAATAATACTCAAGTGGAAGATAACTGAAGCTGTTTTGTGCTAATACTATGGAAAAGGTATTATAGACAGCATTTAAACATCACTCCATTTTAGCATGGATAGTGACTCCCCAGAATAACTTACCAAAACTCAGGTGATCACAAAAATGTGGTGGTTACCCTTTTTTTTAAAAAAAAAAAAAAAAATCTCCTAATATCCCATCTTTATTCCTCTCAACTGATTTTGAACATAGATGTAGATAAAAAAATACATAAATATTTCAGCTTTTATAATAGAGATCCTAAACAAAACTAAACTTCTACATCCTGTATGATCTCAAAGCTAAAGAAATAAACCCCAAATCTATTTTTAGAAGTATTTCCTTCTTTGATTTTTTCATGAACTAGCAAAACCTTGTATCGTATTCAAACTGCCGACACGATGCAGAGTTCAATTCTGAATACCAGCTATGTTTTATCAACTTCTTTACTATGCCTGGAGCATTTGAGTACTTTCTATTGTCTTCACTGTTCAGTAGAAAAAAAAAAAAAATTGAATACTGCGAATCTAAATTGTGGATGGCAGCAAGCTCATAGACTAAAGCTAATTCTTTTTGATGGGTCTGATAACCAGAATTTGAAATCCTGTCAAAAAACTCATAGAGGATCTGCTGCTTACATACACATAGGCTAAAATCTGAAGTTCATACTCAACAGCAAATTGCAGTAAGTTAGTACTTCACTGAAGCAGAAGGAAAGAGAGTATTTGTGCCACAACACTAATTACATTCTTTCCCAGTGGCACACTAAGTGTATTTTCCGTTCTTCTTCTTGTGTGGTATTTTAGTGTTGAATTGTAAAGGCCTGCACATTGTCCAAGGCTTATGCATGTTACTAGTAACACCACGAATAACATCACTAGCAGCGCTAACAACAACAACAGTGAAATGTAAACTTAAGAATTTTTTTTCCTCTATACACACTTGCATCTCAGATCTAGGTTAACACACATCCCAGAAAACAGAACAAGGGGGGAATTTAGAAATCAGAATATCAGTTCAAAGTCAGCTGAGAGCCATGTAACCTTCAAACGCATGATCTTTTTCTGTAAAGGTATAAAAACGGATATGCTACTCACACCATACATCAAAATCATATTTCACAAAACATGCACTTGTTCTTAACATATCAATGTCCTCGGTCCACACAACACTATCACAACAAGGAAGGGTTGAAGGTGAACACCAGCAACCTCACGACATGATGAAGTACCACACAGTTCACCAGAGGCTGCTACTGCACGACAACTCATTCCCCTCTTTCCCTGCAAAATCAGCACAAAACCAGTACTACTGGATTCCTCCTTTTTATGTACTTACCATTTTGTAGCTTTTTAGCACTGTAAGGTAATGTTGCCTGGCATAACCCACCAATGGATAGTCTATTAATCCTTAATGATTTTTTTTTTTCTCCTGACAACATATTTTTCTGAGGCAGATGCATTAAATTTTGTGTTAAATATCCTACACAAAGCATCTCTTGCACTCGGGATCTGTAATTGCAGATGATGACAGCACAACTAACTTCTGTTTATTTTGCACGACTCTGATATCAAGAAAAATGAGACCCAGGAAAATGGACTATAAGAAAAACTGTATAAGCTGCAGCTCTATAATACAGCACTGCCATTTCTAGTAACAGGCCTCAGGATTTGTATTGTGTTTACAAGGCCTCATAACTCTGTCTCTGCCCCATCTGAACTTGCCTTGGCCTGCCTAGAGCTTTCTTCCAGCTGGTTTGGCTCTAACAACATTTTTTCTTCTGACCAGGTGGCTGTGACTAAATTCTTACGCTTATCTTTGTGAGGAAGTCTTACAGTACAATCACAATTTTATACAGATAGGAGCAAGAAGCAGTTATTCTCTTTAGCATTCATTCCTTTATATATGACTAACATAACGAGGCAGTACTGAGAAATGCATGCCAGGTATGATAACAGAGCCTTTGAGACGTGGAGTCACAGGGTGCTGTGGAGCACAGGGGCATAGGTTGGCAGGGAGAGGTTCCTTTTTGCCTACAGAAAGATTTTAAGTGTAACAAAACCAACTCAGCATACTGGACCTGCAGTCAGTAGCTGAAGGTCAGGCTGCTGAATTAAACCTATCTCACTTAGGTAAATGTGTTGCTGAAGTCACACTCAGATTTCAGCATTGACAGTTTTCAAGAGAAATTACATGATTTCCAATAAGAATTAGCTCTTCATGCAAAGGCTTATTTTTGAAAATAGAGCCCCTAAAAGAAATGGACATTTTAAAGAACATCTCCCCGTTCTTGAATGTTTTCTTTTTGTTTACCTAAGAGCTGTGTAATTGCACTGCACTGGGACTCAGAGGAAATATGAGCATATGGAATTCAGCAATTGTGTGCATTTACATTTAAATATGTAAATTAATTTTGACCTAAGCCAACTCGTCCAACCCTTCCAAATAATGATAGGACAAAATTCAGGTATTACTACAGACAAAGACATTCCCAGGAGGCAGCCTGGATATAAGGACAGTTTCCAGATTTTCCAGGAGAGGGGGAAAATAGTTGCATGGATGTGACTTTTCCATTTCAGCAGCCCGCACGGTTAGTAGAAGCCACTTCATTTGTGAATACTGGTGTAGCTTTTTAAAGCTCCAAAGTCCTTGGAAAAAGATAAATTTTTACAGCTTTTAGCATGATATAAGCAGGCAAGAATTTAAAATAATTTGGCAATTTCCAGGTTCTTAAAATTTGGAATAGATGATCCTAGTATCTGTTGGATGAATGGAGTATAAATATGGAGTTACAAATGATACTGGTGTTAATGCAGTAGTAGGTTAAATTTTGTACCTTAAATATGCCAGCTCCCACCAACAGAGCAGCACCTCCTGTTTTAGAGAAATTATTTGTCTGACCTAGAAACATCACATCATAATACAGTAAATATTAACAGTGGTGATGATAAATAATTTCAATTATTTTAGTTTGTATTTTTATAGCATGTTCATCCTGAAGTTCACCAAAGCATTCAGATAGAAAATAAGGTATATTATGTTTTATGGATACGTATTCCATTGTATCAGGTTCGTATACATAACTTTCATGGCCAAACTGAAAGTCTTTAATCAATGGAGACTGACATCCTCACATTCTCCAGCATATAAAGAGAAACAGAGTAAAAACATACCTCTGTACTGCTCATTAGACTGCAATAATCTATTTTAAGTATGTGACTATCCTCACTGAAGACTTTAAGTATGTGTAAGACTTTGTATGATTTGAAAAGTAAATTATATCTGAGTTAATAAAAAAAATCACTTCGCTCAGCAATTGTACCATTAGCAGAAGTACCCGGGTTAAGGTTTTATGTAGACAATTAGAGAGAAAGCTAATAGATAGAAAGCCTATGTAATGTATTCTTTCCAAAGAAAGATGTGTGAAAATTACAACTTCGACTTTTATTTTTATTCATGTTATGAGGAAATCCATCACAGTCACATATACGAACACCCTTAGGTATCCACAGTCTTAAAGAACTTCATGTTCTAGATTTCCTCTCATTCCTGTTCCACAGGAACTACGTCAATTATCACTGGATTTATGAGTTAGGGAGCATGTATTTTATTATTGTAAGTTAAATCTGAAATAGTTAAAAAAAAAAAAAATACTTTCTCATAGAGACATATTCGTAATACTATCCAACCACTGTCTAATACGTATAATGTATTTTTCTCTAAACTGAGCAAAATGAAAGGAGAAAATATTTGTGTACCATTTATAAACGTTTATCTACCATTTTATATTCAAACTGAACACAGAGTAGTTTCATAGCATATTCTCCAAAAGCTTTCCGAAGGGACACTGGAATCTGGAAAGTTAAGTGACCTTTCACTTCTCATTCTGTAACACTACGCCTCCCTGCGACTCTTACTGCCCTTCTCCCACCATCCAGCAATATATATGTCTTATGTATTTTCATGGATAGATCTTCACTCACATATATCTGTAGTTCTATACATGCTTTTATTTACACATTGTAAACGTTCTTTCTCTCCGTAAACAAGACTAATGTATTTTCACTTAGCTATTACAGAGCTCAAAATGTTTCCGGTGTCTGTGTTCTGTTTCTTCCACTGCAGTTAAGAGGCATTCCATTGGAAGTATAAGAGATCATGAATTGTGATACTTCCTAGTAAAAATAGGATCCACAGCAAGTTCAGCTTATCTAACAGTGAATTAATCGGTTGTTTCCAAAATTTTGTTTGTGCTGAAGGAGATGCAAGTGACAGAATTTATCGTTTATCTTTTTTTTTTTGCCATTGTATAACTGTATGCATACTTCTGTGAGAATACAAACTAAAAAGACCTATATTCCTGAAAGCTCTGTACCTCTAAATAGGCTTTGAGATATCCATTAGTTTAGGAACACCATGTACTTCTTGTGTTGCAAACTCTAGTTCAACAGTCTTTTTCTTTCTACTGTCTTTGTCTCGGTGTACAATTTTCAAGAATCTAGTAACATTAAATTGATGATCTGGTGTCAGTGAAACGTACCAGCTGCAACAGCTCGTTAGTTTTTATCCAGGAAAGCTGTGTTGCCTGGTAAGTCACTTAGGCCACACATCATCTAATAGGGGTCTGCAAACATGGGTTTAAGTGGGATGAGGTGCAGTTCTGATAAAGGAAAGGAATATATCCATTTTCCCAACAGCTCACACAGGAAAACCTGTAAGTCCAGCAGAAATCCTTACTAGCCAGGATGTCTTAAGAGATGCCAGAGTCCATCAGTATCGCCATTCACCTGCAGACCTATATCAAATTAGGATCTTAGATCAGAGAACTCAACTTAGTAAGAGGTTTACCTATGGTAAGACCCTAAGGTGTCATTTTTAGCTGCAGAATAAACAGATTGCAAGTTCCTGTTCTCAGGACAGGATATGAACATAAGGTCTTAATGCAGTGAACATTCTGAGAGACTCCCAGACTGATACAGTCTGAACGCTTAAGAATTAAGTTTTCCATTTTGTTTCTGGATTCTCTGGCAGCAGTTTGATAATTACTGCCAAAATCATACATGATGGAATCACCAGCAAAGGTAGTCTAAAAAACTACCGAATATGTTGTGCCTATTTTTTTTTTTTAAAGTTACAGCTGCTGATAACTACCAAAGGTTAAGTAACAGAACACCTTAAACTCATGTAACCTAACCTCTGGAATCAGGAGTATGGCAGCTACAAGGTACCACTTTGCTTGTGTATGAAAGTTGGTTCATGATTTTGAGCTGTGCCAAGAATGGTCACATTGAAAACTTTTGCTCCTATGGTTTATTACCACTAATAGTCAAAGAAATACAATGCAGTAACAATATAAATACACACTTCGCACAATATTTACCTTTTTTTTTTTTTTTTTCTTAGCTGCTAGGGACACTTCTACACCCAGGGAACACCACATAGTATAAGATGGGAGACTCTTAAAACACAACAGTTATTTACTGCTAACTCCTTGTTTGAGTTAAGTCTGCTCCCTGTTAAAAGATGAAAAAGGTGTTCTGTGTGAATCTGGAGCTGATAGATAGAGACTGTATCTTAGATTCCTTCTATATGGTAATTTATATTATTTTGCATACTGACAAGTTCTAAAAAAAATATCATGCAACCTGAAAAATAAATTGTATAGGAAAGAAAGTAGCTTAAGGCAGCAGCGGTTAAAAGCAGTCTGTGAGGTGTAATTCTTACACTTCTTCTATAGGCTCAGTTTTCATATTTGCTATAAATGGGTTTAAGTTACAGAACTTGATCCTGGATCTTTATATCTTGAAGTCTGAGGCTTACTATGCAGGTTCATTTCTAGATTTAAGGTACAGGGGCTTCTTCTTATACTCTGAAACACATGGAGTTGGTTAAAAAAAAAAAAAAGTTAAATTGAAAGGGTTCACAGTGCCACTGCAGTACTGTGTGCATGTTTATGTAACTCGTATGAAAGCATGCAGAGACAAAGACAGCTTTTAACCTGGGCTCTCCTAAACAATTTCTCTTTAAAAGAGACAAAATAATGAAAAATTCTTGGTTAAACTGGTAGCCGAACTCCTATTATTTGTACCACTCCTGGAAAAGACCCCAGGGACAAGTGCTGGAACCTGTGCTATTGATTGGCTGGTTAAAGAGAGGCCTATTAGAATCAGACAGGCTAGATTGATTATACAGCAGCAGAAGGAGCTCAGACTCGGAGCTGAGCAAACGTCAGGGTGAGAAAGAGTGAAACAGAGCCAGAGAGGGAGCCTGCGCTGCTACCACGGCAGAATGTGCCTGCTGGTGCCTGCTAGCACTGACACCTCGCTCTGACAGCGGGCAACTTGCTGAGCTACCTTTTTCATTTGCAAGAGGATGCCAGCCCTGAGCCAGTGCAACTGATAACAGACTGGACCTTGGAATAGTTCATTTTACATACAATCTCATTCATTAATGTTCTGCATTGGACGAAGAGGCTTATTACAGAAGACAAAAATTCAGCCTGTCCCCTTAGTCCACACAGTACTGATGATATATACTGTTTGATCTTGCAGGTAAGGAAATTATCCTTTGCTTTACTCAGCAGTGTGTGTGTGTGTGGGGGGGGGGGGGGGGGGGGAAGGGGGACATAAAATAACATTCTTTTTGTACCTTGCATGGTTAAGAGAAGCTTTGGCATTTGTGCATAGAATGCATTTACTGCACTTAGATTTCTTGCATTCACAGATGGCTATGTATTACATACTACTTATGTCCAAAGAGAATTAAGAACAGGGTATGGTTTGTGCATTATATTTATCACACTTAATGCTTTGACTACACTGAAATGAAGCAGCCAGCTATTTCAGACTACTTATATGATGTTTTTATGTAACCTGTCCCACACATTCCAAGCAGTCTGGAGTAATAACAGCAAAGCAGCTCTCTTGTATTATGAATTCCCTACTGTTCATGCTGTGAAGCCAGGTGAGGAGAACATTCCACTGGAGGATTCTGTTTGTCAGTTGTTTGAAACAGCATCTACATTTTGACTGTGAGCTTACCTCTGCTGCACAAACATGATATGCCTTAAATAATACGGCATAAGACTGCCATCTTATTATGGATACAGCAGTTATTGCTAACATACTGCCTCCAAAGCAAAGATCAAGGCTTACAACCCAACATACGAATCCTAGGATGCTCAGTTAGTGTTCTGTGCTGCATGTTTGAAGCAGCAATCCCATGGGCTGACCGCTTGTTTTGATGTGACATTAATACTGCTGTCTCCTATCTGTATACACTCTGCATAAACTTTTTACGTATCATTTCTTTCAGTTTGGTTGGAAGTGTGTTTGCTGTTTTTAACACATCACCTTCCACAGAGACAAGGCAGCTTTTGGTTATGCAGCAAGTCAGGAAGTTGATTGCCTTTGGGTTTGCAGGCTAAGGGAGCCTTAAGCTAAGAGGAGAGCACTGTGACTTCCTTTACCTCCCAGTCCTTCCAACTGATGAGCTTTATCACCTTTCTCATCAGTTTGTGCCTTCTGCTCCCAGATCCAAGCTGAAAGGAATTTGTTGTGTACTGGCTATTTTGATCATTGCACAGAATGAAGAGGAGCCATCACTCTGTTAACCCCAAGTATTTAAGCAGTTATTCACACAGACAAGCGTAACTTCCCAAAAGACTGCCCTATTAAGAAACTCGCAATAACAGTACCCTATTATTTTAGCACTGCTAAAAAGGACATCTAATTGTAATCCAACTTATCCGATTGCAAACATAGCAGAAATACCACTTTCTTATCTTCCTCTATATAAATATTTTTACAGGTTTATATAAAGCACTATCAAAATGTTTATGTCTGAAAATTCCAGGTCTGAAGTGCAGTTCACACAATTACCAAACTGATTATTTATGATTTGCAAAAGACAGATTAAAAACGTTGAGGAAGCAGGGGACAGATTTGTTGAGGAATAGAGATTTTTAAAAGATAAGCAATAATTGAAGGAAAAAGACGCATAACTGCCAACGTAGACAGTAAAGAGGCATCTTAAACAATTTTTCTTCCTAAAATCTACAATGTATTACACGAATAAGTATAAACAAAAAAAGACAACTCCTCAGCCCAAAGCAAAGACTTACCTAAAGTACAACATTTGTGTTGTTTTCTTTCTTTACATTTCTTCTGAGAATAACGCTGCATCTCTTTTTATGTTCATTTTTATATACATGATTGATACATGTCAACAATTTCAATGTCTCCTTTCGAAACTCCTTCCTGTCAGAAAATACTTAGGAACACATTTTGCTACCCTAGCTTACATGGAATTGTTCTCCACTCCATAAATAGTGCTATTAAAATTCCTGAGTATACTGGCAGTATCGAGACCTGCATGTGCTGAGTTAGAGTGATGGAATCAGACCATAATTAGGGGAGAAAAACCTTTTGTTTTTACTAACTGACTGAAAATTCTAACAAGCCAAACACCTGGATACCAAAAGAGATATACCAAATGTACACAGAATTTTGAACGGAGCTAAGATAATTGGGTGCTCAATTCACTTTTGGCCCCTTAAAAACTCAAGGCCCATCTCAAAATACTTCATACAGATACGCAAACAATGTTTTGTGTATGTTCAGAAGTTTTCTTTTGATCTTCAGATCTTGCATGTATTCCTCTTCTCTACGGAAAAAGCCTTGCTTACTGTACCTGTGCTCCTCAAATATACAGCCTTAATATATCACAGAATGTTATGATTCACGTTACAAAATCAGCGTCAATTTAGTTGCACCTAAGACAGTGATACTATTCCCACCATCAATAACTTTTACTTACATCCTTACCATGAGATTACACATAATGCCAAAGGTTTTTAAATTGGGGGGGGAGGACAGAAAACTGAAATAAACTGAAAATGGAGAGAGTTTAAGGGATTATGCAACAAAAGCTGTCCTTTTCCTTTTTTCATCTAGAATACTGTTAATCTTGACATTTCACAGCAATTCCAACTTTGATTCAGTTTTATCACCCATTTCCCCAAAGGCTAATTTGGTCTTCTGAAAACTAATTTTGCTTTGCTTTCGAACTTCAACTCAGGGAAAGCAAAGTTTCTTTTTATATTTTCTAGATAACTTGAAGCCATTAGGGGGCTCTTTCTTCCTATGGTATCACACAGAAAGCTGCAGTAGACAGATACCTTTGGTTACTACAGCCTTCTTCACCCAAAGTTGTATTTGAATTAACTTACTCTGAGCGTAGGCCGATTTAGTAATACAGAAAAAAATGTTTTTTTCTTGTTTTGTTTTAATGCAGATAATTAAAAGAGTTCTTACACTGCCAGTTAGTTAAACAATTATGTTTTGAAATCATCTCTTGCATCCCATAGGGGAGAATCAGGGAAGACATCCAGCAAGGATACAATGCTCTGAAGGAACTACTGGGGGTTTTAAGTCAAGTAATCAATCTGATCAGAGTGAATATGAAGCACCACTAATGTCCAGAAATACAAGTCTGCAGCAGTGACCAGCATTGCAGTTACCAAATAAAATTATCTGCTGAATATGGTAACACTATATCAATAGGAAACTGACAAATAACATGGCTTTCATTTATGCAGCCTTCTTTTCAGAGAGGCTGGATATGTAACAAGTTTTGGATAAATGCTCCCTGCCTGAAAAGGGACAGAAGATAGCTTCAAATTTATAACCATTTACTCACCTGAGTATTGCACCAAAGTTACTATGGTCAAAATTCTATTTGCTATGTCTGCTAGGTCTTCATCTCATTGCAGCACTCTGCTATTCCTTGAGAGTAGAGCCATGTCCTAGAAACTGGTTCCAAAATTGGGCCTTCGCGCTATCTTTTGAGGGAGAAATAACTTCCGAATAGCCGAATGTGGATTAAAAAAATAGTAATTTTGCCTAAAGCAAAACAAAGTAGTTGCAAGCACTTCTCATCTCAGCTCAAGCCATCTTTCACAGAGCCGCATACAATGTATTTCACTAAAAATTCAGCCCCTCCATACAGGAAGTGACTGTTCTTTACCCGCTGAATCACTTGCTACAGTACTGTATCAGACACGTAATTCTGAGAGCTGAACAGAGGGAATTTGAAAAGGCACATGTCACAGCCAAACAATCTTTGTAAATGGACAAGTATTTTCACTTAGAAGTATTAAGAAATATATGGAGACCTTAAAAAAAAAAATCATAGCTGCAATAAAATGCATTTTAAACTCACTATTATAGTATCTCCTGCTAAAACTGAGAAATAAAACACCATAGCATGTTCAAAGAATACTAAATGGTGTCATTAAATGGTATCACAATCAAACGGTGACAAAGATGTCAAAACACATGTGGCATAGTTACCTGCCTGTTCTACTCTGAAAGAATTTCCTTCTCCATGTCAACTTTGAGGTAGAATACACCATTTCTGCTTAGTCTCCCGCTCTACTGAAGATAGTATTATCAGTAAGGCTCTCGCAGAGCACAGCACAAAACAACATGAGACACGCAGGCAATTAAAGTAACTTGCAAGTACTACCATAAGCTTAAGGACTGCAAGTACCATTCAGAGTGCTTTACAGACATATAGTAGGATGAACATCTGTCCTGCTAAAAATTTAAATAAATAAAACCTTTTATAAATGATGTCCTTTTTAGGTTTTACCAGAAGTCTGAATTAATGCATATGTCTCTAGCAACTATTTTGTGACACACAAGTGAAGAGCTGTATTCTGTTAAAAAGCACCTAGAAATTCCAGTTAGGATCTGGAAGACACTGTGCTCTCCGCTGCCCAAAGTAATTTCATGCAATATAATCCAAATTGTCAAAAACTGGACTAAATTATTATTTCTGAGATATACATAACCATGCCTTCAGACTCATGCCAGATGATCTCCAGTAACTACACTATTAGCCCACAGCAAATAAAATACTGTATCAATTAGCTTACCGCTAGTAGAAGGGGGCCTTTTCATTGCTTAAAGGCGGCCAGTATTAAATATGACCATTTAAAGTAAATTCACAGTGCACATACATGGACAGACACCACAGCTCAAATGTGACACATAATTATTAATTACCCAGACTCTATTTAAGTCCAAAGAATATTAAGCAAACTGCCATAAAAATACAGCAAGTCTGTAGGAGAACCAAAAAACAATTTGGTTGGAGTCAAGTGTCATACCTAGAAAAACAGTTGTCCCCTCTATCAAACACAGTATAATTGTATGCTCTGCTTCCTTCAAGTCCATGAAGTTTCATTAAAGAATATAAATTAATCTCATCTAGAGATCTTGCCACAATGCTTCTACAATGCTTTACTCCAGAGGTGACTAACTTACTGGTTGGTGAATTGATCCCCTCACATACACATACTATGCAGAACACCTTGAAACATTTTTGAGTAAGGTGCTGTATGAATGCCAGGTATTTTCATGGTAAACAGAAATCACTCAAACTTCAGCTAATGAAAGCTGCAACAGAGCAGGATGCCCTGCTAAACAGGAATAAATCATTTGTCACTGATGAATATTTACAGATTGATAAAAACAATTCTTCAGGCATGTCTCCAAATCAATATCTGCAAATACTTGAAAATAACTTTTTTTCATGTTTCATGCTTTCCGAAAACCTATACAGGGAATCAGTTTTATATTTAGATACCAGAAGTAGACAAGAACTTTATAAAAATACTGAAAAAAAAAAAAGCTTTACAGGAACATTTTAAAGATGAACTGTAACAGGACAGGCTGAAATAGGAATCATGTTCATAGAAAGCAAGAGCTCTGGCTATAATTATTTTACTGAAAAAAAACCCGCATATATATATATATACATAAA
>VZSV01000110.1:2189077-2210305 GCA_013398735.1 Nothocercus julius
AAAAAAAAAAAAAAATCTTGTTTCAGTGAATGACTGTAAGAGATGCAGGACTGGTAAGATGCTAAGACTTTTCTTACTCATCAAGGATAGCTTTTTCCTTGGGTAAAGTTGTGGTGGGCAAGGACTGCACTGTATAAAGCTCACCTGAACCTTTCGTTGTCATTTTCTCTCAGTAATGACACGCAGTGATGTGACATTGTCAGGTAGGTTTAAGAGAAGAGCAGTGTACAAAAAAAAAGAACAGTACAGGTTCATTGTTCACATTGCACAAGAGAAAAAAAACACAAAAAAAAAACAAAAAACAAACAAACAAACAAACAGACATTCTCTTGTAAAGGGCTCTGTAAGTTTCTCACACACACCCCTTGTCATGCTCAACCAAACTGCCACTGTTCTGTCTCTACACACTAGAGGAGAGCCAGTGAGCACTGCCTTCAAAGTGGCTCTCTCCAGCATGGCTCCAGCTTGCCTACACTCCCTATTGGCTGCTACACAGTCTCAGGGAGGCAAGGACTCTGCTAAATTAAGGCTGCTGCAACTACTGCATGAAAGCGTAAAGGAAACTTTGGACAACGCACCACTGTTTACAGCATCAGATACTCAAATCTTCATTTCCAATTTTTTTTTTTTTCCTCCTCCCTTCCCTTTTCCTCAGGAAGGCACTATTTTGGATTAGCAAAGTAATTAAGGCAGTAATTCATAAATTAATTGAGACGCAGGAATTTCAACATAAGTATTTTATCTCAATGGATTTCCACTTGCTCAGTGGCTTATTCAAGAGACTACCTTAACCATGATGTACTGCCCTAAAATAATCCTTAAACAACTTTTTTCTTCTTCTTCTTTTCTCTTATAAAACAGTTTATTTTATTAATTGAGGTTTCAGGCTCCTGAGTGTATCTATATGCCTTAACAGCTCTGATGAACCTTACCTGGGGTCTCCTCTCACACTCATAGCCCCAGAAACACAATCTGAAAGATCTTTATTCTGGGCCTTGAGCTGTGCCGGAAGAGCACAGGTCTCTGTCCACAGCTTTCATCTAGCCACAGCCCTGGTTAAACCAGGTTTACAGACTGACTTCCTAGCTTAACCTCAACCTGCCTGGCAATTCCAGGACCAGTGCACTGACTTCTGAGCTTGACCTCAGGCCTGCCTCATCACCACAAACTTGCCTCATGGGCTGGGTCTGCCCTGCTCAAGTAGGCTGCGACCATAGCTGGTGAGGCCCCTGTTGATGTAATTCTATCAGTGGTTATTTTGAGCATAATTCTATTCAAATTGAATATAGTTTTATCCTTTAATATAAAAAAGAAAAAATCCTTATGAAGCAATACGACAGAAAAGTGATAGACAACATCAACTTCATGCTTCAACAAAACTAAATCCATCAGGCTTGCCAAAACGGTCACAGAATAATAGTGTAAAGTAAGGATTAAACCAGCCTTCTAATATTGTCAACAAAATAATCTGGTATAGTAAAACCATGTGGAGATGGATATGTTCCTCTTCCATTACGTAGTATTTGTTTCTCAATTTCATGGCGTAGAAATCAAAAATTGTTTAGAAAACCACAGCACACCTTAATTTGAAGTTAAAAACATTTTGTAGCTGAGAGAATGGCCTAGAATGGCTCTCCTGACTTGCTTGTTCTTTAAATATTGATGTGTTAGCTACTGGAAAACCAATGGTTCCACAATAATGCTACAGCCATCTAAGAATATCCTCCTTCATGTATTTTAATATTTTTTTTTAAAGAATTCCACTCACCTTTCTAGAGACCTTCTTTGTAAAGTATCTGAAAGTATTTATTTCAGCTAAAAAAGTAAATCTATTTCCAATCTTCAGATGTTGCCATTAGGATACTAACATTATTTTAAGTGACTTCCACCTCCGCAGATATGCTACTAGAGTGCAAAGTACTCCTGTTTTGTAATTTGTTTCCCCTAAACTGTATGTGGGTTCAGTGACCCATAATGCAATGATATCGGATGATTTATATCCACTCATAACTAGAGGAACAACCAATTTCCTTCAGCTTTACCTGGACTGAAAAATTTTATTAGCCATGCCACAACATCACCATATAAACTTGTTTATGTGTAAATGAATACAGGTACGTGTATGGATATTGGCAGCTATACAACCTGTGTCCTTGTAATCATAACTGAAAAGCTACAGTTTTCAAACAAGGACATCACAATCGTTGAGGACTTTCAAATATAAAAATCTACCCATCAAAGAAACTGAAAATGGAAACTAACTGTGCACAGTGATAGCAAACAGTACCCTTGCTCAGCAGTAATACTTCGCTGTGAAGGGCCCCCTTTACCTGCATTTAGCATGTGCTGATTGCTTGGTTCACTGAAGCATGGAATGCCCAGCAGAACCATGAGTCAAAGTCAACGTTCTGGGCAAAATATGTGATGAACCAGTGTTTGCTGTTTTTTTCTAACAGAAAAGCTCCTCTTCTGTTTATGAGCATTTGCTAAACAACTGGCAAACCTGGCCATCTCTTTAACTACCTCACACTACAGAAAAAATGCCATGATATACTCAAAAAAATGGTAATGTCAGAGTACAGCATAACATCAGCAGCTATTTATTTTTAATATAAATGACTGATGGGGATATGCATGACCACTTTTATTTAACAGTTATTAATAATAACCAGTTATTAACAATATTAGAGGTTAATACTACAAATATTTTTAACACCTGCAGAACTGCTATAGCCTAGGTGTCTTGAGAAACAACATAGAAATTCATGTTCAAGCCAGCTTCAATTCAGTGAAAATTACTGTTTCTAAATGCAATGAGGATAACGTGCAAACTGATTATTTCAATTTTTATTACACAAATGGATTTTTCTCTCTCTCCACATACATAAATAATATAAAATCTGACATCACCCTACAGGTTGCAATGACCAATCACCAACTGAAGTGGCAATGTAGCTACTGCCAAGTGTGAGCAACAGTGGTCGGCACGCTTTACTCCAGCCCCTGTGAGGCAGGCAAAGCTTCCTGTAATCAAACTAGGCTACCTTATACGACAACACTGACCCCGAGTTAACTCAGGGGGTTTCCATATGGTGCTTCCCACTATATTTATACATTACCACACACATGCACTTTGAGCTGGGAGCCCACACTCCTCTAACAATTCACGCTTGACCTCAGTACTCTCCAGAGCAAGGTTAACAAAGAGACACACCAAGCAGGGAAATCTGAACTTCACATGCTCCCACCACATACATCTACACATACCTCACTGAGCCTGCCAAGTCCTGGGTTCTGCAGAGACACCGGAATAAGCCATTTCCTCCTCAGACTGCGACGAAGCTTGGCGGGAGACCCCACCATAAGCTCTCTCTGTAGCGGAACACACAAGCACGCGAGCAAAGGCGTAATACAAAAGGAAGGGCGGCGGAAGGTTCTGGAACGGGGCGGGGCGGGGCGGGGCGGCGCGTGCTGGGCGCCTGCGCACGTGCTGGGCGCCTGCGCACGTGCTGGGCGCCTGCGCACGTGCTGGGCGGACGCCGGTGCTTGAAATGGCGCCGCCTCGGGGCAGTAGCTGGTGCCGGTTTTCGGAATGGCGGCTGCTGGTGCTGTCGAGAGTGTGGAGGGCTGCGAGATGGGGCTGCGGCGCAAGAAGCCTGGATGAGGTTTGCTTTTTCTTTCTCTCAGCATGTTCTCTTTAGGTTGCTTGAATTCTTTGCTTTTTTTTAGAGTGTTGTGCCGTTGGAGCTTATTTTCCTGTTTAGGTGCTTGCCCTGAGCAAGAGCACAGTTTTCTGTCATGGGCAAGTAATAGCTGTTCTAATGCTGTGCTGCTCAGCCTAGTTGTTTGCAGTGAGAGGGGTGGCAGGGCAGGGGAGGGAGGAGGCTGCCCCTCGGGATTGCACCCTTGGGAGTGAGGCTTTAGGGGAGGCTGCTGTGGGTGGAGCGCCGCAGCCCAAGGAAAGCTCTGAAGAGAGGAGGTGCAAACTGCTAGTTGCTGAATTTCTGTTGGATAAGAAGCAGAAAGCCAAGTTTAGGAGGAAGAAAGGGCAGTAGATGAGGAAGCAGGGGTAAGTTTTTGGAGGTGGTGGGAAGAGGAAATAGTTTTGAGCTGTGCCAGTGGAGATTTGGGTTAGATGTTAGGAAAAAATTCAACATGGAAGGAGTGGTGAAGCAGAGGCAGCCAAGTGGAGTCCTTGTCCTTGGCCCAACACACATGTAGATGAGGTATTTAGGGGCATAGTTTAGCAGGCATGGTGGTGATGGAATTACATTTGGACTCAATGATCTTGAAGGTCTTTTGCAACTCTAATGATTCTATGACTCTGAGTAACGCTGCTGTGGAGGTACTGGAGAAGCTTTAGGTGTTGGAGTTGTGATTGGCAGCAGTTTCGGGAGTAAAGGGCATGTTGTGGATCTTTAGCTCTTGGGCTGAGCTGTATCTTGGATGCTCCTGGGTAAAAAAGATGCTTAAGGAAACAGAAAAGTATTTAACTGTAGAGACTAGGAAGATGCTTTGTTTCTCTTCTCTCTTTTTAACCTTGCCTTAAATCATACTTAATGAACTTTTACTACATTACTATTAAGCTAATCTAATTGGAATAAGAATGAAGGTGACTCTGACTTTGGGTGCTTTATTTCTATTCAGTGTGCAAATCTGGATGAAACCACACTCTGAGCTTCAAAGGAAAGTGCAACTAATATGTATTTTAGGACTCATATGCTGGAAATGAATTTGCTCAGGCTGCAAAGAGCTACAATGAGGGAACCATTATGCTAGGTTATAGGAAGACTTTTCTTGTCGGGAATGAAATAGCATCCTTTCTAAAGCAGTGTCTTGGGAACACGAGCCGAGGGTTTGACATGCACAGATCTCCCTGAGGTTTGTAAGCTGCTCTCTAAACTATGGTCCATAAAGGAAGGCTCCATCTAGATTGTTGTGTACAAAATAAAGAACAGATTCATATATTTTGTTGTTAGGATTGCAGGCAAATGCTGAGGCTCCTGACTACATGTTGACATGAGTTTAAACGAACTAAACAGAATGCCAGCAACTGCTGGGCAGGGTGTTAGAAGCTGCTTTACCTAACAGGGTCTGGAGGATGTGTATGTCTCCCCTGGATAGCAGGGGCATATCTGAAACTAACATTTTAAGCATCCTGGTATTAGCATGCTGGTGCCTGTTCCAAGCTGATGGCACTGGCATCCTCCTAATAGTTTGTCAACACTGGCAGTCTGTTTGAGATGGACTTTGCTGTTTCTGTTCATTCAGGCAGGTTTAAAGATTACCATAATGCTAAAGTGGTCTCACCTCTGTGTATGGCTGACCAAAAAGAATTTTTTTTATATATATACATTCCAACTGTTGTATGTGTTCTGTTAACATACATTTGTGGCTTAGGAATCAGACTGGCAGATGGAGGGAGTCTCTGGCCTTTTGCCTTACTTAAGCTCTCTACCCCAGTGATAGTGGCCAGAGTAGCCCCTGAACAAGCTGTCTTTGTGCTTTGCTGCCAGACCTTTTGCAAGCCAGTCCCATGGCACTCCATTAGCTGTCTGTGACCTCTGTGTTTCAAAAATCTATGTGCTTTTTTTTTTTCCCCCAAAATGTTTTTATTCAAGCTGTCAATATATTGAGGGGAGAGAAAGATCCAAAAATGATGGACAGTATGTGAAATTATAATTTTTCCAATGCTTAGATTCCCTCTGATAAGTTCATTTTGTGCCAGATTTTTGCTGTGCTGGTCTCAAAACAGCACTGTGTGTATGTTTTGTGGAGTACCAAGTTGTTCAGGAAAGGAGCTTCTGAATTAATGGACTTGTAACTGATGTTGTTTGAACAGCTAATAAATTCAAGAGTTAAATTACCTGTTTTAATATTATGAAGTGGCAACAGTTCAGCTCTGGAGCCCTTTCACTTAAGGCCATTTTGGGGGAGGGAGGGGAGGTGAAAAAAGAAGTTAGACTTAAGCTTCCAATGATGGAACCACTGAGTTATTTCCTCCTTTTTAAAAGGTCACAGACAGGAAGGGTTTAAGGGAAGAGGAATTTTCATCTCTGTATGAGGCTGCCTAGTAAGTCTCTTGTTTTAACCACTGCATTCTGTTAACGTACATCTGTGGCCTAAGAATGACTCAAACTGGGAAAGCTCAGCAAGGGGGAATTGACAGTTGGTCTTGGAATTCTGATTAACCTTTTAGTAGGGGAGGAAAAAAGTTTTCCTGTCCTATAACAGGACAATTTTTTTCTTCCAGGAAACAACTGTTCAGCAAGGCAGTCTGAACACACTTGAAAGTCTCTTAATCTTCTCCTTGCTCTACATCTTTACTGACTCAACCACAAGTGTGTGTGAAGCTTAAGCACTGTTGGCCTCAAAATGTTCTTTTGGATCACTGAAGCTCTCTGATTTTTTTTGGAAAGTTGTTGTGTTATGGAAGACCAGTTTCCATGAAAAATGAATTTTTTTGTTTGTTTGTTTTTTGGGGGGTCTCTAAAAGAAAGAGGCAAGACATTTCTGGATGTCTTCTGGTGGGTTTTGAAAGTACTTGGGAGACTTAAGAAGTGGTAGTGAGAAGGAAGTGTTTAGCCTATCTCTTGGGATGTGGGTAGTAGTAAAAAGCAAATTCTGTTAGTACAGAATGCTGTTCATAAATACCGATTGTAGGTATGTGCAAGTACATATCAAGATAATTTTCTAGACCTTTTTTTAGGTGGATTTAGAATCAGCTAAAGGGAACATAATTTAGGTGAAAACAAATAACTTGTTTTTTTTGTTGTTGTTCGTTTGTTTTTTCTAAGGGGGGGAAAAAAAAGACATTTTAGGGCTTTGGCATCTTTGGCTTAAGGGGTCAAACAAAGTAGGCTATCTGAAGATTGTTCAGATCAATGTTTTGAAGCAGTGAGTCCTTAGTTTAAAAATATGACTGCTAGGTATTTGTGACAAGTGAAAGGAGGGATTTTACTGTTTTTTTGGTGTTCTTTGCCAATTGTTGAAATACCCCTGTGAGTCTGGCATTTTTTCACTAACTAACATGCTATTATATGAAGCCATTCACTGAATTCAAATTCTACCTAGCCTAGGAGGTTTCTGGGAGCCAACTGATAAAGAACCTCATTCTTAAAAGCATTTCCATTTCCCCCTTTGCCCCCCCCTCCCCCCCACTGAATTTTAATACAATAGTCAAGAGCTTGAGTTATTTTCAAAATCACCTTGCAAGCTATTACTGAGGGCTGATGAAATACCAGAGCTCGGTGCTCTCTGTTCTCTTAAAACTACCAATGAGATGTGGTTAATGTAGGAGCTGTTACTTTCATTTTATAAGGTTGCCTGGTATTTTACTTTGTCCTGGTATCAAGTGTTGTCCATGTTTTTGACTTGTCACAGTAAGCTTTCTTTTCTGCCCCAACTATGATGTACTATTATTTTGATGACACCTTAGATACTATTTTCTTATTAGGGGTGTATGTGGCAGTCCACAAGACAAAGTCTTGACTTCTATTCACATTAGAAGTGCTGGGGGAAGATGAGCAAAGGCTTTCTTTGTGAACCTGGCAGGAAAGATGAAGTGGTATAAGGAAGAGCTATTTGTTTAGTTTCCATCCTTGAAGCTATTCAGAAAGCTGTCTGGACACAATCCTGAGCCATGTGCACTAGGTGTCCCCACTTAAGCAGGAGGGCTGGACTAGATGCTCTGCCAAGGTCCAATTTTTTTTTTTTTTTTTTTTCCCCCCCCATGTGGAAGGTGTTGGGTGAAGTCCTCTGATTTTATTTATTTTTTGTTATGCAAGAAGTTCAGTCTAGGTGATGATAAAGGTGTCAGTTGTTTTCCTCAACTTTCTAATCTTTCAGGAAAAATCTGTAACTCTCATGTCTTCCCTGATTAGTTCTTCTTATACTTCACTCTTCTTATGTCATAGTGCTTTTTTGTCTCATTTCCCTCATTCCCTCTGGAATTATTTTTAAGCATCATTTTATCTGATAAACTTCATGACTGCTTTTACAGTGTATTTCTGCTTACATGGCCTGATACATCTCTGTGTGAAGAAAGATGGATATGTTGTTGGAGAGTAGTTCCCACCTCAGCGGGAGCTTGGGTGGGGATTCTTTATCCCCCTCCCTCCATGCCACCAGGCCAGGTGTGAATGGCAGCTAAAGTTATATTGTGGGTGTGAACAGTTGTGTTTGTGTGTGTAGAGGGGCAAGAAGCCATACTTAGAATTATGCAAGTCAGAAGGAGCATACCAAAAGGCACAAAAGCTTAAACATGGGTTATAGCTGTTACAGCAGGGAATTTTTGCTTCTTCTGAATGTGAAGTGTGCTACAGCAACTATTACAAGGGATAAGATTTGTCTCTTTCCATATTGTCACCTGCCCTGAAACTGATGTGCAAAGGGTGGATGAGTACGGCAGCCTATTTCACGAGAGGTCTTTGATTTCTCAATTCATGCTATCATTGTTTTTTGTTTTAGCTGAAGATATTTCACTACTTTTGTACAGCAGATGATCTCCAAGTAAAGAACAAGAAATTCCTAAGACAGTTTACTCTCCACTGGGACAAATTTAGAGACACTGGAATTCTGGAAACACAGGGAAGGCTGTTAACAGGGTGTAGTGTAGTGATGCAAAGCATGAGGGCTGGTGCCTGCTAAGAAAGCAGGAGCTTAGTGAGTGAGTCAGACTCTATAGTAGTATCTTTATTTGGATATTTGTGCTGCCTTGAGCAACTAAAGCCATTTGCAAATTTGTGTCAAAGACAACACATGAGCAATATAAGTAAAGGTTCTTAGTGTATATGTGTGCATCTCTCTTTATGAATCATAACAATTTTAAAAAGAAATACAGTGAGTTAACATATGAAATCAAAAACTGGTCTAGGACAATCCCAGACAAATCCTACACCACAATACTTTCCCAGCACAATCTTGTCCATTCAGAACAAAATTAGTTTTTTTACTCTTTCCTGGAAAAAGCACTTATATTTTGTGGATAGCATTCTAATAATACAAATATGAAAACTTCCTAGTCATATTAAGAAGTGTTGCTGTGTGTGCAACTGCAGATAAATATGACCTAACAGAGCTTTGGAAGATAGTATCTTTCTTCAATAAAATCTAAAGCTGTTTTCTTACTATTTTTTATCTGTATAACTTGTGGGTTTTATCTATGCAGTTAACTTCCTTATCACATAGAAATTGCATCTGATTTTGTAATTCTTGTTTGTTGCTCTGTTTTGCTGACACATGACTGGTTTGCAGGTGTCCTTTTCCCCCTTCATTCCATTAATGCTGGTATTTAACCTGTTCTCCTGAAAGCATTTGATTGTTCTGAATTGTTCTGTCTTTTTTTTAAGTGTTTAATATAAACTTTTTTCTTGCCACATTTTGTTCTGCTTTGATTTACATCATTCCAAGTTTCTTCATAATCTACATATTGTGTCAAATACGTGAAAATAGATATAATTTCTATTATAGAGTGCTTGCATTAGGACATGCACTATTTTTGCTTACTCGTAAAATACTGGGATTTATGCTTGTCATGAAAATGCAAGTATGCGTTGTTGCCCTTCTTTGCTATGTTGTTGCAATTAATTACATTACTGCATTGGATCAGCACCTCGCTGACCTCACTCACCATGAAATCATGGAAGATTTGATGTTGCAAGGCACCTGTGGAAATGATCTGGTCACTTGCCAGGGACTTTCAGTAAAAAATAGTTCCCTGCCTAATAAAGGAGCCTGTAAATATATACTCATTGAATTTGCTGTAGTACCACCACTTAATCACCTGTTTTAGTCTATTTAAAAATAATTTGTTATAATACATGACAGTATGTAAAGTGATGTAGAGAGTCAAAACAAGTTACCCTGTGTGATAGTTGGCGCTTTGTGTTTTTGTAAGGAAGAGAATATAGTAAAAACAGTGAATTTTGCTTGATTCAATATACTTACAGGTTGTGATAAACTTTGCAATGCTCCTGAAATTCTGTCTAACTTTGATAATGAAATAATGGAATAGCTTACAGTAAAAGTTTTGTCCTTGGGTGTAGCAAAATGAGGTGTGAATGACATTTTCAGGGGAAATGCTAGATGAGTTGATGATCAAGTCAGACATGATCATCAGTTGGTTCAGAGCAGTTTTAAGGTTTGTGGTGTACAGAGCAGTTAACCAGGTGATACACTAGACTGGTGAAATATTGCCAGGCTCTTGGTGACTTGTGCTGATGAACAATTAGTGGAAATAAAGTTCAAATATGATCTTGGGTATACAGGTTTGTGTATGAATCCTAGGCAACTGCAAGTATAAACTTTATTTGCAGAACAATAAATGACTGCCGTCTTTTTGAATATGCAGATGGCCTTTATAATGCCTGTTTGCAGCTGTACATAAACTGGAGATAAATTTATTCTAGTCACAGCTCATTCCAAAAACTTGCCTATCAAACTTTTTGAAAGAAGTATGTTAAAATATTTTTTTGTCATTTTTTTGCCCAAGCTTTTCCATAACATTCATTTGTCTTAGTACTCATTTCTTAGCATTAGAAAGAACATGCAGTGCTTCTAGTACAGTAATTTGGGTATCCTTCAAGCTCAACAGATGCAACTTGGCCAAGTTGGGTCAGAATAAGGAAGCAAGCTGGTATTTATAATCCTAGACCTTCATGCCACTAGCATTGCAGTTGTAAGAAATGTATCATCTACTGTTCATGTTTTAGATACCACTTATCAAGTGATAATCTTTGAGTGTTTCTTAAGGTTAATGCATTATTAATGATAATGACTTAATTTGTGAGATTGTTGCCTTGATTGGTTTTGTTTTATAAGTGTGTGCAAACAGCCTATAGTCTTTCAACTCATAGAAGCTGTCTACTCTTTGTATATCTCGTATTTAAATGATACTTAAAGATCCAGAAAGTCAATGCTAGGCTGCATAATATTCCTAATCTCTACATGGCATTACTTAATGTTGTAATTCTGTTCAATGGTTGATCCATAATGTGGAATGAATTTTGCTGAAAGCAGGACTTTGCACTCCATTTTAGCAGTTTCATGTGAATATTTTTTTTTTCATTTTAAGTATAATATATGGTTCAGTGGAAGGAGATTCTTACAGTTAACCCAAAGATGTTGTGTGAAAAGGAGCCTTTTAGGAATGTTTGCAAAACAACCCCCAAATCCTTGGGAGTCCTGAACCAATAAGTACAAATTGGTTACTTTAATTGGTGGCACTTTCCTATGTAATACTGTTTGATTTGTATATTTAAGCAGAAGAACATTTCAGTCAAAGCAGGGAGAAAATACTGATATAGTGTCACATATTATGAAAAATTCACAGATCTAATGGTTAGGTATTTCAGGAAAAGCAAAAAACAACTTCAGAGCTTTTGTTAGTGTCTCTTCTGTTTTCTTCTTTTCCTGTGATTAATAGTTTTAAGCTCCCAAACTGCATTAAAACTACTTTCCTTCCCTTTTCTGGCAAGGGAGTAAACAAACCAAAAGCCCTCAGTAATGCTTTACCAGCAATGAATTTCATGTCTTCATCATTCTTCATGTTTTTAATTTAGAGGTCAATATTAGTAGTTTAAAACAAAAACAACAACAAAAATCACATGCAAAAAGCAACTCAAAATCCCCAGTATTCAAGCTGTCATAAACAGCAGTGTTTGTATGAGAAAGATATGAATGGGTTTGAAAAGATGAATAAAAGTCTTATTTAAGATTTAGTTATACTAAGGGCATAAGGAAAGAAGGCCCTGAGCGAGAGTCTTGGCCAAGCGCAGGTTTTAAGATGCTTGGTGGTGTGTTTTTTTTTTTTTTTTTTTTTTTTTTTTTTTTAAAGGGGGTTAACAAATGAGTATTCTTTGGTGATGCTCAAGTCACACAGACTGTAACATCGGAGATAAATGGTGACATCATACGGGGAAGCTTGCTGTTCATGCTAAAAGTAATGGAGGGAAAATTTTCTGTTCCCCAACTTGATGAGGTTCACACAATGAAGCAAATATATTCTACTGTCTTTGTTTTTAGGATTCTTTACTTTTTTTTCTTCTAAGGAGGCAGGATAAAGAGGGTACCTTACTTGAGCCCTTAGTGCCAGTTTAGCAGTAGTATCCCCAGGTGATGTTCCAAGATGAATGTGATCTTTCCTCATCCTGTTTGGAGGAGAAGGCTGTTCCCTTGAAGGAACAATCTTCCTTTCCTAGCTTGAAAAAGCTTCATGAACTAGCAGGGAAGCAGGGGGCTTCATTTCCTCTTGCTAAGCTCCTTCCACTTGAGGCCTGCAAGGGTAGTACTGGCTACTAGGGCTATGCTATGCCATTATTCTTGCCTCGTGTCTAGGTTTGAGTTATCTTAGCCTTTGGAGCTAGTCCAGCCTGTGTCTGAAGAAAGATCAGTGTGGGACAAGGCTTTCCTTTTGAAAAACTAACAGTGTGTTTCTTTGCGTTAGTGGTGTTGATTTGGTGCTTCTTCCTGTGCTGCTATTTTAGTGGAATTTCACATCTTTATATAATTCTGTTGGGTATTGTGTTTAACATAGGGTTTTTTTTTTCTTCTCTCCTTAAAAAGAGGAAGAAAAGTGTTAATAGTGTTGTGATTGGCTTTGGGGGATTGTTCTAAAAGCCTCTTTTTCTCCGTGCAGGATCTTTACTTTGAAGGTTTAAAAAGAAAAAACTTGAAAAAATAGGAAGTTGACTGCAGCTATCTTACTAACAAACGAAGTAGTGCCAGTCAGCACTCAGTAGTAAGCACTCAATTTGAAATGCTTTGGAGGGAAAGTGTTTCTGCAAGTTAGAAACAGCTTTTGGTGTTAAAGGTTTTTGCAATAGATTTTTTTTTCTTTTTTTTTTTTTTTTTTTTTTTTTTTTTTTTTTTGCATAAAATGGTCTGCCACCAGTAGCTTTCTTCATTGTTTGTGTATACAAACACATTTTACAGTGTAGTGTCCTCAAAAATCCAAGAATTTGAAGGGGTAGGGCAAACAGAATCCCACTGACTTGTTTTTCGGCACTGATAACAAATTAGCCTCTGTTCAATAATTTGGTACTGGTCTGTTCTGCAAAATTGCTTCAAGTTGGCTTTTCCGGTTGGGAACCTCAGACTCTGCTGTGTTGTTCAAAGGCAGTGAGGCTCTTAGTGCTAGGCCAGGCTCTGCTAAAAAACAGGAACCAGCTTTTCCAGATCTGGGACTGTTTTGAACAGCTTCAGACCTTCTTGAGGTATTGTTTACATGTTGTTTTTGGTTCATCTGATATTCTTTGGATTTGGCTTTTTAAAAAATAAGACTGGAGTTCTTTGTACCTCTTCACTAACAATTATTTCTAGAAAGCATTTCTAGAAAGGTACTTAAACTTTTGGAACCACCTGGCAGCTAAATTTGCAATGAGTGATTAATAGCTTCTTGGCAGTAGCTTACAATCACTGGTATGCAGGGGCTATCAGATGAGCATTAATCTAGTTTCATATTAAGCATGCAAAGCTGGTGGAGAAAATATAATCATTTATTATTATAATAGTTCTAAGTTATAACCAGCTGCATGATTTATGCCTCAATTAAACTATGCAGCTCATACAAAGTCTTTCCTGGATTAATCATGCAAAGGGGCTCATCACTTAATACAGAAAAAGCAGAGGAGCCAGAGTTTTCTGTGGTGATTGGGCATGGTCTCATACTTGCTACACCCCCCATATTAAGCATGGCATGGAAGATGAAACATTTCATAAGAAAGAAAGATTTGATCATGTAGCGCTTTCAATGGCTGTATTGCAGTACACTCAGGCTGCTACTGCTCTGTGAAATGAAATTAAATGCTGCTGTCACTTACACTGCTCAAAGCCTGCAGTTTCATGAAAGTGAACTGTTGTCAGGAAAAGTGCTGCTTGGTTTACAGCTCTGTCATATCTGGTTGTGGTTGGAAAATTATTCACTAGGAAAGACAGATTATCAGCTGGTATGACAGTATTGGTGATAGTCGCTCCTTTGCTCATACTTTCATCTCTTGTATGTACTTGCTTTTGAGGAAGTCTTGAGTACAGACTTATTGAGATGGGAAATATGTTTTTACAGACCTTGTTTTCCTTGCAGGGCTTTTTTTTGGTGGTGGTGTTGGGATGGTTTAACTTTTCCTGTTTGGGGGAGGAAAGGTGAGATTTGAAATAACTGAGATTGTTAGCCTAAAATTGTTCACTAGTATCCAAGTGTGGGGTTGTTTAGTTGTGGTAGAAGTTTCACTGAAAACAACATGGAAGAAAAGGAGGTGGAAGAAGTTAAATATCAGTCAAGCGTTCACCAGGCTCCTCTAAAACTGTGGTGGGGGAAGCAAAATATCCATTCAGGCCACCTAACTTTTATAAGTCTGTATGAGGTAAGCTGCTAGGATGAGTATTGCCATTAAGTGTAGCCTTGTTTCACTGTTTTCCTTCTCCCTAAAATCTTTTCTACTCATCTTGTCCTCTACCTTTCTTGTTGCAGGAAAGCAACAACTTTTTCCAGTTCACTCTCCCAAAATCAAAGTATTAAGCTTACAAACATTTTATAGGCTGATGTTAAAACTAAGTTGAAGTGTAACTTTTCTGTATTACAAAAGTCTAGAAGGATCATAAAAAAGTAGGATACAGTATTAACTTGTCTCCGTAGACTGTTCTGTGATTAGGTGGTCACGCTGTAAGTTTTCTTTATTAATCTGGGTACATTTCTGCCTTACTGCACCCCAGGATTTCTTGGTTGCAAGATAGCTGAACTATCACCTTCTAGCAGTAAGATGATGCAGTAGATTTTCCTCTGTGAAAACACAAATCCTGAAACCAGAAATAACACTGGCAAAGAAGTTGGCATCTTCATAAGCAAAAGTATGAAAACAGATCATGAACTAATTTTATACTTAAACATGTAGTAGTTACTCAGTAGCATACAGTATAGTGAATACAGCACCTGTTAGCAAGAACTCTTAAAACAGCAAAGCATATGTGAGTACGATAATCATCTTACAGGGGCATGTGTAAGATAAACATTTTATATCTTGCAACATCAACTTCCTCAAGCTGCTGTTAGCTGAAAGGTTCAAATCAAAGTTTTATAGTCTAAAGCATGTCATTTTTAGTCTCGATGAAAATTGATTGACTTAGTGTGAATAGAACAGTAATTTATTACCAACTTTTTTAACCTGTTTAAGTTATTTTCTGATTTAGGAGTCTATTCTTTACTTCAGAGTTTATATACCATAATTGTTGTGGAAGTGCATTCAAGAAGAACCTGAGATTGTAACTTTTTCTCCAAATGTTTAGAAACCTCCACAAAATGGTCCCTAAACTGACTGCTTTAAGGTGATTTACTCTGATTGTTGCAGTAATGATCACCTGCTATTCAACATAAACATATAATAGACACTTTACCCCCATCCTCATTATTTTAAAAAATTATTGGTGTAAAACTACTGGCAGGACTTAGGACAAGTTAAAATCTTCAGAGATAGTGAAAAATGAAGTAAACTTTCATCTGTTTATGGAAACATCTGAATGACCTTTTCAAAAAAAAAAAAACCAAAAAAACTTTGATCTACTCCTTTGGTACAGATAATCATGAAAATGTCTGCTTTAAGAATTAAGATTTGCAGAAATATAAAAGTGTAAATTTAAAGGTAGGAGGCTTTTTGCTTTCCCCTTCTAAAGGGTGGAGAAGGTCCCATCCCCTTATTGATGACTTCAGCATCAAACTTTTTTGCTACATGTAAAATATATTTTGGAAGTGTTTACTTCATCTAGAGGAAGCTTATATTTTCCTTAATGCCCTCCTTTTCACTCTCTCNGACTTTTTTCAGTGTTTACAGGCAAGGAGTAAGACAGTGATTCACAGTCTTTTGTGACAGCCTGGCTACTGAGAGAGACCCTTCTTTGGAAGCTAGGGCAGTATCTATTTTTAACTTAAGCACTCTGAGCAGTTACTTTTGGTTGTTCTGTGTTTGGTTCCTTTCTTTTTTGTTCTGTGCCCAAACAGGGAGAAGGTGGGAAGAGGAGGATGAGGATGCGAAGGAACACCCCAAAGTCATAGCTTTTCAAGTTAAACGTTTAATTTTGAAGGCCAGGATCACAGTTGGCGCTCTTGGGATTATTTACTTTGAAATTTTCTATTCCAATTCTGTAAATTAGCATTTAATACAATAATTGGTTTGATAATTTTGCTAAACTAAAGCTACTTATGTGTATATAACCTGCTTGTATATTGCTGCAATGTTTTTAACTGTTCTATGTGTACTTGTGTATGTATATATGTATACACACAAATACATGTATGTGGTTAACTAAAGAATTCGATGCTAGAAAGAAGCATATAATTTTTCTATTAATTTAAAAAAAACTAATATATGGGGGCTTGGCATATCTTAAAGTAGCATTTATGTGGATTGATGTTTCTGCAATGTTAATCTTAACAGAGCAATATGTATCACTCACTTTGACTTTTCATTTGAGTTGGAAATCTTTAAGTAGTACAGTGCTGGTTTTGGGAGGCATAGGGGAAAATGTAGGAATTATTTGGTTTTAGTGTAGTGCTGAATCATATTACCACACAGGAATGAACACATTTATTTCACTTTATTGAACACTGAATGGGAATTAATGAATTAAAAGAATGGCACTGTTAAATCGTGGTCTAAATGCAGGCATAAATTTGTGGGTTTTCCTCAAAATGCTTAAAATTTTTGTTTGTTTAACTTTTTCTTTCTTGTTTGTTGCTGTTAATGGTTTCTAATGCATTTCATTAAACAATCATTACTTGACTAATTAAGTTAGCTAAATGTATTTAGAGTTGGTAATGGCTTTTTCCAGGCACTTATTTTCCCATTCTGAAGTCTATCAAAATGATCAAAGAGCTAAAAGAAACAGCACAGTGGTGCCTTTAGATGTATTTCTTTGCAGAAGATATGGATTTTGTTATCCTCTGATCAAGGCTACACAGTAAATGCCATGGTTACAGGGTTGTTCCCATGCAGGGAAAAAATCAAGACAAGTAATTTAATATAAATACTGGTTTCTGTAACAGCTTTAGGTTGTTTGGGGTATCTGGACAGAGTTCTCTAGGTATGCTTACACTAAGGATACTTACACTAAGGTACACTTACCTAAACATATCCCTAGACTGGAAATGGTTCTGTTTAGATTAAGTCTATCACTTGGCTTAAGGTTACTGCAGGAGCTGGTAGTACCTGTTAAGAAAGTCAGGTAAATTTAGTCACATGCCCTGTTTAGTTATTCTTAGTTTCATGTAGTGAATTTAGGGGGTGCTTCCTGAAAGCACAAGGAGAGTGGTTTGGGGTTTTTTTGCATACTGAAGGGATGAAAGCACTTGTCATCTTCAGTGATGAAGGGAAAGTAAATTTTCTTGAAGTGAGGAACTAATCAAAATGTATCCTTGGACATGTCAAGTAAATCTTACTCCATACATTCAGAATATTACTACTTTTTCTTTAAAGATCTGGTTAAACAAGGATAGGTAAAAAGGGAGGGAAGAGGGATACCCTCACTCCAAATGGGCTTCCTGTAAAAGACTCATCTCTTTGAGTTATGAGCATTATATCCAGTGCTCAGTGTCTGTGTACCAGAAACTTGGAATCTTGTCTGTAAAATGAGGAGAGTAATGGCCAGCAAAATCGATATGGAGGTGGGGAGGGGAGTGGGGAAAAGACAACTAGCCTAAAACCATATTTTCCAAGTGTTCAAGCACTTTCTCATACAGAAAGGCTAGCTTGAATGAAATTTCACGAAATAAGGTGATCACAGAATCACAGAATGGTAAGGATCTAAGGAATATTGAAGTCCTATGAGACTGTCAGAAGTCCCATCTCAGGTCTCAAGGGAAATCAATTAATTTTACGTAGATCAGAATATCTTTAGTTTCTGATTTGAGATTTTTCTCAAGGTAGTTTCTTTTCTAGTATTAAGATGATAAACTACACACAGAAGCTTTTCAGAAGAGGAAATCTAGAGAACTTAATGCTTAATTATGAAACTTCTGAAAGTGTTTTTTTTCCATAATGCTAGTAGAATAGTAATATACTCCCAGCCCTGGATACTGATTTTCGTGAGAGCCGAGAGGCAAGATCCTCTCGCCCAGCCTGCTGCCAGTGCTCTGGCTCATGTGGCCCAGAGGGCCCTAGTCCTTCTCTCGAAGGGCGCCTCCTTAGGCGACGTTCAACTTGTCCACCAAGGCTCCACCTCCTCCTCTGCAGTACAGCTCTCCAGCTGCTTGGCACCCAGTTGCCTAGGATTATTCCTCCCCAGGGACCACAGGACTTGGGATTTTAAATTCTTTGAGGGTCTTCTCTGCCTCCTTCTCCAACTGATAGAGGGACCCTTTCAGTGATGGCTCGACACTAAGGGGGACGAGCCATTCTTTGGCATTTGGTATTGCATGCAAGCTTTCTGAGCATGCATTTGTTCCCACTATCCATGTCCTCAATGATTTCCACTTCTCAAATTTGTATGGACTATTGCCAGTCACCTTAGTGTTCTTCATATGTTTGGAAATAGCATCTAGAATTATTAATTGTGTCACCTTTCTTGGGATCCAGGTGAAACTGACTGCCCTGTAGTTCCTGAGTTGTCTTTCTTGCTCTTGAAGATGAATGATGCCTGTTCTAGTCCTCAGGAACCTTTTCTGAGTGCCATAACATTTCAAAGATAGCTGAGTGGCCTTGCAGTAATATCAGCTTGTGCACCCAGAAGGTTCAATGGACTTTGTCCAGTTTAAGTGTCCCAGGCTTTGCCTTTGGGCCCAGGAGACTGGAAATCCTGAAGGCTTCTCGTATCGCTGAGGATGGAGCCCAAGGCGGCATTTGGTACTTCTGCCTTTTCTGTTCACTTCGTCACCAAAGCTTCAGCCTACTTTGTGTCATTGTGTAACTGGCCTATCTTTTTTGCTTGTCTCTTCTAGAGATCTGCTGATTTGTGTATAAATAGGTGTTCAGCTGATGTAGTTTGTTTTCAAAATGAAACTGTTGCATCATACTCCATTTTGCATAGGTACTAAAGATGACTTGGCTTTTGCCTTCCCCCCCTCCTTTTTCTTTTTCCTTTTTTTAAAGCATGCTAATTCTGTGAGCTTTGTCAGGATTGCTTTTATTGAATCTAGGATGCTTGTAGGCTGTCGTGATCGGCATTTCCCCCTTTTAGTTGACCTGTAGCAGTTACTTAAGTATGAAGTGAGTGGTGCCTTCTTATAGACTATTAAGCACTCGTATTGTAACATACTGTAAAGGGCCTGTTGCAGAGCAGATAAGGGAGAGCTGTTTCCAGACACACTTTAAATGAGTTCACATCTGGGATCATAAAAGACTTGAAACTGGCCAAACTGAACTTAATAATTGTTTTGAGCTTGTATTGTGACTCTACATCAACATAAAAACACTTTCAGTTAACATGTTTGCTAAGAATCGTTATGGTATTGGAGTTAAAACAATTTAATCCCAGTTCCAGAAGGCTTATCTGTCTTTCTGTGTCTTTGAAGTCTCCTTTAACTAAAAGAGAATAACAGAAAATTAACGGAGCTGCTGTATGCATTTTTCCTCTGGGAGGATAAAAGGTTCGATGGTGACTGCATCTAAAGGCAAGATTCACAGTGTTAGCTGATGCTACGATAAAGGAGTCTGTCAGAGAACCCTCTTCCCCCCCACCCCTTCCACCCCCTTCCCTGTTTGCAGTGGAAGCAGGGTTAAACTGGTTGCTTTTCATATTGATATTCTTGTTAAAAGAAATAACAAAATACTAAAACTGAATGCCATCACTGAAAACAAAATAAAATTTGCCTCTTCCCAAAGTAACACTAGAAATCTCAAGCTTTTTGTGTGTTAGCCACAACTAATTGGCCTTTTTACAAGTAAGAACTTTTACAATTAATTATTTGGAGATTCAATAATGTCACAAGAACCACTTTTGGTTATTTGGAGATAAATACAGTAAAAAATCTGGGAAATGTTGCATACTCTCGTGAATGGGTTCATTTCACTCCAGAGTGGGCTCCTAGTGTCAGTTACCCGCATAAAAGCACAGAAGCTGTTTCCATTGCTTTTTATAGCTGCTTCAGTCGTCATAGCAAGTCAGGATTCCTGGTTTCAGTGAGTGAGATGGCTGAGTAAATGCTTAGTGTCGGATGGAAGCCAGTTAATCTAATGAATTTGAATAATGAATTTGGAATAATTTATCAGGTCCTGATTCTCATGGGGGACTTCAACCACCCTGACATCAACTGGACAGGCAACACAGCCAGGCACGAACAGTCCTGTAGGTTTCTGCAGTGCGTTGATGATAACTTCTTAACACAGGTTGTGGAGGAGCCAGTGGGGAGAGGTGGGTTACAGGACCTCGTACTGACAGATAGAGAGGGGCTTGTTGGAGATGCAAAGGTGGCGGGTAGCCTTGGTTGCAGTGATCATGAGTTGGTTGAGTTTAGGATCCAACAAGGAAGAAGCAGGGCTGTAAAGAGCCTTGTAACCATGGATTTCAGGAGGGCCAACTTTGGCCTAATCAAAGACCTCCTTGGAAGAATCCCATGGGCTAGGGCCGTAGAAGGTAGGGGAGCCCAAGAGAGCTGGTTAAGTATTCAAGCAGCATTTCCTTCATGCTCAGGAGCAGTGCATCCCTTTGAGTAAGAAATCAGGCAGGGGAGGCAGGAGGCCAGCGTGGATGAGCAAGGAGCTGCTGGCAAAACTCAGACAGAAAAAGGCATTATACAGAAAGTGGAAAAAAGAACAGGAATGTTGTCAGGGAATGCAGGGATGCAGCAAGGAAGGCTAAGGTACAATTGGAATTAAATTTGGCAAGGGATGTGGAAAAAGAACATAAGCAGCTTTTTCAAATGCATCTAATGGCAAAAGGAAGATTAGGGAAAATGTGGGTCTGCTTGTGAACGGCATGGGTGCCCTGGTTATGAAAGACACGGAAAAAGCAGTGTTACTGAATGCCTTTTTTTTGCTTCAGTGTTTACCAAGGGTAGCCCTCGGGAATCCCAGACCCTAGAAACAAGAGAAGGTGACTGGAGAGAGGAAGACTCACCTTGGGTAGAGGAAGATTGGATCAAAGAGCACTTAGGGAAACTTGACATCCACAAATCCATGGGCCCTGATGGGATGCACCCCAGAGTGGTCGATGTTATTGCTCAGCCACTCTCCATCATCTTTGAAAGGTCCTGGAGAATGGAGGAGGAGCTGAAGGACTGAAAGAAAGCCGATGTCACGCCAGTCT
>VZSV01000110.1:2220034-2274514 GCA_013398735.1 Nothocercus julius
TAGGTGACCCTGCGTGTGCAGGGGGGTTGGACTAGATGATCTCTAGAGGTCCCTTCCAACCTTAAGCATTATGTGATTCTATGATTCTATGGCTAATCTTAACAGCTGCGGATCAGGGTCTTGGGCTGAGGAGCAACCTCTGCTCAGGTATTTCACTGAGATGAACTGAGAGCTTTAGTAGATCAGTAGACATTTCATCATGTTAAGATTTTCTCCCTTTCTCCTGAGCTTGTTTTTCTAGATTAATTCAAGATTCCTTCATGCTTGTTTAATCAACTATTTTCTTTATAGCAGATGTGGATGTGTCTAAAATGAAGAGTGAGGAATTATGATGTTAGTGTGTTCTGGTATGCTGATTGTATCTTGTTTTATTTTTCTCATCTGAAATAATCTGGAATGAAGTAAAATGGGCTCCTTGTGTGTACGAAATGTGACATAATTTCAGAAAAGTTTCCAATTTGGAAGGTGGGCCATAGTCAGGAAGCTCTTCCTACTCCTGAAATATTGTTTTGCAACAGTTTTGCATCATCACAGCTGAATGGTCTACAAGAGTTCTGTTTCTCCTAATTTATTTATTTATTTTTTAAACTAGAATAACTGAAGAGTGCCCAAGGAGAACTGTTGGTAGTAAGACATAGGAGCATCAGAGTAGCTGGAGATAAGGAAGGAGGAACAGCTGGAAGGGAGATGGGCAAGAAGCACATAAGAGGAGACAGCAGAAGGAGGAGAGGAAGAAAAAACAGTAACAAGAACGGAAGTATGTTTCTGGCAACCTAATTAAAAATTAAGTGCGACAGAGTTGTGCAATATTTTCATTTGGCAACTAGATTTTGATGCTATTTTCTTACCTGCTAAGTACAGTGTTTTCTTTATATATAAAATCTATGGCTGTAAGAAGTAGAGGTTTTTATTTGATTTGTTTTTTAGCAACAGCTTGCTGATGGGGCGTTTTACATAACTGTTTTTGCAAGCATAGCTTTCTTGGAGAACTTGTACAGCTTCTTTAAAACAAGTAATTCACCATTCTTAAGCAGCTGCTGCTGCATATTCAAATACAGCCTGCTGTGTATGCTGCCTTGTGGAGATGCTATTTTTAGTTTTGTCTGTCAAGGCAGTAATTGTCACAAAATCAGATGTTCAAGTTTGTCTGTTTGCATGTGTATCTTAAAATATTCTTAAGCCTGTAACTTTGCAGCACCCAATGTAGCAGGTAAGTGTTTTTTGGACAGAAATGTAGCTTATTGTTGAAAGTACCCAAGAAATACAGCAGTCTCTTGGAGAGTTGATGCTATTTCATTGCCATTTCAATGGGCTGTTATCTGCTTATCTATGTATTAATTTTCAATTTAATATTTTAAATAACTGTTTAGTGCATGCTAATGCTGATTAATGTACCTTGCCTGTAGGCCACCTTAAAGTCTCACATAAAAATTGATTTTTTTTTAATTTTTTTTTTCTGCGGAATAAATGGTGCTAGCTCTTCGAGTGCAGGGTGACTTTGATGTGTGGCCAGGTCTTATGGCTCAAGTATAAGCAGGTTTACCTACTTGAGGGGAAAAAAATATTCTATTAGTGGTGGTTTCTACTTCTCACAGAAGTTCTGTGCTGCTCTTGGAAAGCAGTAGCAGCTGAACAGTATGAACTGCTTGACTCCACACAGGATTCCATAGGCAGCCTGAGCTTTGGGCCCTTGTAGTTGTCACAGTTTATGGTTTGCACTGCTCTGAATTCAGGCTTTTGATAGATTGTACGTTCTGGCCAGCTGATTTATTTATTTTTCTTAGAAGCTGAGGTGCAGGTGGAGTCCTGGAATTTACTTCAGCTTAACTCTGATGTACTTGTCAAGCAGTCCTACAACTCCCAGGGCTTGCAGTCAGTAGCACTGATGTAGCACTCTGGAGCAAACACTCCCTTAGAGAAAATACAAATAATGGAACAGCCTGCCTACCTCCTTGATATTGTGTTATGGAAGACTTCTGAGATGGCTAGTAACTAATAGTGTTATGTGGAGGGTGATTAAAGGGAGCAGAAGGCTCAGTATTATGTGACCGTGATGATTTCTGCTTGGAAATCCTGTTGTGGATATGAGAATTTTTGAAAGGGAAATTTTGAAAGAAACTCTTTACATAGTCCTCTGTAAAAACAGTATATGTTCTGACATTACTCAAGTTTAAACTCAGGGTGTTCTTTCTTAGGTAACCTGAAATATAACCTCGTAGCAGGTGCTTGCAGAGCTGCTGTGTGATGGGCTGTATATGTGATGGTTCTTGAAGGTATGTAAATTTAAGAGGCTGCCAAATAACATCTTTCAGTTAAGACACCCTAAAATAATCTGCCACACTGGTGATTACCTATTTAGATAACTGTTTTCCAGCTCCTGCAGCTATGTGCACATTTGAAAGAAGAGTAGAGGAGTAGGATGTTTTTACTCATGCAGATGTGCTTTTTTGTCCTCTGAATTACTGTTCGATCATTTAAGATAATGACCAAAATAAGCAGCAATTCAGAATTGTGGCAAAATTGCAATTTGTTTGTATTCTATTCTTACAGATGCAAGCATATAGAAAAAGGGAGTGTATAGGTTGCCTTAAACTGGGTTGTTTACCGTTTAGATATCAATTCAGATTGGATATCAAAGATTATCAAAGATTATAATTTTTGGTATTAGATATCAAAATGCAGATATCGATTCTCTGTGAATGTTTTTACCTAACACACAAAAGATCTTTCTGCAAGTTTTCCTTCAAGTTTAAGATTTGCATGGACAATTGCTGGTTTTAATGAACAGTAAACACTGGATGCATTTTTGTATCCTAAGGTAGATTTGTTTTGGTTTAGTTGAATATGAATACAGCAGACTGTTTTGCAGTGTTGTGTTTTTAAGTAATACAATGAATTGCTGAAATTCTTAGAGCGTTCCCAAAACAATGCATGTACAGTCTGGAAGAACATCATGTCTTAACTTTATTATAAAAAAAAATAATAATCTTATCCCATGAATAATGAGAGCAGAGCCACTGTTAGAGCTTTTGCTGTAATGGAGACTGGGAAAACAAATATTTTGCCTTCAAATGAGATCAGAACAGTTGTATTGGGACACTATTTCTGCAGCTGACATGGTCATTAGTTTGTAAGGCTGCTGCAGTTAATCTGCAGTAGTGCATAACGATATCACCCTTTATCAAAAAAAAAAAAAAAGGATGCTGGAAATGGTCAAAAGACTGTTCTGTTTTTCTATTTTATTAGTTATTCTTTACTGGAAACTTTATTTGTATATATCCAGTATTTATTTTTATATTCTTAAGAATAGGCTATTTTCAAAACTATTTTCATAGCATCCTATAGTGGCAAAACAGTATCCCCTTTCCAGAAGTGCAGCTGTGTCTTTGTTAAGCTGAAACCCAGCTTTTTCTTCGCTATGGAATGAGAAATGGTCAGAGTGCTGGGAATGAGGGGCTGTAGTGGGAGAAGCTAGTGAATAAATGGACCTGGTAGCCATAGAGACCCATCTAGCTTTCTTGCAGTATGTAACAGGGAGGCTTCATATTTTACCTTTGATTGTATCCAATCCTTACTTCTGGTCAGGCAGTGTTTGGTGGGAAGGCAGAATCTGAGACAAATAGTGTTTAACTTAGCTGGACTGCTTGTTGTGTTCTTGATTGTGCAGATGAACAGCCAGTCCAGTAGCTGATCTTGAGAAAGAGGCCTTGGGCGTGCTGGACACATCTAGAAGAGATGGGAGGGTTAGACCTTTGCACTGCTTAGAAGCTGGGTAGGGAAAGCATAGTGGTGTGTGTGGGTTTTTTGTGTGTGTGTGTGTGTGTGTGGTGGCTTTTTTTTTTTTTTTTTTTTTTTTTTAACTTTCTTTGAATTATGATGGTTTACAGTGGGTTGTCTTGGTACTGTGCTATGATTCTCAGCTAGAGTTGAGGGAATTAACAGTGAGAATATTAGGTGTGCAAAGACTTCTTTATAGTGACTGCTCTTGGAAATAGCTTCTCTTACGTAAAGACATTGGTATCTCCAAAACATATATGATATAGTGTGTATGTTGTGTGTGTGTATATGTGTGTGTGTGTATATATATATATATGGAGAAGACCTTTATGGGGAAAGGTGAGGAGGAATGAACAACACTAGTGTAAGATCTGCATGGAAGTTTGCGAGTTTCTGCCATTTATGAAGTTACAAGTTGGAAGTAAGAAGTGTCAGCCAGGCCCACTAGAGTAATTTGGTGCCTGCAAGGGCGTCCCAGCTGTGCTACAGTCTGGCTTCAGACCTTATCCTGAAAAGGTCAGGAAGGCTCTGGGATGAGAAGATGTGATAGTGGATATAGCCTAGTGCAAAGGTCCACACTGAAAAGCTGTGGTGAAATCCTGTTCAGCTGGCTGCTCTCAGCTTCAAAAGGTGCCTTCTTATTTGATTTCAGGTTTTCCAGGTTTGGGGCAATTTTGTTTCTATATATACTGCTTAATGCAAGTGTCTTAGCACCTGCTTGTTGTCTACATAAACTGGGATCTAAAAAGTTGGTGGTGGTTCTGCCTAGCTGCGTTTAAGGAACTGCCTTGGAAATGCTAATAAAACATAGGTCACTTGAAGATGCAAGGAAATGGCATGGGACGAGGGACCTGAACTTTAGTAACTAGGATGCTGGGAATATTGGTTCAGGTCACAGTTGACAGTCTAGTTTACTTTTGCCTATCACTTCTCATCTGCTGGTTGAATGTAGTTACCATCAGGCAGTAGATCCATCTGGAATATATTTCTTCTGATGACAACACACCCTGGGAAAAAGAATAAGGAAGAAAAGATTTTTCACTATCAGCACGACAGAGGTGAGGAGGGTTTCTTACCACAGAAAATCTCAAATTTAAGTTAAAGCTTTCAGGAGCCTGGTTATCCTTTGAGGAATGGATTTAAATCTGTGTGTGTGTGTGTGTGTGTGTGTGTGTGTGTGTGTGTGTGTGTGCTAAGTCAAGCCTCTATAATGGCTTCTGGCTGTGTTTTAATGGAGGGGGAGATGGCGGGGGTAGTTGGGATTCCAAGAGATGTTTTAAGAATATTGAGAGAAACCGAAGTTGTGAGTGGAGACTATTTTAGGATAGATAAATACCTGTTTCCTTCATGCCTTATTAAAAGTCACCATTTATCTATTTTAAACTGTATTTATTTAAGCACCTCTTTGTGATTTCTCTTCACTCACTCTCAGATGTACTTGGATATTACTTTTTTTTATCAGTGATTTGGCTTAAGTGAAAGGTAACTGGAGATGCAAAGCGAAGGCATGTTCTAAAACACAGATCTAAAATAGAGCAGCTCCCAATAAGTGATAACAAAACAGTTTTGACAAGTGAAGCAAAAGTGGAAGGCATTCAGTAGCCTACCAGGATTTTAAAGTTTATCAGTTACATACAGATTATTGGTGTTGGTAACTCTACATAGTCTTATGTAGACTTCAGCACAGAATTGGCTCTCTTGAGGGGACTGGAGTCCTATGCATCTGGATTCCCTGCTATGAATCTGTTGCATCCTTGATAGAAGTGATTTTTTTTTTTTGTAACCGTGTGGGTGTGCACCTATTTGATCAATGGAAAGACATGTTAACACTTGATTCAAAAGCACTGTTCTAGTTTGATTTGGCCTGTTTTCTATGAACATCACATGCATTATGGGAAGCCTGGGGAGTGAGCAGCAACAAAAAGTACACAGAGAATAACTCTCCCCTCCCTGGCTCTGCCATCGGCCCTTGCCGCTTTGCCTTCCAGCGGTTCGTCTCTTGCAGCAATCACAAGCCCTGCCACTTGTGAGTATAGAATATGTAAGAGACTAGTTATTGTATCAGTTTCTGGGCTTCTTGGGTCATATACTGAAAGCATGTGCTTGTTTTGTGGAATATTCTTTGTAACTTACCACAGTAGGCTCTGTTGATTCGCATGTTTTGCAGGTGTGCAAGAGTTCATGCAGCATGTTACGCTGAGGCTCACAGGATTGTGTGTAGTAAGCACCTATGGCTCTTAGACTTGGAACAGCTCTTTTTTCTTCATAGGAAAATAAAGTAGGAGCCAGGTGTATTGTGCATGAAGAACTTTTGGTGTAGCTTTTGCTGTTTTCTGGATTTCTTTGTTGATGTTACTACAGCAGGCACCAGACACGTGAAAAATTCAACACAATTCTCTGTACATGTTGTGAGTGTCCTTGTTTCTGTGACCTTACAGGATAGGAGGCAGTGGTGGAATTCCCCAGCAATGAGTGTGCTCCATAGGTCCACGCACAGGTCCTCGAGCCTTAGGGCAGCAGTGCATCCTGCCCTAAGCACCAGTGTTTAATTTGTGTAGGAGAGCGGTTTCTGTGACAGCATAAATCTGCTGTGCAATAACTTAAGCCTAGTTTAAGAGTCCAGCCTTTTGCCACACCGGCTGCTTTCAACTCTGGTTGCCTGTAGTGGGAGCCGAGGCAACTGGCAGCACTTACTCAGGTGTCCTGACACCAGCAGGCCCATCCAAACGGAGCCGTTATTTTATGAGGCTGCCTGGCGCTTCGGGGTAGACAAGGAAAATCAGTGGTTTGCCTGAATCTGCAGTGGATTTTGTTGCCCATGTGCATGGGTTGTTTTTGGTAGGTTTTGGGTTGTTTTTGAAACAGCAAAGTAGTGTTTCATAAATTATTTTGGACCCTTTAGAAAGAGCCACACTTAAACTTTCTGCAGCTAATACAAAATCCTCCAAACCTGTTTTCTGTAGGAGTTGCAGTTTAATGAGCTTCAGAAACAATGCATGGCTTTCTTAGATGATCAAATTTGGCAGTTTGTTAGTTATTAGCATAACATGTAGTACATCCTTGCCCCCTGTGCAGAGGCACTCTTGCTTTATAATCAGTGTAGGTGTTTACACCCCTGTCTATCATATCCTTAGTAATGTAAAAATCTAAATTTAAGGGATGCTGGCTCAAGAAGGGAAGCCATAATGAGCCAGTTTCTACGTCACAACCTCTGCTTGTGTAAATTTGGGTTTGTGCCCACTGACAGGAGCAACAAAAAGAAAACAGTTTATATGTATTTTTCTCATTATATGCAGCAAAGGTGATAACATTGTGTGTTTGTTTTTCTCTTTTTATATTTTTGTTAGAGTATTCCCCTTTGATTTGACTGAGCAGATTATAATTAGGAGCCTGTGTAATAGTAGGAGACATCTGTGAGTGTGAGAAGTAATTCATATGAGGTCAGGTTACTTTGGAGCTAGAGTGCTTAGAATCTAACCCCTAATGTCCGTCATCTGACTTAGCTAACGTTGCCTTTCAGTTAGATGCCTATTTTTTTAGGGACTTCATTAGTCTATTAATATTAATAAATGCCTGTTTAATCATACAAACAGATGTATGGAAATAGTGACCATGAAAAGTCAAGAAATTAAGTAAATGGGTGGCAATTGGCCAAAGTTGATTTTCTGCAAGTTGATTTATTCATGAAATGTGCTAGAACAAATCCTATTTAAAGTGGATTTCTTTCCACTAATAATAATTTCCATAACTTCGGAATTTTCAAGTGTTGTTAAGTAATCCTCCATGCCCCATGATGTTTTTGGCTTTGTTTGTTTTATCTTTCTCTTGATTTGAATATTTGACATATACTAACCCTATGCAATTCCTAACTTGATTGCATGACCAGACCAGTGCTTTTTTTGGTAGATTAATTCATCTTGGTTGTTTTTCAGTATCATATATTAAATGTGTTTGTCTGAAGTGCTTTGAAATTGGGAAAAAGCTCCATAGATTTAAACTAGTTCTGTTAATTCAAAATATCTTGGTTCTTAATGCATAGAATGATTTGAAAACCAACTACTTTTGCCAATGTCTCTAGATTGCGCGTGCAAAAAAAAAAAAAGTAGAGTAATATATTTGTAATATATGTTAAGATCCTGCCCTGGTATAGTGTGTAAATGTTACATTTCTTTTCATTAAAGTGTTTTACTCTGTTAATTCTGAATGAAAAAAAAGTATATATATTTTATATATAATAATACTGGCTATCAAAATGTTCAGCTTATAATCCTTCTCCAAAAATAAGTGAAAGGTTGACTTTCCTCTCTGTATAGCTTCAGTATGAGTACATCAAGGTAAAAATTGTCTGATTTTTATCTTAAGCCACCCTCTTGTGCAAAGGTGTTTCAATGGCAAAATTCAGTATGAGAATCTTAGAAACTGACACTTTTAGCAGGCATTTTGGGGCAAGAAAGCAACAGTCTTGGACTGAAGTTTGGTCTTCTGTTTGTGCTAACACTGATATTCACATCAGAATAACAAGTTTTGTTGGATGGAGTAGGGAAGTTGTTTTTTTTGACTGCTGTTCTTGTGCCATTTGTTGCAAGTCAGTGAACATCTGGAGGAGCGTATATCAACTGATAGTGTCCAAATGCAAAGGAATCATGTTAGTTTGTTTCTAGGGCTTTAATGCTGGAGGGATATGCAGGGATTGCCTTCCTGGAAGGGAATGTCTTTTAAAGGCGCTTAATGGACATAAATTTTAAGTTGTTGACCTTTAGAAACTAACTTCCCTTCTTCTATAATTGGATGTGCTGGAAAATCTAGGGTGAACTTGGACCCATCTACTCTCAGAAAGGTTCTAGCCGTATTTTCCACCTTCCCTCTATTGAAGGAGTCCCTATTATGGAGTCCTGACTGCCTTCTCAGGAAGAGCTAAGGCCTCTGCTCTTAGTTTGGGCAGGCCAAATTCATATACCACTCTGCTTTCCTATGCCATGTAACTTCAGTTAGTTGTGCTTTAATAATCAGAAGTAGCAGTTCTTTTTAACTTTTGAATGCTGTTTGCATTAATTCACATGTCTGGCAGAGGAAAGAACATCAACCATAGCTCTGTTCCTGCTCTTCCTATAGCTAAAACACACTGCCTATGTTTTCATTAATGAAATAATGAAACACTTTTTTAAGAAGTTATTTATTACTACTGGAATAGTGAGTGTCCCCAACTATTCATTTTCTACTACAGATCAACCCAAAGCACAGTGAAATACAAGTGGCTTCTGAGTCACCATTTCTTCTCTTACACTAATTCACTTAGAATTTAAGCATTCCTGTGGTATTTCAGGTTATTACTTGTGCATTCAGATGTGTTAAGAAAGGTTTATTAAACTAAGAGAGGTCTGGTCTTTGTTTTGCATCATTTTTATTCAGCATCTGTTGTATTTGATTTTTTTGGATGGTCTGCTCATGTGATGAGAATGAGATTTCCTTGTGCTACTTTATTGGTGTATGTGGGGATCACTCATATTAGTACATTTCACATCTTACACACAAATTTGGTTTGTCATATGATCTTTTAAGTATCAAGTAGACATTCTATAAATAAGTTAATGTTCTAGTAAGCCTTGCTATATAAATGAGTTCAGAAGGGAGTTCAGAAACTGGGCCTGCTTGCCTGTCTGAGTTCAGAAGTACATGCATGTTTGTGCCCTGTGCATGTTCCTGAGTTTCCTTGCTTGTGATAATCCATCTAGGATGGTGTTTTCTATGGCATCTAACTACAGAGCTGTAGGGTGTGGCCTTGATTTCTTTCTCTGCTCTTGTTCTCTCCCCTAAACATCATGCTATGCATCTTGCAAATTCTCAAAATGTTCTTTCCCTCCATCCTGTAAGGAGTCCCATATCCCTGTAGGCACTAGGATCCCAGCTGTTTGCCGTCAAGCCCACAGTGTATAGCTCATGTCAGATATTTGCACCATTTCTTGCATTTCAGACAACTTGTAAAAGTCATTGAGGTTAGGGAGTGGTAAGTAGGCATTAAAAAGGCTTATTTTTAAGATTTAAAAGCAACCTCCAAGAGGAAGATACTTGCTTATATGCTGGAACAGATTATCCTCCAGTGTGAAGTTAGAGAGTGAAGTGCAAAGACAGTCACTGCTAGTAGACAGGCAGAAAGCACGACAAGCCAGTATATTATTTTAAGTAATCTGAAGATTATATATAGTTTTATTAAATAAGATGCAAAACTGCTATTGAACTAAGACAATATTAGATGTAATTGCATGATTGCTGATACAAATTTTATATGGTATCACAGTATCCAAATTTGCCCGTCTTGAGGGACTGCAGATTTGTATTGATTCTGTGATAAAGCAACTACAAGTGTGGAATAACAATGGCAATGATATCCCAAGCGGTGTACTCAGGGTACAGTGCGTTATAAGTCATAGCCTAATAATTCGGTTTACTTTCCAGTAATTACCTGTGGACTTTAAAATTATTCCCTAGCCTTTCATGTTCATCAGTCACTGGAAATGAAAATGGCAAGAAAACCAATAGTGCATAATTTGGAACATTTTTAATGTTTATAGATTTCTTAGCATGATTAGAAAATGGAAGTGATATTGCATTTTCTGATCAATAGAGGCACATATTCAGAGCCACCATAACTACCTTTTCAAGGACAAAGATATAACACCGTTGAAGTGATGCTGAGACTACTGATTTCCTTACATCTTCATTAGTGTACAGTGGATTAAAAAAATCTAAAACAGTTATTTTTTTAATCAAGCTCCTTTTAGAGTGTTTAATTATCAATTTAACAGAGTAGTTGCTGGTGTTTAATAATGTTGTATTAAGGTTTTAAGTTTCAGCTGTCCCTGTGCTGAAGTTACAGTCACAGTATGGGTTTTTAGGTGTATATTGCTTTTTTTTATAGTAGTAAGTTTTTAAGCTATTTTAAATAGCTTTGACAGAAGTCCTTTCCCTTGTAAGCTGAAATTGCATAGTAAAATAATTATTTTGCCATAGCAGACGTATTTTGATGTTCTTGATTTGTTATATCAATCTGCAGCACTATATTAAAATGTAAATTCAAGTATGTCAGCTGTGGAGCTGATTCATTCAATTCTTTTTTAAATCTTATTTGTCTAGTCAGTAAAAGCAATCATATTTATGAATATTCTAATCAAATTAAACTTGTTTTATTTTCAAATTAACAGTGGTTAAAACCTAGTTTGTTAAATGTAGAATCTATGTTAAGTAAATGGGAATACAATTTAATTGTTAATTTAAATTCATCTTTTAATAGGAAAGGTCTTTAGGTTTCTTTTTCTGTTAGAATTATGTACACCTTAAAAGAACTACTCTCCTCCAAACGAATTGGAACAACTACTAGAGCAGAGTACAGTTTTAAGCTTTCTAGTCTTTTTAGCTTTAGAAGGAAATCTGAAGGGCTAGAGATAGTGTGAGTTCAAGACCACTTCTACTATCCCTCGGACTATCATATGACATCTAAATTCTTAGAGGTTTGGTAGTATTTATTTCTTGGTTATAGCAAGCAGAAGGAGAGATTATCTTAAGATGAAGAGATTGATAGCTCTTATCAAACCATAAATTCAGTCAAAGCCATGGAAAACTAGAACTACTGCTGGATGAAGGATGGTCTAAGACAGACAACGGGGAGCCAGTTGGCAATAGCATTAGCGGAGTGCAGTTTGGTTCAGAAATAATTATCACACTCATGTCCATTAAAGTGGACAGCTTAATGGACAAGCAGACGAGCCTTTGCATAGGTACAGGACAGTTTGGACAGCAGCTGTGGAAAACAAATGTCACAGAGCTCGTGATGTGGCTTCATCTTTAGGACCGTGTTCACGTGTAAAGGGCTTAACCCAGCTTGTAACTGATACATGTTATATGCTATATGGGAGAGATCTTTCTGGGAAAGGAATGCTTTGGCAAGGCCATATTCAGTGAATCTGTGTGCTTTATGATTAATCGTAAGAATCATAAGACTTGCTATAATTCTCGGAGGTTTTTTATAAGCAAAAGAAGGTCTTAAATGATAGCTACAGTATGCTTTTGAGATGTATCCTAGGAGAAGGATGTGATGTTTTACTTCTTGCTGAAGTATTGGCTAAGTATTTGATTAAGAATGAATCCAAAATACCCTCAGGATTACTGTAACACAGTTCAAGAAAGCTGTGAAATTTAACTTTAGGTGAGAACTAAGATTCGGCTAGAGGCAAAACTAGCCGTCCCTTTCTAGCATGATCTGTTTTGCCTACATGCCCCGTTTGTTTCAAATGCAAGCCAGGCTGTCATAAGAGTTACAGTGTTTCTGAGCTGGTCTGTCATGCTTGCTCACACTCCCTCACATACACATATACTCTTACTCAGACACAATTTTAGGCTATTCCTATTTTCTAAGATGTTGGTGATGTCTTTTTTTTTTAACATAAAAATGCAGGTATATTTTTTTGGTGTGTGAGTGCAAACTTCAATTGCATTAAACAAATGCTCGTAGATTTGAAGGATTATTCTATGGCCAACATCTAACGTGTTAGACATCCTTTATATGAGGATTTTCTTTTCAGATGTGCCAGTATGCCTGTTTCTGCTTTTAAGTATGCCTGTTCCTGCTTTAACAGTTATGTTCTGTGTTGTAGAACAACAGGGTTCTATGGGAAACTGTTAAACAAAAGCATTGTAATTTAGTTTCGTTAATGTCAGATGTGAGTCCACACTACAACAAAAGTGTTCTAAGTGTCATAACAGATCAATTTTGCAAATGTCAGACTGACATTAATGAAAGCTCAACTCTTTCACTAATGATATTCTCCTAATTCATAATAAAAGCTACAGTATCTCACACATTATGGTCATTTATAGCCAGATACCTGAAGACTTACAGACATTGGACCCGCTGAAAATTGTGTGTTATTTTGTGGCAGAATATGCTACAAGTAAGCAAAAGTTATGTGACTGCTAGAATTTTTCAAAACAAAGATGACTAGCAAATAAAAGCAAGTTTAGGGTCCCCTACAGGAAAGGTAACTTACAAATATATTCAGAAATGAAATTTAGTGTGATCCAGTTGCCCACTGACTGGATGTTTGAGCTAGCAAAATGAGAGTGGAAATAAATTATACATGTTAAAATGCAAAATGCTAGCATCAGCTCCCTTTATCAACAAAAATTGTAAATTTATTATAGTTACTAATAAATTGAAGTACATGGCAATTCATATATGGCTCATTTTTGAAGCATTTATTACATATAAAGCAATTGCTATGGAATAAAATTGTGTAAAATTAATGTATAATATTGCTGCATGAGTAAAGATAGATATATTTTCTAGAATTAAATAAGAAAAAAATATCAAGGGAATTTTTAGAGTAAACATCAGTAATCATTAATACCAATGTGCTGTACCACCAAGGATTCAGGGACCTTTTCACTTTTTTCTCATCTCTTCCCAGGTGTAGGCTTTCTGAAGGCAGAAGGAATCCTATGTTTTTCATAATGAAAGAAAACCAGTCTTAGTTTTTATTCTCAGAGTGGCTTTGTGACTTTTATTCACAAAATATTCTTTGCTCTTCTTGATGATGTGGGTTTCTTCCCTGACCCCCCCATCCCTCCATATTAACTTAGTGTTCAGATAGTCTTGCACACCATTGTGACTTTTGGTTCAATTCATCAACTCTTTATTTTGTAATGATACAGTTTCTTAACATTCTTTATTTTTCATATTGCAGGTAGTATGTGTATGTGGAGAAAATAATCTTAAAATATATTCCCAGTCTGTATGTTTAGTTTTGTCTGTTTTTGTTTGGGTATCTCTAGATTTAAAAAACTTCCTTTGATTGGGCAACCTCTATCTTTTTCGTTTAACCTGGATCCTGAAAAGATCTCTCATATAGAATCATGATATGCATATTTAATCAAAGGGAAGAAATATACAGGGTTGTTATAATTAAAACCCATAGATCATTAAGTTGTACTCCGAATATTTAAATAGCTTACTGATGATTAGGAAAGAGATGAGCTTTTAGGAATCTTCCTTGTATTGATTCACAATTTAGAACATTTACCTTCTCAAACCTGGTTTCTTTTGTTAACTCTTGTTATATTGTAATTTCTAAGTCCCATATTTAGTTGTCAGGAATTCTGAACCTTAATTTTTTTCATTTTGAGCCATACTTGTTTGAAGGCAATCCTCCTCCTTGACACTGAGGCAGCATTTTGTGAACCCCTCAGCAGTTAGTAAGTAGCTCCCAGGAGGCACTGGCAGAAGCCACTCCTTGCTGGCCGTTACCTGAACAATAAGTTTTAGCAAAAGTAAGGTTGCAGAGCTGGTGTTCTGGAATAGGTGACAGTTACTCGGTGTGCTTCCTTAAAGGTGTAATGCTAAATAAAAACACTTGATATTGCTAGTCTTGTCTGCTTTGTTTGGATGAACCTTCCTTCCTTCAAGGGACATTTAGGTTGCTAGAACAATTTGTGTTGTAATGAAACCAAAGCGTAAGAGAACTCTTCCCAAGATCAACAGCCACTGCTGAAGGACTGACTTTTCATCTCAGCCTCATCAGTGAGAATAGCTGTCACGTCCCTGTAGCAATAAAGGAAAATTTGTGTTTCCTAAAACAGGTGGACTGCACACCTTGGCATACATATACCTCTTCCAACTGAAAAAGATTTCCAGCCAATTGCATCTTAACCTATTTTTATCTTTGGTGTATGTCAAATTTGATTTATCTTTAAAGTTCAGGTGATGCTCACTGTGATAATTATTCCTGGGCCTTCTCAGCTTATCACTGACAGTCTTTTAGCCATAGTTTGAGTTATTTGAATATCTCAGACTTAGGTATGCTACTGTAATGACTTTAATGTAATTTTAACTGAAATGTTTTATTGAGGACTTGATCACTTCCAAACATAATTTATATTCATTAGCACAGACTACTAAAATATTACTTGTTTTTGTCCTAATACTAGTAGATTTATTTCCCGGTCTATTGTATCACATTATTGCATGACGATAGAAGATATTCCTTCCTGACATTGTGATATTGCGTTTGTTGGCCAGTCTTGAAAGAACTGCTCGGGAGCTGTTTAGAAATCTGTTATATGTGATGGTTTCACTTCCAAGGAGGAAGTTACTTAGATGAACTCCAAAACCTGTTTGAGGTTCACAACTACACTTTTAGCTCCATGGGATTTTCCTCTTGCCTCTTGTAAGGGCATGCGGCTCAATGTATTGAGAAGAGATCAAGTATGTCCCTCGCTTGTGGAGCTCGAAAGCATGTGTTTTGTAGATGGGCCTAAGAGATGGGCTGCTGTTTACCACTGGTGTTATTGCAGTGGTGCTTGGAAACGTGTTGGTCCCCACTCTCTCAGTGGTCCCATGCTATGAAGAAGAGTAGCTTAGCCCTGAGCACTACCAAGTAGGTGTTGCACTTGCCAACAATGTTGTGCATGGCAGTTTCTGCATTGATGACTCGTGCTTATCCAGTGCCACATGTTGGCACCTTATTGAATTCCGGTAGTCCCTGACAGAGTGATCTGCCTTGCTTTTTAAAAAGAAAGTTGACATCAACCACTGTAAGGCTTCATCTTGCTATTCTAATCCATACTCAGTTGAGTCCTGAATGTATTTAGAACAGAAGAGTGCCCAGTTGCCACTGAGGCTGTGCAGTGTTTGGTACTGTGCCAGAGCCAAGGCAGCCTCCCAGCCAGGCGTCGCTGCCCTCCGTGGCATGATTGCCTTTGCCAGCTTGTGTCAAGTTTGCCAGCTTAAGGATTCCTCACTTGAATTTTTTTCTTTTTTTAGGTAAAATAATTGTTTGTTTTATTCTCATTTAATACAAATCATTATCTACTCTGCTTGTTTTTAGAGGTTTCTGTTAAAGCTATTCTTTACCACTTCCAAAACTATGTAAAATGCTTTATTATGCCTTAAAAGCTCCCATGTAAAATCAAGGAAGTAGCTTTCAGTTATAAATACATGTGGCTGTGTCCTGCTGGCATTGGGATATTGTAGACGTCACAGGTGTTCCTCACAGTATTTGCATCTTGTATAAATTACACATGAGCTGCTCTGGCTGACTGATTGCTGCTCTCTTGCTCACCCAGCAGCTGCAGAGCACGGCCGATTCTATGGGCGCTGCTAGCCTCCTGCAGCCTTGGAAATATGGGGGGAGCCAAGAAATCTCTGTGTGTGTGTGTGTGTGTGTGTATGTGTGTGTTTTTAATAATTATGATGAGTGTTTGAATGCTGTGGAAACAAGAATGTTAGTATTTTAAAGTATACTGCACTAATAACTATAAAATATTAAGTGTGCACTAGTATTTTACTTAGCACCAACCAAGTAACTTAATTGTTGGGATAAGGATGGGTGGGAGGAGGGGAAACAGATGTTGCTGGGTTACATCCTACAGACAGTTTTGGGGACCAGAGAGGAAGTGTGTGGGGATCTTCCTGGTTTTTGCTTCTGAATCTGGTAGACTTATCTGTTCCATAATACTGAACTGCTAGCACATCTTCTGAAAAAATACTTGCTATGTTCTGAGGTGAGTGGGCTGCAGGTGGCTGGACTGTAGGAGTGTTAAGTTTTGTGGGTATGAATTATAGTGTTTGTATATATTATGATGCAAAGGTTTGTGGAGGAAAGGCATCAGACAGGGTGTGATGTGATACAGAGGGCCATTGACTGCTGTAATGCTGCCTAATGGTGCAGAGGGTTGAAAAAGCGCGGAGCGCTATGTAAAGGAATTGGCACTGGGAAGACTGTGGCAGGCTGCTCTAGATTTAATAGGCTTTTAATAATGAGAGAGTTTTACTCACTATTTTATATGTTGTATATATCTGGGATTTAGTCCAAACAACCTCAGACTTCCAAATTGGGTTCTTGCTGTCCCAGTTGGTCAATTGGAACACTTTTTATCCGCATATTTGTTTCATCCTGTTATGTTTACATCAGTCAAAAATGAAATGAGACATCACGAAGGTAACTTGATTAGTTGTGATGAGGGAGAGGGATCTAGAAAATGTCTGGTTTTCATGCTCAGGCCATAAAGTTGTGTTGCACTGGAGGGATAAAGTGAAATTCCCCCTATGTTGGATATGGTGCCTCTCTATGTCCAAGAATTTCTCTTCTCTGGGTTATGCCATGCATAAGCTCTTCAGCCAGATGTGTGTGAAACAACAAGCTCTGCTGCAGCTTAAGTAAGGTTCTTGGGTGGGCAGTTGTGACCCCGCCAGCGCATCCCTGCTGTGGGGGCTACCTGGGGGACTCCTCGGAGCACAACACGCAGCCCCATTTCTGCTTTGCAGTGCACTGTGCATCTCATCCCTTCTGCAGCTTCTCCTTTGTGTTTGCCTGAGTGCTCTTTTCGGTCACTGTGCTTATTCTGCGCCCACCTAAACCAGTACTACTCAGCCCACTTCAGGCGAAGGAAATCCAAACCTTTTTGTAAAAGCTCATGTGTTATCATAAGCAAATACTGCAGTATTTTGTTTGATGGTGAATTAAAAGATTGGTTACAAACTTTCTGATTTTCATAAGGCTCTCTGCTATGATTCATGAAAGCATGGTTTTGACATAAATGGGATATAAAAATAAGCAGAACTGTGAGTATATATAGTTGTTTGGTTTTGGTTGCTCATTTGACTCTGTGCTGAATTGCTTTTGTTTTTATTTTTCTCTACCTTGGCTGCAGAGTGTTTCGCAGAGCTTATATTTTACTGATCTCTGGTAGTCCCTGGACTGCTGGATGCAGATTAATGGCCTCAAGCCTACAAATTCTGTCAAACCCAGCCTTCATGGAGACAACTCTCCACAAGGAATCAGGTTTATGTGATTTGTACCAGGAATTTCATCCATTGCAGTCAGCTCTTTATTGCTTGTACTGGAAAGAAAAAAAAAAGTATCGTTTGTGTTTATATGCGTGTGTGTGTGTGTATATATATATATATACACACACACATATGAAAATAACTGGATTTTGACTCTGTTATGAAACTGTTAATAGTATTAAAATCACTCGATAAAAACATTTCCAACTCAGTAGCTGTATTTAATAAGACTTTTTGCTCCCTGATTTGTTCTTCAGGGGAGAGAACAAGAGTATATGAAATAAGGCTTTTTCTTGGTATCATTCTAGCTCTACAAAGGTTATTTCAGAAGTAGCGTTTTCCAGAGCTGTATTAGGCTGAAGCACAGCTGTAAGTTGAAATGCCACTAATGGCCACTGGAAGAGCAGTGCAGGATTTAGGAGTATTCTGACAGCATCTGTTTTATAAAACTGAGGAAGTTGAAGCTTATGGTGGGATATAAACCCTGCCCTTGTCCTTCCCTTGTGCAGAGGAAGTGGCCAGGCTGGTGAGGGGGTGAAGTGCAGGTGCAGAGGCTCCACAGGCTACTCCACGATGACCGTGCAGGGGTCGTGGAAGGAGGGCCCTGGTCCCGGCTCGGTTCAGCTCCGTGGAAAGGAGAGCAGGAGCAGCTCATGCTCTGCTAGAGCACGGGCATGCAAGTTATAGATGTTGTTAGGCTCTTACTGTGGTGATAAAGCCTGCTGAGAAGACAGATGTTAAGAGGAACCGGGCCAGGATTAGAGGGTCTGTCTGGAAAGGAGCAGCTCAGGAAATCTTGCATATGGGACCTCGTGCTGTTAATGGCTCCCACCTCCTTAGAGGAGGGATAAGCACGGAGAAATGCCTGAATGCTGTATGCAACATGTATTACTGCAACTGTATGCTATAAATCAATAGAGTCACTCTGCAGGCAGAACAGAGCCAAGAGACTCCTGAGTTGGTTGGGAGTTCATCCAGCTCTGTGGGGCTCTGCAGAACTGCTGTGAGACAAGGAGACCTGATCAAATGTGATGAATCAATAAACATTTGTCAAGAAACCCCTATTCTTATTTCTGTACCAAAATAAATTTTATGTGTATAGTGGACATACTATATGACCAAATATTAGCACCTGCTGCAAGATATAGCAGCAGTACCAACTCTGGTGTTTTCATCAGCTACAAAAAGATGACTTTGCAGGTACCTTATACGGTCTATTTGCAGTTTTGCAGGCCTATTGCAGTTTTGTTGACATTATCTCAAGTGCTGCTGGTAAACTTTAAAAAGTACAGACTGGCTTCCTACAACTGCAGGACATGTGACCGCAGAAATGCAATAAATAGAGTAATCTCAATTGTTTATTATTGACAGCAACAGTGTGCAGCCAGATTAGAGCTGCTGGTATTTCCAGTGGAGGTACTTGCAAAAACTGTGGTGCTCTGTTTCTTCACAGCAGACTTTTCTTGCCCTTACCCTTCGTGTTCAGGTTTCCTAATAGGCCAACTGTTTAAAGAATGATGGAAAAAAAGGGAAGCTTCTCTGTGTTTGAGAGCAGTATTTCATTTTGTTGTTCTGCTTTGTGATCTGTAAGAGATGGGACATGTCCTTAGGCACATATTACATATTCTAGTCCTGATTTTCCTGCATAAGCAGGGTGGATTTTTTCCCTCTTTTTAACCTGGATGATATCAGCCAGGGAATTTTAGACTTTATGACAGCAGGTCCTTTTTCTTGTTCTAAGTGCTAAAAGGAAAATTTAAGCTTGATTCCTGTAGTGTTCAGAGATTCCAGGCAATTCTTCATTGTGCCAGCTACATAATGACTGAGTTTTTGTAGCACCTGCCCCAATCTCAGTACAAATACAGGGGAGGAACAACTGTATTTGTAATAGTGAGAGGATATTTTTATTTTACGCTTCCTGCAATGAAACCTAAAGGGGCAATGCTACAACACAGAAGTGTATGGATGTATAAAGAGGGGTTATGTAGCTGGCTTTGCATTATCAGAGTGCTGTAATCAGAATGCTAATGAAATAGGCAGTCTTGGATTCATGTTTCTAATTTCTGATTCATATTTTTGCACTACTCTATTGCAATGATTTAATCACTTTAACCTCTTTCCCATACTAAAAACATTCCTGCCCAAGCAAGACCAACTCCCAAACCCTGTACTTCGTTTTGCATTTTTTATTTAGCATTGAAGGTATGTCAGTATGACTGCTACTTCTAAAAGATGCACAAATTCTACGAGCTGCAGAACTGTAAGAACTTATGGATAAATTGGTGTTATTTGGCCTCTATTTCTTCCACATGCTTCTGGAGTAACTCTAAATGCTCCCCCATGTCTTCTGATATTGCTGCTATGGAAAAAAGCTTGCACCGAGGCTTTTCTGGAGCTGTGCATGTGCTCTGTGGTGGCCTAGCTGGCTGCCTGGCTGCTGCTAAGGGAGTAGATAGGCTGTGTCTTGGCTGCATTTCCTGGGTGGGCATACTGATTTGGAGCTCTCTGCAACACACAGCTACCAGTTTTTCAAAACTCTGCAGGATTGTGATTATTTGCTGCCTTTCAAATTGCTTCAGAAAACTTAATTTTGAGAGCACAGTGAGAACTGTAGCAATCCAGGGGTACTCGAAGTGTGAGGGTCTCTGGTTCATCAGGATATGTAGTTGGCAGCACTTGAGCTTGAGGAGCAAAGAGAGGAGGTGGCAACACTAGTGAGCGGAACACCCAGGAGAACCTTGAAGAGCTTCAGCTGGGACTTGGTAACTGAGAAGTGTAAAGAGCTTCTTGTGGGTGTGATGACAACTTGAGGCACTTGTGGGAGTCTGTAAAACCTCGTGATATATTTGAGGGGGATTGTATGAATGTGCCAAACATCTTAAGGGATACTTAGGGGACAAAGGTATATGCAAGTTATTCTGTGTGTAAAATAGGAATATTCTTAATTCATGCTTACCAAAATTAATAATGTGTAATAAAACTTCTTTTGTGTTAATTTTTGTTTGCTTTTATGGTTCTTAGATAAAAATAAATTATGAATATTGGTATAGTGTATTAACTGACAGGTCTCAGCAAGTCTTTTTTAATCGGTTTTGCACATACAGTACATTGACTTCTGTTCTGCCTTAGAGGCCTCCATGCAACTCCCAGCTGATTGTATACAGGATCAGTAATAACAAGAAAATTCCTTTACAAGACTTTCCTTGTCTTGTCTGTGGGTTTCGTAGACCATATAATAGCTGGTAAATCCCTGAGAACATTAGTATTGCAAGTATACATCAGAGACTGTTCCAAGTTCTTTTCCTATAGATGTTCTTTTTATTATTTTAACCCTAACTTTGTATTTTCCCAAGGGACTGTAGCTTTTTAGTCTTGCATGTAACACTGTATCAGAGGTCACGACAGCACTAAGCATTAAAAATTGATCCCAAGCGTCTCAGCTTGGGCGGTGGGAGCTGTTGGAGCTGCAGCGGGAGCGGGCTCGGTGCTGCACTGAGGAGGGAGCAGCCTTGCTCCGGGGCTGAGCCTTCCACCTGAGCAACGGGAGCTCTGGGAGAGCAAATTGGGCACCCCGTGTCTAGGAGCGGAGAGGGAGGTGATGGCGTCTGAGCGGTCCTGGGAATTTTACTGACAAGATCAGTCTTTGATTTGGAAGCTTTCCTATTGCTGTTAGCAAAGTGCCTACAACTGCTGTGACATCTGGCTTCACAGGCCCCTTCTGAGTGATCTTTAGTTTGATGGTAACACGTGACTTCTTTCTCTGTATTTTACTTTTTCTATGCTGTATTATACCATTGAATCTTCTCTGTATCAGAGCTGAAACTTCCTTGACTTTCCTGTGCTAGCTTGTTGCAGGTGCCCCCAAGCATGGGAAGGATGTGACGCGTGCTTGATACCATTGCATTTTTACATTCCCTCAGCTGTTAGTGAAGGGGAAGGAACACAAAGTGCTTCTCCCCCTCCTTTACCCTCCCTCATATCCCCAGTTAGGAAGTCCTGCATTCCTTGTGGTGCTGGGGATCCTTAGCAGACGCAGCGCTACACGGAGCGCTGGCTGCGTGGGTGCCCTCCGTGGCAGCTGTGCTGCTCTTGCACCTGCTGGGCAGCCGCCCGTGCTGTGGCCACCTTTCTGTGCAGAGCTGCTGCCCCGGCTGCTTGGCTGCCCCGCGCCTGCCCCCCGCTCTCCTCAGCACCCTGGGAGACCCAGTGCAGCCTGGGCTCCCAGCTGGAAGGTCACAGCTTGTTAATTATGGTGATTAACAGATTTGGGCTGCCTTGGTTCAGGAAGCTGAAGGTAAATATATCAATTCAGCAGCTTCGGCAATTAAACTTTAATTGTATCAATTACTGTCAGAGCCACTGCCAGCTAATGCATGAACAACAGGGAAAGGGCAGTCCTCAGTGTTGCTGGGTTTTGAGGGGAGGGGAAAAGTCAGCCTATTGAATGTAGTTGGCATCCCCTGGAGTTATACCCATCACCCAGGGTCATTCATGGAGAGGAACCTCCAGGCACTGTGAGTAAGATATCAATTGTGTGGTCAAACAGTTACTTTTGAAAAGGAGTTTTTGTTATTTATTTTTACTTCTTTGAGGAGGAAGAAATAGGAATAAGGTAGTTTATTTTTTCTTTTCAGATCAAGTTTTAAGATCAGGGACACCATTTCCTAATACCAAGTCTAACGCTTAGCGATTTAAAAAAAAAAAAAAAAAAAAAAAAAAAAAAGGTCTGCAAAGGAAAGGACACAGAAAATGGAGCTTAAAATTCTAGAGGAAGAATTAAGAAGCCCATCCAGAGATATTTAAGAATAACAAAGTGTATTATGAAGTTATGCAAAAATGTGCAGTGTAGACTATTCTTAGCTTGCAACTGTTCAAGTATCACTGCTTACAGTAAGCAAATGATTCTTGGTGATGGTTCACCACTTAGAAAGGTGGAAATATCACAAAAGCAGCACATCTTTGTAGTGAATCCAGTGTCCTTAGGGGAAAATAAAATAAAAACGTGTAAAGTGGTGGTGTTGGTATTGAACCTGAATGAGATTAGCCTGTATATGATCTAGATAAGTCTATAAAATTTGTGGATCACCTCTTACCATGATTGCAGAAAAGAACCTTTCATAGGAAAAATCTTCTAAGATCCAGTGCTAATAGACTGTAATAAAAACAAGCTTGTCTCTGTTAAACTAGTGGAGAAGGTAAGAAATAGAAGAATTCAACTTAGGGTCACACAATGTAAAACCTAAAGTCTAGGAAGATCTGAATTTTTGAGCAAAAACGGTCATTTTTGTTAGCATGTATTGTTTCGTGTAACAGAACATTCCAGATTGTTCTTATTTTACTTAATGGAGAGGAAGGGGGGAAAAATCTTTAAAACCCAAATCAAAATTTGTTATACTTGTCTCCTACCTAAATGTTTATGAAGTGTGACTTTAGTACTTGATGTAAGCACAAATCAAAAGAGGTTTTGAGAAGTGGATATTTTTTTCATCTCATTAGAAGATTAGAACTCTGCTTTTAGCTCTGTGCAGGGAAAATTTCTTCTCTCCTATGTTTTTATTTTATTTTATTTATTTATTTTTACCTGTTTCCTTCTTGCTATGAGAAAGTTAACGTTGAATTTCCTGTTGAGGATAAATCCTGGTCATTCTCATCAATTCCCGAAGTGGCCTGCAGAGCGTTATGCCAGTGTACTCTGGTAATGCAAAGCTGGGCCTTGGTGGGGAGGAAAAAAAACTATTTGAAGTTATAGTTTTATACATGGCCTTCACTGGCTCTCAGGAGAATTTATTTAACTTCAAATACGTTGTCTGCTTCTCACCCAGGACTGAACGGTTCATGAAGAATAAAAAAGTATTTGGAGGTGCATTTAAAACCTATACGCAGGGAAGAGTGCAGTGTCATAGGAAAGGACTCTTGCACTCCTGATATTGCTTCTTGCTGAGGTTAAAATGTTTGCTGAGCTGCTTGATTGTAGTGGAGGAAAAAGCCTGAAAGCTGCAATAATGCTTTTTTATTATTATTTAATTTGTTTTAGAAATTGAACAGATTGCCCCCCTGCGGACAAATCTAGTTTAAATTTGATTTTTTTGTTTCACAAGTGAAAAGTAATTGTTTAGCAGCAAAAAGTTATACAGACTTGGAATGCACTCTATTGCAAAGTAGTAGTAGTAGTTAAACTTGTAGTCTCTTGTGGAAGAAATTAATGATGATAGTGCGTGTGTTTTGTTTTATGTTTTTCTTTTCTTCCAACAAATGTATTAGATATGGTTAAAGGTTTTCCTGGGGACTTCACAGATTTTATTACTGAAGTTTTACCTCATAAAGCAAAGGGATTGATACTACTGCTCTTGTGTGAATGTGATAAAGCAGGAGTAGGTCTATGCAGAAATCTCGGGAATCAACTGCCAGAAAGTGTTAACCAGTTTGTTCAGAGCGCTGACCTGTTCTATGTGACTTGCTGACTAGGTGACACAGGCATGATGCCCTAACTACAGTAGGGGCAATTCCAACTCGGGAATGTTTCCCTTTGCCTCTCCCCTCTTCCTTTCTTTTTATGGGCACATGCTGTAAAAGATGATAGGGATATCTACAGAGCAGTCCTCAAAACTTAAGCACACTGCAGGTTTGCATCTTAACAGGTTCTTAGTTGGATAACAGGGGAGTATGACCAGGATGCACCAAAAATGGGCTGCAAGAACAGTACAAATTCATCAATGCGTAATATAAAATAAAGGCACACTGAGAGGAACTTAATTTCTCTCTCAGTCTTTGTTACATTTTGTTTTGGCATAAAGGATATCGGATACTTTACCAAGAGATAAGCAACAGAAAAGAATGATTGATTAGAGAGTGGAATAAAGACAAAGGATGTATTTTGATACATAAAATACAGTACCACTAAAGAAATAATACTGATAAAGAATTTCAGGCTAATAGTCTGTGCTCCATGCCTGCTACTTGAGGGTTGTAGGTGAGAAGGAAAGGTCACATTTGTCTAAGAGAGTTCCTAGTTGCTTAGCCAACTGTCCAAGTTTGTTGTCTCTTCTTATTTTGAAGAAAATGTTAACAATTTATTGCCTGTTCTCACCCAGAGGAATTACAGGAGCACTGGAGAGATGGTCTCGCAAGTGTATCTGATACTGTGTATCTTAAAAACATCCAGAAAGGTCCTTTCTAGAAGTATGCTTATTGACTAATTTTTAAGGACTGTGGAATTGTATTCACCTTGCCAGCTGCCAGGTTCAGCCAGACATTGCAAAAAGCTGTATGAGGTGACCAGAGCAAAGCCAAGGTGCTCGTGTGTGGTGGCTCAACGGTTCAGTGAAGGGTGTTTGGCTTTGGCAGGAGCCTCAGCAGCAAGCCTGCATCTAATGCAGAAGGCACTGTCCAGCTATAGGATTTCTAACTTCCTGGGTTATGCAATTTTCAGCCTCACAAAATTCAGTATTTTCTTTTTATTTCTCAGAGGGAATAAATGTTAGTGACCTGAAGAACCTCAAAACGTGTACCTTCTTGTGCACGTTCCTGAAACGGGGATAGTCTAGACTGTTTTTTTGCTAGCAATTTCAAAACAAAAGCCTTATATATATATACATATATATATATACACATGTGTGTATATTTATATATACACATATATATATATACAAGCCTGTGCATGTTAGAAGGGTATGTATCTAAGATTTTTAAGTTTATATATTTTTTTAAAAAGAACAGTAGCATAAATTCTTATATAAAAATCTGATATTTTGTAGAAAAATGAAATTTTTAGTGTTGAATTTTATATGCTAAAAATGATTGCTAGTAAATGCACTCCCCCCACCCCAAAATGCAATCACGATTAAAATTCAAAAGTGTTATAGTTAAAGTAAGTTGAAGAGCAGTCTGAAGAAGCAGGAGGGTACAGTAGAGGCACCCCTACTTCTGTAAGGAGGTAGTTGATCATATAGTGTGTCCAGTTACCTTGATGAAAAACTCTGGGGTAGCCTTCCAGGCAAATCAGGAGAGCTCTTTAGAAAGCATTCAGTCACACTGCCTTCATTGCTTAAGGAAAAACCTTCTCAGTATGTGCATATGCTGTTTGGTTTTGCTATTTATTTTGCTTCACAGCGTGTGTGAGTAAATATTAATCATTGGTCAGCAACCACTCCAGCTGGAATACCTACACTTGGGGGCTTCAAAGCTGTCAATAAGAATATTGTTTACTTATAGTTGGTAGGGGTCTTTTATATGAAACAGTAAAAGTAAAAGCAAGGAAAAAATTACATTTTTCCACCTTTTCAAATAAAGTTATTTTCCTTATTTTTCTTAGGAATATCAACATATTAGATATTATGCAGAAAGAGGAAAACAGTGCTATGAATCTGAATCAATGACTGTTGAGAGCAATAGGAGTCTGTCTTTTGGCCTCAGCTGGCTTTAGATTATTATTTATTAACGCAACTTAATTGCGTTAATAAATATTTTAAGTGTGTGTTATTTGCAAGATGTGTCTAAACCTTAATATTTATTAAACTTATGCTGTCAGTTCTAATGAAGTTGAGAGTAATTTAGGGAGGTCTAGCAATAGATGTTATCTTTTTATTTACTGAAATACATAGCTCCTTTTATTTTTAGTGTTTTCCACCTCTATAAACTTAGTCTTCTGATTATCAAGACTAAGGGAATAGTAAGGTAGTGTAAACAGAAAATCCAAACATTAAAGAAAAGCAAAATTACGAGGCAGAGCTCCACATGACACAGGAAAACTAGTATCCCATCTCCTTTTCTTCAGCTTATCTTCTTGTTTAAGAAACCAACACTGGTATTTGTTTTCTTCTTGGCTGAGGAGATGCACAAGGAGTTACAGATTCAGAATTTATGGTATGTTATGTAACTTCTGAACAAAGTAGCTGAGCCAAAATTTTACTTTACTGAGAACTCTTTAAAATAACACTAGAAATCTAGAATTGCCAAACAGATAAATAACAGCTGGTGTACCTGAAAAGCATCCACTACTGAACCGTGCAGCTACAGCCCTGCGCTAGAGAGCAGTCGCTTCAGGAGAGTCTTTCCCAGGGATTTTGATCTCCCAGTGATCACCAATTTCCATCTCAAGTCACCTCTTACATACAGGGGTCCTGCTGCAAGTATTAGAATGGGTCAACTGGGAAAGAGAAGGTTGTCCTTCCTTTTGCTCTCATGAGTGTGATGGACGTTGTCTTGATTATGTGGCAGCCCGTGATTTTCATAGGGCTGCTTATGCACAAAAAAAAAGATGTTTTTGAGAAGTTCTTGCGCTCCGTCTAGCTTTTCATTCAGAGAAATCATTAAGGGATTGTCACTAGGCATTTGTGTTATTCCAGCCTTAGATCTGCAGAGCATATGCTTCCTAGCTAAAGGCTGGGCTCTGTTACAGTATGCATGTCTAACCGTGCTCTTCTGCTGGTAGCTTGGGAGTACTTTAAATTTGGGATCTCTGTGAGTGATTGCTGTCAAATGTAACTTATCAGAGGGACAACCTTTGCACAAGAGAGAGTTCCCATGAAAATACATGATGTTAGCTGAAGGGAGTGCAATTACCTGTGAGTCATTTTGCATACAAGATAAAAGGGAAGCTCTCTGACATGCTTGGCGGGGGGTTAGCAACCCTAGCAAATCTAGTCAGATTTTGTTGTGCATGTTTCCATGCTTGGCAAAATCGCCTTTTGTCACTAATCAGAGGAAAAACATGTTTAGATGCTGGCAAATTGATGAAACTGGTGGCAGGTGGGAGGCCCCCAATGCTGCTCTGTGTTTGGAGGCTCGCCTGGTGCGCGCCTGCCAGGCCGAGTCCTGTGTTCCTGACCTGCCTGCCCTCTGCGGAGGAAGGTCGGAGGCGTCTTGGGCCGTAGTGGCCATCACGGCCCTTTCAAGGTGGAGAGAACAGTGACCTTGGATTAACAGCTGCTACAGCCCGGGGATGCTTTGGACTAGTCTTTAAATATTTATCCATCCTGATGCTTCTATTTATTGCATCCCTTTAGCTTATTTTGTGGAGCAGACTGCTACCTAGCAGCTTGTTTAGCCTGGGCTGGAGCTGGAAAAATGAATCCAAGTTGCTCATTTTGTCAACTTTCTGCACCCTCTTTCTTCCCCTTGCTTGCTTGCTGTGTCAGCAAGGAGGGTAACTGTCTTTCTGCTTTTGCATGATAAAGTAAAGTTTGAAGTATCCAGTTGGAGTTCATGGCTGGAACTCAGTGTGTCAGTGTATTATTGAAACAAAAAGGCCATTTAAATATATTAGAGATGTAAAGGAGAGCACCCGGAGTCATGAGTAAAAATAATGATTATTGGCTTTGTATTCTAGAGATTAATCTAGACCATTTGCCAAGTGCCAGTCACTGAATAATCCCTGCTCAAAAAGATAGAAGCTGTTCGGGTGTTGTGACAGGTTATTCAGTCCCTGGATGGAGTTAAGCACAACATCTCCCACTGTGTCAAAATTCCTTAACTGCGCCAATAGCAGCTGTCGGGAGCAGTGGTTTTCCTGACTCTTGTCGGGGCAGCGGTGCCTCTTCTGAGTGACATGTGCTTCATTAGTGGGCCTGAAATTGGCTCAGTTATGCACCTATGTAGCTCTTTACAGAACTTACATACACACATTCACTTGTTTTTTCCCGGTGTAGCGATTTTGATCTTATTTTATCCTCCAGATTTTGATAATACTCCTTTTTTTAATGTTCTTAGACTTAAATAGCAAATGAGTCATGACTAAAGCTGAACAAAGGTTTTTTTTCTCCCTGCAATTTAGGATTTGTTTCTAAAAGAGGGAAGAAAAAAGGAATTCCGCATATCTACATGTAATGCGTTGACTCTTCCAGAGTAGGTATAGCTATGCCAATTTTCCAAAATAAAAGAAAATTTAAAAAAAAAGGAAATAAATCATCATATTACTTGTTAAAGTAAATGCTTGGCATGAAACAACACAGTGGGAGTAGGCTGTTCACTAAGGAAAGAAATGCATGCTTCCCAAAATTGACAGCTCTTATTTTTAAGTTTCTTTCAGATTTTTCTGAGCTGCCACTGAACTCAAATACTCATTACTTACATAAGTCTTTTTCTACATTTTCTTTTTCCTAATAGAGAATTCAGCTGAGGTGGACACAGATGACAACCACTATTTAGAGGCAGCTTTAATTCATTAAGTTCTTGTTTCTGTTTTTTGCATCAGTAGATTCAAGCCGTTACAAATACCGTATAGCTAGTCCTACAACACTGAGAGCCTGAATTGGCTCAGCCATTGCCTTGTCCAGGGCAGCGACTGGAAGGCTGATGCTGACTGCAATACGTAGGGGCTGGGGTTCTGCTGGGCTTCTGGGTGGTGCCCTGGCAGTTCTAGGGCTGCCCTTTGCTTCAGCAAGGGTGGGTATCTGTGTAGGGGAGTTGCTGCACATAGTAGTGCAGGAAGAGGCTCTGAGCTGCCCCAGCCATGGCAGAGGCCGGGCTGTGTTGGGTGCTGGGCCCTGTATAGAGTCTGCAGACTCTGCATCTCCCTGTGATCCGCATGGGCACCACGAGGAGCAGGGCTGCTGCTACTCCCTGGGACTGACCAGGCCTTGGGGGGCTTTCACATGCCAGCTCCTCAACTGTCCTTTTCTTCCTGTGAGCACAGTGTTTCCCAGTGACTATTTTTCACAGAATCACAGAATGCTTAAGGTTGGAAGGGACCTCTAGAGATCATCTAGTCCAACGCCCCTGCACACGCAGGGTCACCTACAGCATGTGGCTCAGGACTGCGTCCAAGCGAGTTTGGAAGATCTCCAGAGGAGGAGACTCCACAACCTCTCCACACGCTTCTGATACCTCTGAAATCCCCTTTCAGACTCGGACAAGGGAGGTCTAGACATCAGTGCTCTGCAAATATGAGTGTTACTCCTATGGTATTTTCAGTTTACATGGTCACTGGCCTGCCCTTACTCTGTAATTACCACAGGTGCTTGTATGCATGAGCATCTTGCTGCTGCACATAATCATTGTGGTTATGATTAATAAAGTAATACAGAGCAATGCAATTAAATGTGCTACAAGGTGCAATAAGAGATAAAAGGCAAAATTTCCCGTCGCCTTCCATTTGTTAAAAATATATCCCAAGTATCTCCCCTTGAAACACTGATAATGGTAGGATGCCTCCCTGTGTTCATGTAATTACTAGCCGGTATGTTCTCTATGGGTCACATTAGAGGTATGAGGGATCTCCAGGTCTTTTACAGAAGTAGCACTCACCCCATTGTTAGGCATCCTATCACTGCATTGAATTTAGCCCTGCTGCATTAGTCCAGGTCATTACAGGCAAGGCTCATACCTGGTCATCAAACCATCTCTATGCAGCTTTTCTTGTTAGATGCTGGTGACTTGATATAATCCAGATTCTCAACTAAGAAAATCTGCTTCCAGAGTAAGATATATTTTGGATTTTTTAAACCTTCTAAGATTATTTTGAAGTATATAAACCAATGCTATTACAAGGAGGGGAAAAAAAATCTCTAGAAAACCTCTCCTATATTTCCAGATTTAAAAAAAAATGTTTTCACAAAACTTTTTTTTTTATATATGATAATACTAGATTTGGTGGCTATGGGTGCTTTGTAGGGTATAGGGTGATTTAGAACGCTTTATTTCAGAGCAAACCAGACCTATCAGAACAGCAGCTAGGCCCATACTCATCTCCATTTTCCTTAGGCCAGCAGTGGCTAATCTCCTTAGTCAGAGGTGCCGAATTTGTTTAGGAACACAAATTTATTGCTGTTCCAGGTCAAATGCATGTCACAGTTAAAGTGGTGCTTTGTGCAGGAATTGCCATCACCACTTCTGTCATTTATGAAGTGTTTAATGCAGAAGCTTAATTATCTTGTATTTGTTACAGTAATACATTTCTTCACATATTAATGCTTTTAAGGAGATGCTGTGGCTCACCTTTGACTGTACAAAGATTTTGATGCATTTAGTGTGTAAGCAGATTTCAAAGGAGAAACAAAACAGAAGCCTTAATGGAAATAACAGGAATCTCTTTTCTTTCAAGTTGAGAATAAGGTTGTTTTTCTTTTTTTTTTCTTTTTTTTTTTTTTTCTCTTGTGAGAGCATGATTTACACCTTTGCAACCAAGAGTTTTCGTTGCAGTGCATTGCACAACATTAGCCAGCTTTAAGTATGGCTATGAACACATCTTCAGCTAGTGTTACCCCAGGCCAGTATTGCCTTTTAATGTTTTTATGAGTGGCACCCTGAGGTGGGGTGTCTGTTGCAAGTTTTCTGAGTTTGGTTAGTAGTTACCACAGCTGAGACTAATGTATAGTATGGGCAGGGGCATCACCTGCAAATTGTAACAAAGTGGACAAATTCTGTAATAGAGGAGCAATTGGAAGTTATTCTTCTGACAAAGGAAGAACAGGCAATTTAGGAGATCAAGTAGAGGACTTGTCTGGTCCTAAGTCATTGAGAAAGTCTTGATGTTTTGGAGGAGAGGGAGTTGCTGGTCTAAGAACAAACTGTAAGCATGGATCCTCTTTTTATACAGTATAAATTCCTTGTATTTCCATCATCTTACCTTGTAGCTAAAGACAAGCTCAGTTCGATAGTATATAGATTGTTTTTTTGGTTCTCTGAATTATTTCTTTGTTTGTGTTTTGGATACTTTTTAAGGAATCCCTTAGTAAGGGACCCATTGCATGTTGATAAAAAGCTTCGCTCAGTATAGCCAATATTTCTCTGCTGTGTAACTGAGAAATGCATAAGGAAATTTGTGAGATCTGCCAATTCAATTAATGTTTAAGGAAAAAGCTAGTACAAATTTTAAGTTGTCTCTAAGTACAATAGATCTGTGTGTGAGGTATGGACATGTTTTTGAACTCCCTGGTTTTTGAAAATTAATTTCAACTAGATTCCCACTTTTATGATCCCTGTCCGCCAACGCTTATATGTTTTTGCTGTGTTAGTTTTTCACTTGAAACTGTTTTAAACTATGCATTTTGAACTATCCATTAACAGTTTGTATTTTGCAATACTAACTCAACTATAGTTTTAGTGAGGTGCACAGATTTGGGTATATAACCAACTTGTATAGGGATGAGTCATTTGCAAGCAGACAAGTGAAGAAAAAACTGTTGTCCGATGTGAATAATATGTTTTAGAATTTTATAATTGGTGTGCAGTCAACCCATAAGCAGAAAAAGTATAATTTGTTAAATGTATTATTCACTGGGAATTATTCAAGGATCTAGTATTTACATTATTAAAAAAAAAAAAAAAAAAAAAGCATGGCTTTGAATGTGAAGCGTTTACACGTTAGTGCTGAGGTAGCTTAATAAATTCTTGACTGTTTGCAACCAACTGAAATTTGTTCTCAAGATAATCTCAAGCTGCAGATAGCAGGAGGATTAAAGAAAAAGAGAGAAGATCCAGGAACAGTATATTCCTTTAACGTCCTTGGGTCAGGGGGGAAAACGTCCTTTACTAAAATACCTGTTACTTTTTCCCTCCCAAATGGTTACACAGAACTACCTGTGCCCTGAATTATTACTGTATGTTATGTGCATAAAATATTTGTTTTAAAATAGTGACTACAGAAAAATAACTCAAACTTGTCCCCGTAAATGAGTGTCTCCTTTTCATACGGAAGGAGTCGCACCTCAGTTGTGGTTCTCCAAGTTACTGCCAGTCATTCGGTGAACAGGCCCAGGTGGCCAGTGGAACCAGGCAGAAAATCGTTGAATTGGTGTGATGTTCACATATGAGTTGTAGTGGAGGAATTACTTGTAGAAATAATTGACAAATAATTTCTAATTGAAAGCATATTACCCAAAATCTTATCTATAAGCTATGAGAATTTATTTCTGTAACTTATAATGAATTTATTTTTCACCTTCCTGTATTAATGTGAGGAGCAAATTAAAATATGCTTCTTTAGTTGAGATGTGTTTTAACTAGTGCTATTTTAAGATCCAATTCTCCACAAATTTTCATTGAATGCAAACCAGTTACCCTTCTTGTTTGTCATGTTCACTGAATTGAAACTAAATCGAGTTAAACTAAATTTTTCATTTCCCATTTAGAAGATTTACTGAAAGGAAAGAGAATGAAGAGTTGTGTTTGTATAGCCTGTGCGTAAAGGAGCAAGGAGATTATGTTGTTCTCAGCGTTGTTTTATTTGTTAGGATTTTTCATATTGCTCAATTTTGGAGAACTTTTAATTTTTCTTCCTGCTGGCTGCAGTTTAACCCCTCAGCTTAGCTGCTGTGGTGGGTTGTTCAGTGTGTCTTGGTCCCTCAGGAAATCTTAAGGCATCCATGTAGTCTGCAGTGGCGATTGCAGGTCCCCTCTCTTCATGATGTGTGTATAGATACAAGCCAAGAAAAACTTGTCTCCTTGTAATAATGCAGTGTAGTAATATAGAGAATGTAGTGCACAGTCTTAGAGATATTACTGATTCCCTTGATGTGGCGAAAGAAGTGAGCTACCATTGATTTCCTACTTGGAAAACCAGGCAAATAGTACTGTACCAAGGCTTTTTCTTCTATAACTTTGAGTCTGCAAACCATGATGCACCTTCTCATCTGCCTCTACGATGTTCTGTTCCCAGAGATGCAAACAGAGAACTTGCAGGTGATGTAAGCATGAAAAACATGTTTAAATGGAACAGAATATTAATGCTGAAGAGTTAAATTTTTGGCCTTGGGACCTATTTTGGTTACTATCTTCCTCACTGTCAAGAGTAAGGTGGGAATTGGTAATATGTGGTACTCTGGCAGAACTGCTGCCAGGCAGCAGTTTCCATGTATGTATTTGTTAGTTTTATGAGCAAAAGATATGGGTTTTTCCTGTACTTTTTCAGTCATGACTCTTACTCAGTTTATCATTAGACTAGTTCTACCATTTTACTTTACTTGGAGAGCAGACTTACATGCATGTTATGTGCATTTGAGTGGGTGTTTATAAAATCAGGCTGATATTTGCTTTTGAAGGGTCACTGCAGGGAGAGAACTTCAGAGCTTTTAAAGCCACCGTGATAGCTTTCGCAAAGATAAATTTCATGAGCCCTGTTGCCCTGGGCAGGCTAGAGATGCCCACGTGTTAGGCTTGCGCTTCCCCTCATTCCCGTCCCTCTTCCGCAGGGCAGCGGGCGCTGCCTCCTGCTCCGTGCGGCTCCTCTCTCCTGCTCAGCGCAGGGGACAGGAGGGCTCCCGGCCACTGCCTTTGCACTGCGGTATTTGCTAGGGTGAAGAAAAGTAAACCAGTGTAAGCTAAAACACAAAGTATAGTAATCATGCTGTATTTGATGTTTCTGGTTCTTGATTTGAAAACAGAAGTCGCCTCCTGGATAGCAATGATGAGGTATTTTTAGGAAGACTGGCTTAGGAGCTTTGAAGTCACTCTCCTTAGCAAGATGATATAGGAATGGGTTTTTGTGGAGCATTTTTGTGTTGCATCCTTGGTGAGCTTCTATTTTAGGATCCCATTTCCTGGTTAAATCAATAAAAATTTGCATTTACTTCAGGGCGAGTTGGATCAGAACCACAGTTAATTTACTAAAGTACTTAATATACTGTAATTTGGAATAGCTTGACTGTATGAATATAGATACACAGATATGCATATAAAACAGTGCTAATTTTAGTTTAAATGTATTGTGGTACCTCAGGGGCACCATATAAATTTGCTAAAGAATCAAGAATTATTTTATCAGGAGCTAAACCCTGCATTAATGTTTAATATATATTTCATGTTATTCCTCCAGTTATAGAACAGCTCTTGAGAGAACCTGCAGTACAGTACAGCAAAAAAGAGGAAAAACTTTATTTCCTATTCTCTACAAGAGGCACAAGAGGTAGGGAGCAGGTTGGTGCATGAAATACAGCTCTGTGTCTGATATGTCTCCATTAAAAATAAATCATTTTGTTATAAATTCTGATTCATGAAACATGAGTGAAAAATTCGTTCTTATTTTTCTTTTTAAATAGAAGAGATTGGTTTGCTTGTGTGTGTGTGTGTGTATGTTCCATTTATATATAGAGATACACATACTTGCATACATCTTTGAAATTCACTGCTTCTAGCAAAATATACGTTTATTACACATTCATGCTCTTACGGAACACTGATTTTAGATGGCTGAATTTAAAAGTCACTTTGGCACTGACTAGCGTGACAACTGCAGTTTGCCTTTCCATGCAAATGGCATCCGCATAGATGTGTCACAACAAGTTCCTTTAGCATTTCAGCTATTTGGAAATCCTAAGCAAATCTCAGTCATGTTGTTAGTATGGCAACATCTCCCTCTCCTCTGGAATGGCAAAGGTGTAGATGGCACTTTATTCTTGTGCTGGATGCAGAGGTTTGAGTTGTACCATCAAAAAGTGAGGACGTCAGGGGGACATCTGTAGTCATTCAGTCTATAGAGTGTATTTCTACATTGAAATATTGTCCTGGTTTAGTGATTCTGTGACATGCCAACACCAGCACTGGGTTGGTGATAACTTCTAAGAGAGAAGACAGTGGTAGGAATACTGGTGTTTTTAATCCATATTTTTACTCCCATCACCCAAAATTACAAATGTTTTTAATTTTCATGTAGGAAAATTAATATTCAGTATATGCAGTCTCAAATATTAACTCAGATGGCATCTTATTCTGCAGAATTGGATCTAAAGGGTTTTTTTGTTTTTTTTTCCCCTGCTGTGAGGCAGATGGGCAAAGTGCTGGATTGGGTGAACCCTGAGGCCCCATTCCTCTGCTGCTGTGGCAGTGCCCAGCTTTATGGGCTCAGTACTGATTTTTTTTATTCTCTCTGCAATTCAAAAGGCATTTTTTTCTCCAAGTAGAATGTGCTTCAAAACTTAGCATGCATTTAAGTGCCTTCGTGACTGAGTCGGTAAATGTGCTCAGTGAGCACAAACATACTCTGTGCAATAAAAAATATTTTCTGTGAATTTTACTGCAGTTGTTACTGCCCTGTAAGTTTTACTTCCTTTGCTACATATCTGCTGGGGGGTGAGGGTTGGCTTTGGATACATATTTAAATTTCAACGCAGTAACTTCTTACTATCAGAATGCTCTTTTAAAGTATTTTGAAACTTTATTTCACATAAGTGAATCTCTGCATCAGTTCTATATTAAAATATTCAGAAACTCCCTCAAAATGCAGTAATTTTGGCACCTGTGAGTCTGTCTTTTTCCTAGAAATCTAACAGGGAAAAATCCATTACAGTCTTGCTGCTCAGTCACTGTTTAGCGAGAAGTGAAATCCTTCAAAAATTCGAGAGCAATTCTGCATTGCAGAATAACGTTCTTAAATGAATGCTGTTACAGACTGTCAGTTTGTTTTTGTAGGCATCAGTCTTCAGGGTAAAATGTCCTAGTGAAAGAGAGAGCAAAATGGGTTTCTTTTATTTTCCCTGGCAGGTTGTGTAAAAAGGAAATAGCAAACTTCATTAGAGATACAGCGGTGAAGAGAAGCTCTAATAGCTGGGCTAAGAAAAGCTGAGCTGTTGGGCAGACACAGTGCATAAACATTGGGAATTTTGGATTCAGTTTCAATTTAAGCCGTCCTGAATCCAAGAACGTCTCATTTTACCCTGCAGTGGGATATCAGGAGGAGATCTGGAACACAGCAGCAGAAGTGAAGCAATCAATAGCAGCAATTAACAGCAAGTGTTTTATGGCAGTTTGAAATGTTGCTTCATTTTCTGAAAGTGAAATGAAATTGATCTTTTTTCTGCCTTTTACTTCACCTTGTTTAGTTTTAACTTTGTTGGAAATGGCTTACAGCAAGAGGGAATTGTTTCTAGACTCACCCTCCCAGTAATTTTCCTGTCTTATCCTTTATTTTAGTGCTTTAGCTGCTTTTATAGACTGTCTCTTCCTTTCTACTCTTTCATCCTCCTTGTTCATTCAGGGCTTTCTGTGAGGCTCCTTTCTGTCCCTACACACAACATGGCTCAAGTGTTTTCTGTTCACTGTGTGGGCACCGGCTGGACTTGTCGGACTTCGTGTTTTACTTTAATCAGCTACAGAAGTTATCACATGAGGATTATCTCCTTGCAGCGGAATATTTGAAAAAAAAGAGAGCAGCTGGGACTGTTTCATGATGATAGGAAGCAGCAGTGTCAGGGGCTTTACAATTAGAAAATCCCCTGTGATATTTCAAGCTTGACACTTTAGTTTGTGAAGTGTGAATCACTTTTAGCTGGTCTCGATGGCAGGAGTAGTGAAGGTGGGAAGCAGCCGTGGCAGAAGCCATGTGGGTCTTGTGCTCTTGAAGTTGAAGCTTCAAGTTCTCCTTGTGGGAAGAGGGAAGGTGGCTGTGGGAAAAAAGGAAGGCCTTTGTGGCTCATTTAGCTCATTGGCGTTTTTTTATTGATGTCCATTTTAAGTTGTTATAGAAGAATGTCAAAGTGCATTTCTAGTAATAAAATTCCGATGGGGAGTTTGGATCTGGGTCAGCGGCTCGTTTTCGGTGTTTCCCTCACTTCATCAGTTGAGATTTTAAGAACAGATTTTTCTAGCTCATTGATGGAATTGTCCCTTGGATTTGCAAATGTTGGGAACTGTCTTGGATCTTTCTCTGAAATTTGTGGCATCTGGCATAGTTATGAAAAAGTGGTTGCCCACCAGGCCTACCAGCTGCATGTTCCATCTTCCTTATGTACCTCATGCCCTGTAAAATGTAGCCAGCAGTGTCACAGGTTACCAAGGTGAATTGCTGGTGTCCTTTTTGGCCTCAAGTTTTACTTACGGGGAATACTTTCATATTTGGGAACACTGGAGGTCACTGTGAAATATAGTATGTTTTTAGCCCATGTTTTGTCTATCCAGCTTGATGGCCTGATCCAGCTTATCATCCTCACACATAGTTCAGCTTAAACTAAGGAACCTCATAAGGATATAGAGAAGTGTGAACAGTGACAGGAGGTGGGAAGGACAGCAATGTTGATTAATAGCAATTTCAGTTGATTGGAAACTTGCCATGTATGGTATAACATTTGCAGTAAGCTAATTTCAGGATGTTACATATTTTTAAGCAGCACCTTTGATATAAAAGGATTCAGAAACAGTTACCTAAAGGCGAGGTTACTTTATTTGGGCACTGTAAAAAAATGCAGTACAGGATACCATCATGTAGTTTTGCTGGTTAGCTGTGTGTAATAGTAGCAGGTGCTTTAGGAGCTGAATGAGTCTTGCAAAATTGTGTAGAAATTTAAAAAGAGCATTCTAAACTCATTCTAAAGTTATTTTAATCCAAACACCAGTGTCGGTACTGAGCAACTTACTGGACATGGAGTGAAGGCTGCTGGAAAAAGACATACAGAATAGCTGATGCTTCAAGAGCTGTTAGCTGATATTGAATTGCACTGTTTGGATACAGGCCTTTTAATATTCAGCAACTCAGTTCAGAAAGAGACGCTTCCTCCAAACTTGGGCTTTGTTTCACGTTACATTGGTATGACATCTGAAGAGGTCATAGCCAGTAAACAGAGTCATCTCAGTGCAATTTCATAGCTATATGAAATTTAATAGGCATAGAAGAGTGAGAAGGGTTCCTTGGGGAGGAAAAGGAGAAAGCAAGGTGATGGATGGTAGATGAAAGCTTCACATATTGGGAAGACTTTAGTCATTATAAGAGCAGGGTTTATAGCTGATGCAGTACTTTCTGCATCAGAAAATAAGAATTCTTTTCTATCTGGCTTGATTATATAGCATACAGGAAACATGCTCTCAAATGTGCTCACACAAGATCACAAATTATTTTAATTTGTGACTGTATTTTAGAGTTCACAGTGATGCAGGCTCATGGCTTGCAGACCTTGGCCAGCAGCAGCTCACAGCGCTGGCCAGCAGCATGCTGCTCTCCAGCCTCCTCCCAGGAGGGCCGGCAAGGCTGTCCGGCCTTCCGGATATCCTCCAGGAACATCCTGAAGGAGCACACTGTGGTGACCCGGGCTTTGCTGCCAGATGGCGCCCTTCCCAGACTCTAAAACAAAACCTGCCTGGGGTTACAGCAGGCAGAGATGTGCGGGGACCCTGGAGTGCTGACGCCACTGCTGCCTCAGCCTTCTCGCAGTGGCCGCACATCTATGTAAGGAGAGAGCAGACAAGCAAGCTCGCAGAGCTCCTCTGTCTTCCAGGTGGCTCTCGAGTGGTTAAGGAGGAGAATGAGGATCGTTTTTTCTCCGAAAAGAAGGTACAACACATTTTTTTGAAATACCATGGGATGAATAGTGTCAAAATGGATGCCATATTATGGTGTATTTTGGCTGATTGGAAGTGCAGCTGAATGATGATGGTCACAAGTAAAGTCAACTTGAGTTCCTGTCATCAGTGAAAAAATCAGGACAGTGTCAGGACTGTAAGAGAACCTTGTGTCCCATATTTTTTTTAATAGCTTTAGTGTTTTTTAGCCTTTAATTGTTATAATGTTCTCGGTTTTGATGGACTTGATGTTTTTACTACAAGGAGGGACTATTTTCCATGTACATAGCCATTCATGATGTGAGTTCTTCCTTTGCAAATTAAGAGAAACATCCTTCCAAATAAAATGGTGAGCAAAGTCTTATAATTTAGGAAAGAAAGAAATTTAGAAGTTATAAACGGAATTTATAAGCTAAAATGAAACAGTTAAAGATATACTTGATTTGGAACTCCTGAAGATATTTTATACAGCAGGATGATAAGGAATTGGAAAAAGACAGGAGATCCCATACTACTCTAGCTGCAGCTTAAATGAAATTCTGTGTTATTAAGTGATCATTTGATAGAAGTACTTGGGTACACATTTGTGATTCCACTTAAAAGATGCACCTCAGTGTAAACAAACCTTTTTATCACCTAACTTTACAGGGATAGCAATGCTAGATGAAAAGTTAGGTGTTTTCTTCATTTTCAACATGAATCTTCACTCATACAGAGTAAAGGATGCTGGGTACAACCTGACTTCTTCCTTCCCCTCCTCTCCCCCTGCTCCCCTTGATACTGATTCACAGCTACCAGGTTGTTTTATTTAATGAAAAGCGAGGGAACCAGGTCCCCTTCTGGATCAGAAGGGAGATGTTGAGCTGGCAAATGACAATCAAGGCTTTTCTCTTTATATCAGACAAATTCTGCAGTATCATTTGCTAGTCGATAGTATTTAAAATGACAGTTTATTTGGTCTTGACTTCTAATCAATACCTGCTTTGATTTATCTCATCAGATTTGTGTATTCTAACTTGAGTGGTGGACAGACATTTAAAAAAGGAACGTGTTGTTTTTCTTAGGGGTTTGTGTGTGTGTTTGTAGATGTATGATATAAATAATAAAACAAGCAGCTATGTATTGCAAACACAGTTTTGCCTAAAGAGGGTTAGATTACCTAGATTTCCAGACTTTGTTGCAATTAATATGTTCTTTCTGGAGTACAAATAAAAGGCAAATAGACTTTTTCCTTGAAAAAAATATCATAGTATAATACCAACAGTGTGGAAAAGTAGTTTTTGTTTTCTTTTTATATGGTATAGCAAAATACATTGTGTGCACTGCAGTGTGATCCCTGCAGCTACCAGCTTCATTCTGGCATGATCGTAGTGCTGAAATCAGTGTCAAGAATCTCACTGAACTAATGGAAAGCAAATCGTAACGAGGAACTTGGTTTTCAATCTCTGCTGCCAACCAGAAGCTTTTTCCGTTTCTCACCAGAGCCATTCCAGTGTGTTGGGACTTCAGCATCTGTCTGGCTTTTCCATTTGCCATTTTCATCATGTGCTTTATCTAATCTTTCTAAAGATACAGTGAGAGTTCTGTTGGGGTTCAGCAAAGGACCTGAGAGTAAGTACAAAGCACATGGTCGTGATTTACCATGTGAACAGTCGGCACAAAGGTGTATTTTTGGGACATAAGCATGGCACTGTCTTGAATATAAAACTGTTGGATATTTATACTGCCCTTATGTTTTAGAATAATTGTTGATTGTACAGCTACCAAACATTCTGGTATATATTAAAATGTAGAGGGCAACCAGTTGGTAGTTTTCGTATCACAGCACAATATGTCCGTGTGTCTGTGTGGTAAATCAAAGAAAATACTGTTTCTTTTCCAATCGCTAAAGACATCATAGGCTTTAACAGTCTCTAGTGATGTAGGTCAATTTAGTGTGCTATCTATATATAGGTGAATTATATAAGAAGTTTATTCATGAGGGATTGAAGTCACTTATCTACTCAGATTAATCATTTAATTTCTTATTAGTGGCCTGCTGCCATTACCATTAACATGAGCGTTGTGTGAGCAGACTGTTGGGCCAGGCTCTCATTACTTTTCTCTGCTTGGAAAATGAATGCGCTTTTGTTATGCTCCATCAGAGAGCAGTTGTGGAAACTTAGTATGCTCGGACATCCTCAGCAAAAGCAGTCTTTGAATTTGTCAGTAAGTCTGCTTTGTAGATACCTGCATCTTTCTATTGTCATGAATTATGAGTCATGAGTCAACATCAACATGTTGTTTCTTTCCCCCAACTGTTGTAGTGGTGGTTGCTCACTTGTCTCTGAGCTTAAATGTTGTGTTATTTTTACTAAGTCCTCCAGCCTGAATTACTCTGATTTTTCATGATCATATTGCCATGGAAATATGCAGTCTGTGGATGCTGCAAGAAAGTTTTCTAGTATCTGTAGCTTTACTCCATATTGAACAGACTTTTTCATTCTTCCAGTCATACTGGAAATGATTTTTGATGAAAGATGCTTGTGGAGGGAAGCAAATTCACAAGGTTAGTTAAAATACTGTAACAACACATGCAGTCTTAGTATCCTAAAATGTGTCTGAAGAACTTGCTTAAACAGGACCTGGGCTTAGTCATTGGCATGGGGGTTTTCATGCTGTTTGCTTGCTGGCATACATCTAACAGTTAAGAGATCTAATAACTTCCAGAAGGGAGCCTAGGAATGGCTATGGGATAGCGGGGACCAGAGACCATTCCTGGGGGCAGCATGAACATGGTCCCTCAAACTTTGTGGCAGAGAGGAGAGCTTATCTTTATGGATGTGGACAAAGCTGTTTCATAGACCTGCACACATTTGGTTCATGTAGGTAAACGTAGCCTCCATGCCTGGAAGCATTTTGCTAACAATGTGCCTTCCTTACATCAGATACACCCGAATACAGCTTGCAAATGCCTGGAACGTTTTTCGGTAGTCCTAGGAAGTAATTGCTTGAAGCTACCCTGTTGATGGTGGGTGTAGCTGTCAGGGATCGCTGCTCCGTTGGGTTTCCCTGATGGGCTTCGTGGCCATGTTGGCAATGGGGAGGGTGGCTGAACCGAATCAGCTGTGACGCTGAGTCCTGCCCTGCCAGGCAAGGCTGGATTTCTGTAGGCAAGCGGCGCGGTGCAGTGCGGGTGGTGTCTGCAGAATTGCAGCCTCTTCCCTCCCAGGCGGAGCAGGGCAGCATCTCTGCTGCCAGTAGAAGCTGCTGGTGAGCGAATGCTCCCCAGCTGTGCACAGGCAGTGCCACAGAGGGCATTCTGCTGCCGGGAGCTCGACGCATGCGAAGAGGAGGCTGCCAGAAGTTGAACAGTGCGGATTTACCTGCCCCTGTGCCCTCGCCCTGCTTGGTTCATGACCAGAGAGGAAGGAGAATTCTCTGAGCTGTAGATCCACATGGGTTCCTTTTTTGGTTTTGTATAGAAATGTATGATATTCATGGGGAGAGGAAGGAGGAACCTTTCCTGGCTCTAGTCTTGTATTAAGACTACACAATTTGCTAGAGTCTAGGTTAACGCTCCATCTACAAATAAGCGGAATAAAAGGTATAATTTCTCCAAAGATAACTTATTCCCTCATTCATTGCTATGTAGTCATCCTCTTAGACATGATTTTACTATACAATGAAAAATATTCTTGGATAACAACACTGTAGTTTTGGGATAACATGTACCTTTACTATATTTTCAGTTGCTCTTCCCTTTGCCTGTTTAATCTCACATTCCCAAGAGGCTTTTTTTTGCTGCCACAAGTTCTTCATAAGAATTTTTTTTTCTAGAATTCATATTAAAGGCAAAAAAAAAAAAAAGTATTGCTGGAATATTCAAAAAGGTATTTTTATTTTATTTTTTTATTTTATTTTATAAATGTCCATGTATTACAGTTTTGGTGAATAGGACCATGAAAATATAAACAAAAACTTTGGTGTCAGACTGATAACAAGGCACTGTGTTTGCTCAGGGAATTACTTCACTAGTAAGATACTGATGCCTATTTCCAATATAATTTTGGTTATTGAACATTTAAAAAGAAGTGAACCTGATAGACAAATATTCATTGAATTTGAGACTTGCCTCATTTACCCTTGAGCAAATGCTCCAGGTGTTTTTTGCTGTTCCTTTCTAGTTGAGATTGATTTTTTTTTTTTTTTTTTTTTTTTTAATACAAAAATACTCTTTCCGTAGCATACAGCTAAATAATCTGGTAATGAAAATTAGCCATGAGTTGGTGATGTTATTCATAACCACCAGTTCCAGCAGAAATATTTCAGACCATATTGAAATAAAAATATCAAGAATTGAATGCTTGTACCATGTAACTTAAATCATGCAAAAATAAAATGCATGTAATGATACAGTGTTTTCATGTTTTTCTAACATTCCTCTTGAAGTTGTTTAAAATTCTTTGTGTTGTAAGGATGTGAAGGATAATGTGGAAAGTGCTGATAAATTGCCCCCAGAATGGTCTGTCCTGATAACTTCTCTAGGCACCTGTGTAGCCTCCAGCAGTGTGGATTAGGTATCACAATTTTGTAGAGTTACTTGGAGACATTTCATTGATGGGCAGAGGACAGTATTAGAATTCTCTTACACAGAAAGAAACCACTTGAAGGTATATGGCAGCATAGAGATAGGATTATAGGGGGGGGTTGTAAGCTTGTTTTTGTTGTTCTTGCAGAAGAGTGTAAAGCTCAAGATAAAAAATGAAGGAGCTTAGAGCTCTGTGGCAGATAGCAGTCTAATATCTCTTTCAAGGTTATGTAGTTCTCCAGGTATGATATTCCAGCCCTCTGATGATAACTCCTAAATATGTCATTTGCACATTTCATTAAAACAGTTCTGATTTTTTAGCCAAGGTTAATGAAAAATACAAAATCAGTCCCAAGAGAAATCCTTTAAGTGCAAGAGTAATTTTTCTCCAACCTTAATTTTTACCACCCATTTTACTAACCCATTACTCTCTCTTACCGGTTCCTTTGCCACCGTACGGTTCGTACAGTAACTCACACGTTCCCTTTCTCCTGCTTAACTAACGGTTTCTCATTCAGCACTGTATCAAGTGAATCACTGAAATCTTGATAGTGAAGACCTAATGCATTTCTTTTTCCACCTAGAAAATCAATTGTCTTATCAAAGAAGGCTAAAAGGATAATAGCACAAACTGCTTTTGATATACTAGCATACCATTTAGTTGAGAATTCTGGGATGGAGATGGTGGAGGTTGATAATTTTAGTATTGTTCTCAGCTTCACAGTGGTAGTTTCTGTTAGTCACACCACTATTGAGGAGCTTCTGTTTTTGTGTCTTTTGTGAAGAATCTTTGTTCTTACCTTAGTTACAAAATTTAAATTGGACTTTGAAAAGGCTTACCTTAGACCTGTGTTCTCTGGCTTCTGAGTTGCAATTTCTGGATTGACGCAGCTAACCATTTATTTTGTGTTTTCCATGAAAGTGTGTTACTGTTGACTTCAGGCCTTGGAAATTTTCAAGCAGGTTGTTGAATTGTTTTCCATAACCAGGTCATCTTTAATATCTTTATCAAAACTGTGAATAAAATCATTTCCCATTGCTGCAATGCCTGCTAAATAAAATGTGATGGCTGTTGCTTTCAGGAGCCAAGGGGCTCTGTCATTGCCACTTGTGCAAGGATGCACTACAGGAAGTGAGGCTCATTGAGGAGTATTGAGAGAAGTTCTTTGAGAAGATGCTATTGCAACAAGTTCAGTTGCTTCCTGTGCTGTGTCTCTTGCTTTTAGTTTTGTCAGTGAGTCTTCTCAGATACTTCATGGAAAGTGCTGCCTGTTTGTAGGCTCCTGTGCTTATCTTTTTCTTTATCTTGCAAAACATGTCACTGTTGGTTATGTAATTTTACTATGCCTATATTTTGGTTTAAGGCAAGGTAATATTAATTATTCCCTAATTAAAACACTTGTATTTTGAAGGATGTTTTTCTTCTCTTCTCTTCTCCTTGATTCTCACATCCTGTTCTGAAGTCTTCTCTCATTGTTGCCAGTTGGAACAGTAATCGTGTCTTGCCTGTCAGTTGTCTGTAGGCTCCCTCAGGTTCAATTCCATGCTTAAGTTAGTTCCATATACTGAAGGAGAGTGTATGTATATGGGAGGTGTCTATATATGGGAAGCTTCTGCATACTTCGTACATTAGTTCACTGAAAGTTGCTATGAATATGAAGTTCCCCCAGAACTCTTGAATGCTATCCTGTATTCTATAAAACGAGATCCCCAATTTTAGCAAATAGATTTTTATTTCCAAAAAGAGCTTCATTGATATAATGTCTAAATCTGAGTCACACAGTTTGTATGCGACATTAGACTACTTTTGTATGTGATAACTGTTCCGTAAGAGAAGCTTTGCTAAGAATGCCATCAAATCAAACTTGTATGTCACCCTATCAGTTACATTTATAGTTCTGCTACTGTTGTTCAGACTTGAAAGATGCTGGCAACTTTAATGCATTTTTGTTTATATTTTCTGCTTGGTAGTGGCACTGTCATTTGTCAGCAATGTAGATGGTCCCATCATGTGCCATATTGCCTAGGGGGCAAGCGCCTGGGACATGTTGTGCTGGCAGGGCTGGTTGTAGCTTAGAGCAGAGCTTTCAGGTGAGTCATCAAAGGAAGACGGGTGAAGCAGGATTTAAGAAGGTGACTGCAAACACTCCTGTCTTCCCGAGGCTCTTTCTAATGTGGCTTGCTTTGCTGTCATTCCTCGTTTTCTCAGGAAGTTCTTCCATTGTAGCGCTTTGTTGCCGTTCTTCATCCTCTCCAGACAGGTTGTTACATATTCACCTTCTGCAGCCATCCCCCCAAGAGCATGGGCTTGCTCCTGGCAATTTCATTTCATTACTAAGGACATCTCATACTCAGGACTAATCTTAACAGAAACCTGCTACTGAAAGATTTTCATTCTCTAGCTGCCTATATAAAAATTGAGTTTGAAGTTCTCATGGTCAAGTTGAGTCCGATTCAGGTGCATGATGCCATGTTAGATGCTTGGTTTCCAAAAACAGTTTTCGAACTATAGGTCTGCCACAAGTTTCTGTTTTATATGACTGTCCTGTTCAGATGCCATTAAATGCCTTTATTTAGTCAATTGGACCTCACCCACAGCATTTCCTGGTCCATAACAGCAATCTAAAAAGATGGTGGCTGACCACCAATGTCCAATTGTCCTTTCACCAAAACTCTTTAATTTTTTCATGTATTCATAGCATTTCTGTATTATTATGCTCATCATAAATTTTTTTTTTGCCATGCTGGGCTTATTTTTGTACTATTGCGCTGAACACCTTTAAGCCCCCTAAAATTTGAACTTAGCACAGTTCATAACCAACCCAGTTTCAATTACAAATCACATCCAGTAGAGAAGTTGGATCTTGACTTGCCAAGAGTAATTAATACTTCTCAGCAAGTCTGGGATCAGGTCAGCGCACTGCAATCAACAAAAAAAAGACAGTGGCTTCATGTACCGTGTTGTATCCCGCTTTAGCATGTATTCGATAACTTAGAGGAGACGAGCACTGAACTCAGAAGAAGAGGAAGTGACAGGTTGATGTAGCAATGACAAAAGCAACCAAGGATTAATATGTCAGTGATACAGGCTTCGACGTGTCTCGCTTTATAACCAGTAACTTAATGTTAGAAAGAAATGAATCAGGATCGTGTATACAAAGAATAACATTAGTGTTGTTCTTGCTGGTGATGTAAGAATAACTGAGAAAGCTCTCGGGGGTATTTTTGTAGGACTAGCCGCAGAAGACCTGTTGCAATGGGCTGAACTGAGTCTCTCCGTGCCTGCATGGCAGTTGTTAAGAGAGAGGTTGACAGAGACACCTGGAAAAAGACAAAGCAGGCGAAGGCAGAGATTTTGGTAACAACGAATCTAAGTCCAAAAAAAAGGCAAGTGAAAACAGGATTAACAGAATAGGTAGAACAGTGAGGCTAATAGTCTTTTAAAAGGATGGATTCAAGAGAAGTGCTTCTGTCTCTATTACACGGAAGAGCTGTTTGTTCATGTGCAGAAGGGCAGTTCCTTGACACCTCGACAGATGTTAACTAGGAATCAGGAGCCTCCTCCTAGGACAGCTGACACTTGATCTGGGATTGGCTTACACTGTACAGGGCTGCTTTTCTGTAGTCATGTTTAAGTAAAACCTAATTGCTCCTGTTTGTAGTTCCTCTGGGGTGAAGCAAGCTCTTGGCTACTTAGCAAACAGTAGAGGGAAGAATGATAGACTCATGGAGACACTTGTGCCACTCGTGCTGACGCCCTTGACCCAGCCATTTGTTTGGGGACTCTAGAGCATGTCTGAGGACCTTCCTGTCAAAACCAGGAAGGTTTCTTAACTTGTGAGATGACATGTTGTGAGGGAAAAAGAAAACAACTTGCAGCTGTAAGAGGGCTAAGCTGCTTTTTGTTTGTTTGCTATCATGAATGATTCATAAGTAGATTAAAATGAACAGTGTGTTTTAAGAAGACTAACAAAACCTCTCTATAAATGAAGCTAAAATACAAATGTATTTTACTTTTTCTGATAGAATTTACTGTGCCCCAAGTTTTACACTCACGTGTGATTTTTTTGTTTGCTTTTTTTTTTTTTTTTAAAAACTCAGTATGTATGCTTCCACAAATGGCTGCACTTCCTTATCTAGTGGCCTAGATCTGTAGACACCAAGTGCTTATCAAGTACAAAGATAAGATGAAATGGATTAGGCTTTTTACGTGTTTCACATGGTATACCCAAATTCTGTATATATTTTCACATTAGTAAAGAATTTGTGTATTTTTCACGTTCTAGTAGATAGAGAGTACTTGCAAAAGCAATGCTAAAAATAATTTTAAAAAATTCTTAATGGTCTAATTTATTTTCATTTAACTTCTTGCTGTCTAAGATCTTTAACTGTCAGATTAGTGATAACTGTGAAAATTAAATGCATTAAGTATTCAAGAATGTGTGAAGAGTTACTGTATATGAATGGAAAAGTATTCAATGCCTGGATTTAATTGTAAGTTTGTACTAGAAGAGGACTAGATTATTTTTATTGGTAAAGAGTATGTTTCATGTGTTCTGAAGAGTTTATTCTGGAGTTGATCTATTTCTCTGTATCAATTTATTCTTCTAAAACCAGAAAGCTTTTTGATCTGCTCATTTTTGTAAATTTTCCATGAAATCAGGAATTATTCCTATGCTAGTTACAAATCTTGAAAATATCATTGCTAATATTTGATAATTTAAGTATTCTATTAATATTCTAATTTTGAACAGCTGCTTAAAAAATAAAAAATCATGCGTTACTGTAGTATGAACTCCATATATTTGTGAGGATAAACATCTAAACTCCTGTACCTCCCAACTGTAAGGGATAGTCCAACACCTATGTTGTTGTTTTTTTATGCATAAATGTCTTTATGATGTAAAGAAACATATTAGCACGTAAGTGTGCTAATTCAAAACTTTGTTTCTCTCTTTCAGTGAAAGTTGGTGAATCATTGAAGTCCTAAGACTGTTTAACAGGGTACATATTTCCAAGCTCCTTGGTTGCTCATCAACTAGTAAGTAGCTTCACATATTTAAATAATTTTTTTATCACCTCTATTGAAGTGTTTGAGTTGTCTTAGGTAAAGAACTTTTTTTTAATTATTACACCATTATTTTTCTTTTCTTTAGAAGTATTTTTTAGCCTGTTAGAGGTTCGAGTGGTACATAACAACTTTAGCCTGATAGAGTGTTATGTAACAATTAGTTATTTGACAACTTTTGTTGCGGTTGGTATATCTAGTTAAATTATATCTGAACGGTTAGGTGCCCATTATTTTATACCTATTGATTTTTCAAATATTCTTTTTTTTCACTTGGTTTGTTCTCCCCATCTGTAACTTTTTTTTTTTCTTTTTTCTTTTCTGATTGGAAGCTACTCATTTAAAGCAGATATTTTTGTGGTCACATTATGCCCCTTACCTGCTGGCTATTTTTATTCTTCTCCTGTAATTCTAACCCTAAAGAACTGCAGTGATTCTTCTATGAATAAAGACTCAACACCTTAAACGATGCCACTGGGCATTGGAGTATTGACAAAACAGAAATTACACTGACTAGCCTCTTTGGTATCACTTAGCACAAAGCTTAACACATCTCCATTGAAGAGATGATATTAACCCATGCACAAGAAAGCTCTGCTATAGGGAACAACAGGTATCTGGTGTCCTATAAAGGCGGGAGTGATTGATGTGAGTGAGCTGCAGCTGAGGACTCTGCTGTATGAGTGAGTGACGCTGGGGGCAATATTGCTGAATGTGTGACAGTGTAGCACGGAGAGGAGAAATACAGATAGGTGTTTATAAAAGCTCTCACCTGATGACGTGAAACCATGATCTTTTGGGGGTCGTTGTCAAAAGCCTTGAAGAGCTCTAGCTGTGCATCTTGCTTCTATGTCAACAGGAGACATGCTTTGCTGTGATAAGATTTAGCTGAATTTGGTCCATGTATTTTTTCTTTTACTGAGCAAATCATACCTTGATTGCTTTTCCTATGGCATGCTATGAATTTTAGAAGTATGTTAAAGCAAGTAATCGATTCATGAAACAATGAAGCAAATGATAATCGGTTTTAAGGTTCTCCAAGATGCACTGATGTGAACTAGGATGCGGCCTAGTGACTCTGCAATGCTGCTGCGGAAGAGATGTTGGAGAGACACGAGCAGTTTAGAAAGAAAGCAAGATGCGTTAAAACTACATGGGTGAATTGGGAATAAGGTGGAAACACTTGTTATAACACAAGTTCCCAATTAAATCTGTGTCACAGGAGCATAAAGAAAGTTAGACTAGAACCTGGCACCTTGTTGTGTGTCAGAACAAATGAGGTGAAGAGTGTGAAAGGCATCCGTGTCTGCAAATGAATATGTATCCTTAAGATTGTAAGAACTTCAAAGAAACACGGTGTGCTAAGACTTAATTAACTAATTTGTGCTTAAAGGTTAAGAAAGCATAAATTTGCATGATTTAAATGAAGCAGTGAGAGAAGACAATTCATTCCTACCCAGTCTGGAAAATCAGCTATCTTTAAAATGGAAGAGACCGAGAAGACTGTTATTTTCTCATGAAACACTGCAAGATGCAGACATATTCCACATCTGGCCAGTCAGTTTTACCAAATTTATTTGGCTGATGAGCACCAAAAAAAAAGTAGCTAGTAGAAATGGATTTTCAATTTTAAAACAAACAAACAAAAAACTTATTTCTCAGTTTGAAAGTAGTCTTAATGGAATATAGTGTCTGAGCAGTGCGTTCTTTATCGTATGTCATTTTGTCCATAGCAGTGATAGGTAGCATCTCTTATGCTCGGAATCTGTGAAGCTCTGCTACTTTCTTAAGAATCATATTAAGAAATAATTACTTGAAATTTTGGGTTTTGTCACATTTTTTTTTTTTCCTTTTGAATGGATTGGACGTTTAGAATTAAACATCTTTTTTTAGGTTATACAACTCTAAATGCTTGCATGAGGTAAGGGATTTGAGGTAGACATACTCTGATAACTTGTTGCAAAATGAAGACAAAGTGTGGGTGATTAATATTCAGTAAGGGCAATGAAAATTTAAGTAATTTAGGTAACAGAGCATCTCACTTTCCCTTGCATTCCCAATATGCATGCTATTTTCATCTCGGTGGTGGTTCATATCAGCTAATTCCTGCACCACTACAGTTGCTGACAGCGGGAAAAATGTTGACTTTGCTCTCACAAGTACTCTTTGAAGCCTGCAGAACAGTATTGGCACAGAGTGCTAGCAATAATTGAAATTACTTTCTCTGAAAGTAACTTATCTCATCCTAGCACACCTTATGTTAGTCTGCTGTAATTTTCTTTCTTTCAGCTCTTTCTGGAAATACAAAGAGAGCTGTAGAGAGTAAGTGTGGACTGCAGGATTCATTAAAAGCTGTTTGAACACTGTGCAGAAAATGCTGGGAAACACACAGAGAATGAATATTAATCAGGAATATGTGTTGGGAGTGGGAGAATGATGCATTTCAGAAGACGTTTGGCTTTGATTATTTAAAATATTCCTTCTGTTTTTACTGCCAAAAAGTCTGCCTAGAAGTGTCTGTTCCTACAGGATTGTGAAAAGTCCTCTATATTTTTAAACAATTGTCTTGAAATGGATTAGCAGGATTCTGTGGCCTTAGTAGAGAATGATAACTAGAATGTCTTTTCAATGAGAGAGCAGTAGGCACGTTTCTGTCCCCCCCCCCCCGCAATTTAAAAAAATGAGTGCAAAACTTGGTCAGACGGATAAGCTTGCTAAATTATTAAATTGTGTTTTAATCTTACTTCAATGTTTGGCTACTTTCTTTTGTCGTAGTTGCACAGAACAAGAAAATGAGAGCAAGATGTTTGAGTCTTCCCACAATATTCATTAGTTATAAAGACACAGATAGTGTCAGCAGTCATGGTAAAATTCTGTCATTTTCTAAGGATTTCCATACTTTCTTTGTATAGTCAGATGATAAAGATGAGGTACACAAAGCAGTGTGATGGAAGACAGCTGAGCAGATCTTACATATTTTATCTGTTATTAATTGCATGCAGTTTTTAAAATTAGCTCATTATTTAAGAACAATTAAATATCCTTTTGATGGACTCCTGAATTTTACCTGTTACGATAATTTTAGAAAATATTTGTGAAAGACTCTGTTTCAGAATGTTTGCAGAGGAAACTTAGTAAAATATTTGCCATCTCTAAATGTTCTGAGAAGAGAATATTTTTGGTCACACAAGATACATGTTTCAAATGTTATGATTTCATGATCTAAATTGGTACCATCCAACATTTAAGTACTAGTCACAAATTTGAAGAGATAATCTGCCTTTGTGTCACTACAGCAGGTGTCTGGTGTCCTTACTGTTCTCGCTTTGAACTTTTTACCAGTATGGATCTCAAACTGAGGTTAAATTATAGGTTGGAGAATGAATGGGCAGCAGTTACATGATTGTTTCATTATGATGATCTGCTTGTATTTACAGGTCTGTAGCTCACACAAAGTATTTCCTACCTGAATGAGTTTTATTATGAGAGACACTCATAGAGGCCAGACAAACTGGTGTCTGATGATATCCTGACAAAAGTCATCTCGGACAATTCCTTGCATGTTTGCTTTTCATCTTTCTCTGCACAAATTGCCTTTTGAAGGTAACATGCAGCTTTAAGGCTGTAACCTAATTTCAAATATAGTATTTCCATTGGCCCTTCTATACATAGCTTCTCCCACGTGCACGCTACTCTTGCTTTTTACTTTGTAGTAATATGCTTCAAGAGATGCTTTGTGGTGATGTTGCCCCTGAGCAGTAAGACTTGAGATGGTCACAAAAGTGAGTACATAGATCTTTGATGCTATTTATCATGCATAATTTTAAAATATTACCAAGTCAGCTAGGTAGGGCAAGCAGTCCACACTATCAGTGAAACGTCCTTACTCTATACGAGTTTGTTCTACACGTTTCCGTATTTGCTGCTGGTAAAAATGCAAGCATGAGTTTTAAGGCCAGGGTGCATACTAGAGCAGAGCTGTACTAAGTCAAAACGGTGGGCTTTGGCTTTTCCTTTTCCTTTGTAGGCAATGTAGTTTACCTCACAGAGCAATATAGGGTCATGGAGAAAATACTGATGTGCTTACAGTGACAAGATTCTGGTGGGAATAGCTTGGGATTTTCCTGCTACTGAATCAAACAATTCCTGTTGATGCATATAGGAATTTATACATATGAGATGCGTTTTTTTACCATATGGGCCCAGTAGCTGCACCTTCCCTTGCTAGGACTTCAGCTGGGAGCTCAGGCCTGCCAGTTAGCAGATGCTTTAAGCAAAAAAAGTCTCAGCAGGGTTCCTACTAATTTTTCATTTCTACTCTTTTAGTTTATTTGGAGACCGTGAGTTTCTGAAATATTTCAGAATCAGATTGTGTATCTCAGACTGACAACATAGATATGAAGACATTCAGAATAACAAATCAATTTCTTAAAATACAGATGCTTTTGGAAAATATCCTTAGTCTCTAGAGTAACCTTTATTTTCCAATGATACTTTCTGCCATACAGTTTTACTTGGAAAGAGTGTCCTATTGTATTGATATTTTCTTATTTATGTTTGTTATCACAAAAAGTGCCTGGTACAACAAAATTTACTGGCAGCAGACTCTCTCTTGTCATATTTTTTCTACTTTTCAAGTCTTCTGAAACATACTTTGCCAAATTAAAATATTGAGTAATTGGTCTATAAGCAGCAAAAAGGAGGATTCTTACAGAAGAGGAAGTTTGGTGCATCATTCCTGCTGCCTGGAATGAATACTCTAAGGAAAACTTTCATTCAACTCATGAATGGGATCAGTGCCCACCTGGCAGATTGCTGTAAGTGGAAGCAGACAGGAGACCATGTCCATGTGTTAAATGTGTTTACTGAGGGCAGATTTCCCAAACTAAAATTTCATGCATCTGCAAGTTTTGTGCCAATGATTAGGAGGATATGTGACTATTCATTATTTTCTATATGAGTCTAACTTGGAGAATTAATGGCATTTTTCTCCGCTACAGAAAGAGAGCCCCGTATGAAGATAAACCAGGCATTTTGTTTTTATTGCATATGTAGATTAGCAAGAATTTTTTTTTTTTTAATTCTTGCATGGGAGAATTGCATGGAAGCAAAATTAGTTAAATACATTGTCAGCTTAGAGGGAAGACAATTACATGTATTTATCATAGTTGGTTGTGCCCTAACAGTCAATGTGTTGACAATGAAAATGAGATTTTCAGACTTCTTTTCCATCTACTCTTGTAATGTATTTATGTTGTAAACTCATCCTATCCTCTTCCCTTGAGAAGACTTGGTCTGTAAAGGTCTTAAAAATGCTTTGAGTTGTTTCTGATAAGAAGTAACTTAAAAAAAAAAAAAATAAAAATAGTATTTTTACGTTTTATGATTTCCCAATTAATTGGAGCGGTAGTAAGGCATCTCTTACAAGCTGTATGTTCTTTGATTTTAATAAACCATCAGTATCAGCATGTTCACCTTGTATGTTTGCTCAGAAATCTTCACCTGGCAGTGAATAAAAATGTCCCTAGCTATAAAAAAAAAAAAGATGTTTACAGCATTCAGTATTATTTTAATAAAATGAACAATGTTTAGTGCAGCTATTACAACCTAAAGTAATTTGAGTAATTGAATACCAGTTTGTCTAGAAACATTTCTAGCAGCACTTGCTTCTCCAGCAGGAAGCAGAGTGAAAACTCTAAATGTTATGTTGATAAATGTTTTGTAAAACCTGCTGAACCTCTTGCATATGTGTGGATAAAACATCTAGGCACTGACATTCTCTTAACATTATTTATAGCTGCGGCAAAAAGCAAATGATAAGTGCACTCAAGTGCATAGAATGTTAAGTGTTTAAGATGGCAGCTTAAAATGAGATCTGTACTTGGAAGAGAAATAGCCTTTAGGGTGTTCTCAGCAGGAAGAAGGCTAGAGAGCAAATCAAAACAGGGATAGAAATGAAAGAGTAAGTCTTCTGTTTCTTGAAGAACATGGAGATTTTTTTTCAAGAGCCTGTAGTTTCAATCTACT
>VZSV01000110.1:2289101-2328986 GCA_013398735.1 Nothocercus julius
ATGACTTTGATACAGAATTAATATGAGTGTCCTGTATCAATATAGAGCAATTTAAAGAGCAACAACACAGAGAAAGAAAGAAGTGTACCAGGTTTTATTACAGGCCTATTACGCTCTCACGTATTAAATTCCTGTCTGTCTTTATAACATTTATAGTTTTTTCACTGAAGGACAACACTTTTTTGAGGACCATTATGATGTGGAGAGTCACTAAAGGCATAAAAATGTTATTTGTTTAGAATTTTAATAAATGGGTAGTAGCACATGCCAAGCAATGAAATTCAGTACTGATCTACATTTTAAGTAATTTTGGTAATGAAAATATGTCACAACTAGGAAAGGGTGAGATGAATTTCTAGTCTAGATGCCATTCGAAGAAAGGTGCATGAGTGTAATGGAAATCAACTTTTCATGTGATCTGCTTTCACCTGGAAGTTACTGATAAACTATTAATTTAAGAATAATCTTTTGAAAAGTGTAGACTTACCCGAAGGGGTTGTATTTTATACTACACTTTCCTCTGTAATATGTATTACTCTTATTTCTGCTTCTCCTTCAGGAGTTTGAAGTGTTCTGACTTTTATGATGAAGTACTCCAAATTATAATAATTGAATTACACAGTCTAAAAGCAAGAGAAAGATAGTTGAACTAATCAAGAAGTCGGGGATCAGGTTTTTGTCTGGAACTGCTCTGTTTCAGGCATGATGTTAATCATGATCCCTTGTGGCTTAAAAATCCTCTCTGTATGTGAGCTAACCTCAGTCGGGTTTTTACTGCTGAATGTTAATGTAAACCCTGTATTACAAATATAGAGGAAAAAGAATTGAAATAAGCTTGAATGATGAATATGTAAGACTGAGCATTAAAAAAGGACAAATTCAGTAATTTAATTATACATTGCAAACATATTTATTCAACCATACTAAGTAATAACTTGAGAAGGACCAGGTAGAAAATTTCTGGCAATTTACAGTGAAGAAGAACTGCTGAATCTACAGAGTTGAAGTGTTATGTAGAAATGAATAATTACATCAAAACTTTTAGGGAAAGTCAGGCAGGCAGCCGGTCTGGCAGGTGGCCTGTCTGTCTGTGCACTTGCAGGGGTGTTGCTTGCTGCCAGCTCTAAGGAGACTTCTCCATGAGTGGAAGCACAACTGGACACTGCATGGATATTCTTCTCATTTGGTGAGGACCCAGGGTTTAGGGCGTCTTCCAAGAGGACATCTTAAGAGAATCCTAGGCAGGGGGACTCTTTTGGTGGGCCTAAATTTTGCTTCACAGCTTCTGTTTAAGAAAGAGCTCCAAAGCTATTTGAAGGGAGTGGAAACTAGTGCAGAGGCCATAGCTAGTGACTGTTTAGCTAGTTCTTAACATCAGTGAAGTCTCTTGAATTGCTTTGTGTTGGTACTTAAAAATCTCACAACTTAAATTTTGTACCCGACTGCCACACATTAGCTCAAGACCGGAGGATCCCAGTCCTCTGTGTAGTAGAAAATAAAAACTAGATTAGGAGATCGACCCTTTCTCATATACAGTGAGTAAAGGCAGTTTTCAGGTAGTGCCCTCCTTGCTATTTTGTATGAAATGTGTCGAACTGATGAATGAAAGTGCTTTCAAATAGTACAATTTTAGATTGGATTGTTTCATGTCTTGCATCACTGTTGCAGACATACTTTTCCCTGAAATTTCTTGATTATATTTCATATTTTCTCCTCAGAAGCCTTAAGGAAGATGATAGCTATTAATGCAGAGACACAAATAAAAGGGCCAGCTTTGGACCAAAGGATTGCCAGCTTTGTAGCTATCACTTAAGAATTAGAGGGACCCCTACCAGAATGCCTTTTCCAAAGCTTGTGCTTTGGGATATAGCCAAGGATTGGCAAAAGTGGAAGTTCATTTACACTTCATCAAACATTTTTTTTGTTCAACCAGAGAGAATGAGGGCTTCTGGTGATGTTTTACATTTTCATAAGAACATGAAGTTCCTATAGTTCCATATCCTGTGTCGAGAGCTGACTGTAAGCAGAGGTATGAACAGAGCAGGAGGAATATGTGTTTCTTCTGCTAACACTTCCTCCATGTTGAGCTGCTTTACAGCTCACTGAGTTTCCTGAACTGGACTTGATACCTGGGTGTACTTTGCAGCCCTCTGTGGATCTCTCTTCAATGTTTCTGTCCATTTTCCCTTTGAATACATGTAAACCTTACATATCTGTAGCATCTTTCAGGCCTCCTCCTTGCAGTACCTTTTTGTTTGTTTTGAAGCTGGTTCCTACAGGCCTCGTTTCATGCCCCTTCTTTCTCAGAAGACAGGGGAGTGATCATTCCTTGTCCATCCTCTGTATGCCTTGCATGAATTATGGAGTACAGCTTTTCAGTTTTTACTCAGCTGACTCTTGTCCAGGCTGATCAGTCTGTTTTCTACAGCTTTGGTCATCATGTTTGTCTCTGATCCCCTTGCATGATTAATCTACAGAACTGATAGTTTTTGTTTGTTTGATTGGTTTTTTGCAGTACCATCAAACAATGTATTGTGGGAAGGTTTCCTGACATAGGTTTATTTAAAAAAAAAAATTGCTAAGTGTTCTATTTAAAGTTCAAAAAAGAGAGGAAAAAAAAAAAAAAAAACACACTAAACAAACCATACATGCCCAAAATCAGTCAATAGCATATGCTAAAACATATGAGTGAAGAAAAATAAGTCTTTATGTAATGGAAAAACACCTTTTTCTTCATGTTTGTTCTTGTCAAGCCTACGCTGGGAATTTTCACAGTGCAGGTCCAAATACCTAATTAAAATCTGCTGTTGTGAGCAGATGAAGAAAAAAAAAAAAAAAAAAAAAACCTTAGAATACATAAATATTGGGTTTGGTTTTTTTGCACATGATTATTCTAGTACCTACCAAAAAAAAGTTGCTTAAGCCTACAGTGTTTTGTGATTCTGCTTATGTGTCGTGCTGCAGCGTGTAATTACTTGTTCACTGGCAACCACTAATTCTGAAATATGTGATACTATTTCTGTGCTACATCTGTTGTTGTCACTTGGCATTTTTTACTTGATATTCCAGTTGTAACAATTGCTCAAGGTGGGAGAGGAGGGAATAATCTCATGACAGTGTCAGTCCGGTGTGGAGAAGGAAAAAAAAAAAAATAATAAAATAAAAAGACATTTTACAAGTATGCAGGTACACAGCTTCCTGTGAACTCCTTTGCTGGTCTTAATCTTGAAGGCTATATTAAAGTAGTCACAAATTGATTATTATTTGGGAATGCAACTGTCTGTCTGTGACTCCCATAGAATGGCTTGCTCTTCACAATAACAAGCAGTAGCTATGGGATGGTTAATATATTTTTGCCTTTTCTCCCTTTCCAGCTTGGAGGTTGCTGGAGAAAGGTGAGTTATTTTAGGCCTTGGAAATTAGGCCTTGGAAATCGCCATTTATGGCAATTCTAGGGCTTTCTACAATTAATTTTAAATCTTTTTTTTATTATTTCTTTTTTCAGACTTAGGATGTATATTTATATTGTTTCTTATTGTTCAGAGGTGTTACATAAAGCTATAAGCTGAATTTTGCCTTTGAAATCATTTGGGTATTATTTCTGCTGTTCACTGCAAAGTAAATAGCACTGCAGTGCTGGCGTTTCTGTCATGTCAAATCTGAAGGCTTAATCATGAGTCACTCAACCTGCCATTTTCATCCTCCAGGTCCTAGGGTCCTATCATTACTGAACATTTCACTTATATTTAAAATAAAAACCCCAAGTTTCCATACTTGAAAGTATGAACTAATGCTAGTCTTTTTTTTGGGGGGGGAGGTTAGCCACAGACTTTTTAACATTAAAAAAAAATCTTATTTAAAATTAAAGTTTGGGATTTGTCATGTGATTGTGGAATGCTTGGGGTTGTCAGTATGAAGTGCTGAATTGACAGTGGTTAAATCCAATACAGACATTAATAGTGGCAAGCAATACAAATTTCTGTTATAAAATCATGACATTTTCAAGAAATCCAAATGACTCCTGAGAAACTGCATGCAGGGACTCTCATATGTGACCTGCAGAGGTAACTTCTGACGTCTCCTGGAGCTGTTTCTTAAATACACGTATTTCTCATTGATCAGCTAAGGTAAATGAAGGGCTTTCATCCCCAAGTTCCCCTAATTCTGCAGAAATTCGGGATGCAACATGTGATTACGCAAAACACAAATATGTGCACGACCCAGCAGCTGCTGCCGCTCAGATGTTCCAAAAGCTGTGCAAATCAGCGTCCCACACATCTTTCTTTCCCAAGGAAGTGTAAAAACAACCGCAATGAAGAATCCGTACCGACATCCCAGCTAGAACGGGCTCACGAATCCCCTTAAGCTGCCAACCCATGAATGGTGCCGGGCTCGTTTCTACGTGTGCTTTCCCTGCCAGGCCAGCGTAAGCGGCGCGTGCTGCCCAAGGGGCCCTTCCCCGGCCCAGCGGCGCTGGCGCCTCCTTGCTGGCCGTGACGCTGAGGCCCCGCTCGGCCGGGGAAGGAGGCTGAGGAGAGGCAGGTTTGGCCGCGCGCCCTGCTGGGCACCCCGGCTCCGCGGCCGGCTGCCGTGGGTGTCCTTCCCGAGGCCGGCTCCGACACCGAGTCCGAGCACGCAGCGCACTGCTAGCTCTCCGTGTTTAATACGTGGGAAAAATACTTGGATTCGGGGAAGAGACTGTGTGCGTGAGATCCTTTTAGAAAACAGCATTTGCGACTGCTAGTTTTTCCTTGTCAGTGGATTTGCATGATGCACTAGCAGCTCTTGGGATCCCAAATGTTTTCAAATAGGCTTCTTTTGTGGTTGTTCTCCCTGTCTGTTCTGTTGTATGTTTTTTGCCTTAAGAATCTTTCATTTGTTTCTGGTGGCACAATGTATTATGGGCTGGGGATGTTTAAGAACCAAAAAAGTAGGGATCAAACAGGTATGGGGAAGTGGAATTAGACTTGGTCTAAGGCTTCTAAAATCAGACATTGGCAGTTTTAAAAAACTTGACCCAGGAAAGAGAGGGAAGGCACAGGCACTTGTGCAGGTGGAGAAAGTCGCTGTTCCTGAGGAGTCCACAAAGGCCCTGCTCTCTGGCAGAAGTAGGACAGAGTAAAATTTTGTTGCTGTTACCAGTAAGACAGAACTCCCCGTTCTTTTGCTTCCCAGCAATTCTGAACCTGCATTCGTGTCCCTGTGGTATTCATTATATTGGCTGGCAGGAACTGTGGGCCTGTTTTCTTTTGTGTTGGAAGAAATAGCAGCGGGTCATATTGCAATAAAGCCCAGCTTTTACTGCTGTCGTTTATAGTTTAGTAACTTTAAATATGGATCAGAGTCGGATTTCAGAAGCATTTTCTCTAAGTATATTAATAAAATAATATGATGCATTCGCCAGGTACTTAAATTCAGATTCCCCTCCAGATGTAATAATTTGACAAACATACAAACTCAAGGGTGCCATATATGGATAAGTCAGAAGCTAATGTATATGCATAAAAGTCTGTTTAGCAATATTGGGAATCTTAGAGAAGTGATAATGATAGTTTTTGATAACTAGATAGCTTTTTCCTTCCATTACAAACACATGCATATTATTTTTTTCACCTCTCCAGGAAGCTTTCTTTTTATTTTTTTTTTTTTGTATTTTCCCTACCATTGTCGTAAAACCCTACACTTAATTTGGCCTATATATTTGGTCTATGTTATTCCCCAAGTATCATCATTTCCTTGAGGCAATTGTAAAGCATCCTAAGCTGTTCTCTCCTATTTCATTTCTGCCCCTTCATGGCCTTTTGCATGCTTTCTAATATATTTTTCTTAATGCCTAGGGAATCATCAAACTGGTGCCACTGATAGTAAACAATTTATAGCTTGTTTCAGCCAACCCTCTAAATTTCCTAGAATTGTAGATTAGTTGAAGTTGGAAGGGACCTCTGGGGATCATCTAACCTGCTGTGCAAGTTAGGGTCACCCAGAGCAGGTTGGTCAGAGATGTGTTGAGCCCAGTTTTGAGTATCTCCAAGGATGAGGACTCCATGACATGTTGATCTCTGGGCAGCTGTTCCAACATTTGGCAACCGTTAAGGTAAACAAGCATCTTCTTATGTTTAAATGGAATTGCTTGTGTTTTTGTTTATGCCCATTGCCTCTTGTCCTGTCACTGGGGACCACTGAGAAGAGTCTGGCCCCATTCTCTTTACACACTCCCTTCAGACAGTTACATACCTGGGTAAGACCCCCTCGCAGTACTCTCTTCTCCAGGCTGAACAGTCCCAGCTCTCAGGCTCCCCTTGCATGAAAGACGGTCCTTTCCCTTAATTATCTTAGTGGCCTTTTGCTGAACTCTTTCCAGTAAAACTGTCTGTCTTGTACTGGAGAGCTCAAGAGTGGACCTAGCACTAATACAGCCCAGGAGACCAATGACCTTCTCAGCCTCAAGGACACACTGCTGGTCCACAATGAACTACTTGTCCACCAGGGCTCCCAGGTCCTTCTCTGCAGAGCTGCTCTCTAGCATGTCAGCCCCAGCCTGTCCTGGTGCAGGGGCTTATTCTTTCTTAGGTCAGGACCCTGCACTTCTCCTTAGAGAACTTGAAGAGGTTCCTTTCTGCCCACTGCTCCAGCCTGTCCCAGATCCCTCTGAATGGCAGCCCAGGCCTCAGCTGCATCAGCTGCTCCTCCCAGGTTTGTAATGTCAGCAGCCTTGCCCCTTGTCCCTTCTTCCAGGTCCTTAAAGAAGATGTTAAACATGAAGCAGTGCTGGCACAGTGTCCATCCCTGGGGGGCACCACTGGGCGCTGGCCTCCAGGCTCAGGACTCTGAAGGTTCCAAGTGGTTCGTTGTATTTTCCTTTTGTATTTGATGGTGGTGTATTGCAAAGTCTTCTGTCATTTTTGGATGCTCTGTTCAAAGAATCTGTCTGGATTTGGGTTTTTGCTTTGTGTACCACACACAGTGCAAGGCTTTTTCATAGAGTAGTGAAAAAAATCAGACTGCAGTTCTTCATTCTGTTTTCAGCTCTTAGTGTTCAGTTTGTGTCATATAATCCATTCTTCCTTCCTGCAATTCCCAGCTTTAGGTTTTTTTTGTAGAAATATCCTGAATGAGCAGACTGACACCTTTTTGGCTTATAAAAACTTAGGAGTTTTTGTTTGTTTTTAAATCTATGGTAACTTTTGATTATTATTGTTTGTTTAAAGCAGACATTTATGTTAAATATAATGACTGTAGCAAATGAAGGAATCAAGTGACCTAACTTACTGATGTTTAGACAAGGTATACTGCTGCAGGACTATAAACTTAGAAAATGAATGTTGGCCAAACAAAAGAGAATTAATAAATTATTAAGTGTATAATGTGCTAGTTATTTTGAGTTACTGCATAAGTACATATACTAGAGATCTTTTTGTGCTACTTTTCTTCACAGTGAATGTGATTGATGGCGAGAGAATTGTAGAAGAAATTGATAATGATTTTCCCCATTTCTTAGATTTACAGAGTGATATGGCCTCACCTGCAAAGCTACTATGAAAATCAGGAATCTTCTGACAGTAACGATAGTATGAAAGGAAATGGCGCATTTTATACAAACCTTTAAGGACATTTATCACTGAAGATTATATATAATGCTTCAATGGGGGCTTTTGATACTGTTCTTGGATGTCAGGATAACCTGGAACTGCTTTGATAAATATTTGCTTAATAAAATGATAGGAAATGTGTGCATTTTCCAGTATTCTTAGTATCTTGAGCTTCGGTGTAATGGCCAGCTTGATAAAGTAATCAAACTAATCAAAGTAATAATTTTATCCTTAAGCATAGCCTGATAAGAAGACATAAATAAGAAACGTGGTTGATAGGAGATTAATAACGTGCTTAAAATGTTTCTTCTACGATTTTTTTATGTACGTGAGCAGCTCCTTGTACCTAGCTGAAAGATCCAGAATGTCCTTGAAGTTGGAGAGCATGAGGATGATGATCACTGATGATCACCTGTGTACAATGCTAACTGGAATTCGTGTTTTTATTTTAATTTCTTTAGTGCCATAAAGTATATTTTTATAGGACAGAAAATTGCTGCAGAATTCCAACTTTGTATGGATAATAGGAATGTAGCTTTTAGTGAGTCAGTAACACATTTGTCTTTTCTTAGCCTAGTTCCAGACACAACATCCCCTTGTTGTTGTTTTTCGTTTTAATAAAACAGATATTTAATGCCTCTTTTATAGGGCCACAATGGAACTAGTTATTTCATTATCACTATAATTCAGCTTACTATGTTGTCAGTTATGATTGCCGTAGGATTTTAGCAGTACTTTCATGATCAATGCAACTGTAGACCAGTCATTATAACAATGCCAAGTAGTTAGCACTTTAATGTGCCTGGCTTCAGGCGCTGTGTGTAATTGATTTTTTTTTTTTTTTTTTTTTTTAAATTAGGTGTCTTGTATTTTGTAATCTGATGGATCTTGACAAGTAGCCAGTCTTAGTCATGATGGATAAGCAAAATTTCATTTTCTGGTAATATTTCTATGCCCTATATATCATGCTCACTCCTCCTGATGAGGATGTGTGTCCCTGATTTATTTACTTTTAAAGCTATTTTTTTTTCTAAGCTGTGCAGGACTGTTTACCGCAGGATTGTAGTACAATTGGCTTTATGGGTAGTGGTTGGCTGTAGCACCTTCAGTCTTTGTAGATGAGTAGACCGTTAGTAGTAGTAGTAGTTGTTGTTGTTGTTGTTTTTTGCTTGTACTTGCCTCGGTGAATTCCCACACTGCTGACAAGTCACCTGAAAAGATAGGATAAAGGGTATTTTTTTCTGAGTCAGTTTAGTTACTGTCTTCTGTATCATAATTGTCCGGTTTAACACAGAAGACCATTCCGCTGTAATATTTTATTTTGCTTGGAGCTGCTAAATAGAGTCATAGAATGCTTATGGTTGGAAGGGACCTCTAGAGATCATCTAGTCCAACCCCCCTGCACACGCAGGGTCACCTAGAGCAGGTGGCTCAGGACTGCGTCCAAGCGGGTCTTGAAGATCTCCAGAGAAGGAGACTCCACAGCCTCTCTGGGCAGCCTGTGCCAGGGCTCTGGCACCCTCACTGGCAAGAAATTTTTCCATAAGTTCCTGTGGAACTTTTGGTGCTTCAGTTTGTGGCCGTTTCCTCTAGTTCTATTGGTGGCCACCAGATAGACCAAATAGGCCTCAGAAATCTGAAAAATGAAAATTCATTTAGTGCTTCTTGATTTATATTGTTTAAAAACATTTGTTAGAATTTTTGAGTAATGATTGCATTCAGATCGTATGTTATTGTGATTATGGTTATGATCTTCATTAGTGTCCTCATTGTAATAACAAATCTCTTCCTTTGGTCAATCCAATCAATTTGTTTAAAATTCAGTTCCAGTACACTGGCTGTTAGGGTGAAAGATTTATGTCACTTTATGCTGCATGAACAGTCAGAGTGATGGAGATTACTGTGTGTCTCTTGCCTTGTTTTTTGTGGGTGTGCAAGGATTTTTTTAGAAAGATGCTGCCAGACCTTCTCTCACATACTAATCTGAATATGCTAAAGAATACTTCAAAAATCAGTTAAAAAGTGATGGGAAGGCAGAGGCAAAGTGTGCAGTCATTCCAGATATGAGACTTTTGGTCTCCAAGACACGAGATGACAAAATCAACCCTCATTGCAGGGTTGGGGTTAAGGTTTAGGGTTAGGATTAAGATTAGGGTGCGGGTCTTGCAGAGTGCCAGGCTGCAGTCAGGCCTGTGAACGTGGTCAAAGAGCTGCGAAGTCCAGAGTGGGGAGATGGCTACTTGTGCCAACTGTCGGTATCAAATTGGAGAAGCCTCTGAATTTGATTTATTAGTAAATCCTGTTACTTTTTTACACTATCAGTACATTTGGTTTCATGACATTTCCTATATTGCTATTTTACCAACACTGTTGGTAATATGATATAGAGGCAGATCCTCATATATAGAAACATCACCTGCATGTGAACATCTCAGAAATGGTCTGCAGTTTTGGTGATGCTTTTGAAGGTGCAGTGGCTGTTACTATTTCTTTACTGTTTTATTTGATGTTAACCTGAATGTTCCAGTATAACTGTAGATAAGTATGCATTTATTATAAATATTACATGCATGCAACAATAATAATGAGTAACAGAAGACCAGATTCAAAGCTCATTTGAGTAAATGTAATTTTGGAGTACATTTATTAGTTTAAATGTAGCCATCTGCTTTGGATATTTGTGTATGAGCTAGTTATCCATGTGCCCTCTATGGAAGGAAAAATGGGATTATCCAGAACTTGGCTCATCTCATCCTGAGTTAGAAGCCTCAGATCAGTAAGATAAAGTGCTGTAGAAAGCTCCCTAGACAGAACTGCTACGTTTATACGGAATAACTACTGGAATGCTGGCTATTGTGTTGTAAACTAGAAAGCAGGGAAGACGAAAGGACCTCTCTTCTCCCTGATGCCACTCCATCAGTTTAAAAAATTTGTCTTTCTTATTATAAAAAGCATATGTATTTTCTTTCAAAGCATCATGTTTTTGGTGAAGATATGTGGGCATCAATTGCTCTGTGCTGATTTGCTTCACCTGAGGATCTAGGTATAAATTGTCTGTTACTCTGAAAAAAATGAAGTAGCTTCTGTGAATTTTTAAAAAGCAGACTTTACTTATGTGCTGAAAGGAGTATTCGGAGACCACTCTGCTAATTGCTGCTTATTTTAATATTTAGCTATTTTAGATTTGCTTTTCTTCTCAATTTACATTTGATTTGATTTGCACTGACTATTTGCAACTGTACTGCAGCAGCCATTGAGAATACAAGATTGATGTCTGGCAGATGCTGAGTTTTAGTACCCAGTGAGGTGCTGGAAAAAAAAAAATTGGTTTTGAAATAAGTGTTGAATGGGTATTTTTGTACAAACCAACTCCAGTGGTATCTTTAATGACTGAAATGACTGGAATACGAAGTGAACATTTGGATAAGTGGGGTGGGTCACTAATGACATCATTTGCATAATGAGGTGAATGGTTCTCCCAGTTTTCTTTCAATTTTCTGAATTTACTCTTTAAATATGAGCTGACTAATAATATTTATAAAGTAAAAACTTTACATTTACAGCACATTTCTGGTGATGAGGAGAAATAGGTTTCTGCACACCAGAGCAAACACTGCAGTAACAAACCATTTTATATGGGACATGTCTCCTAGGCTATCTTTCACAGTCAGTCATAATTATGTATTTTTGCACATTTCCTCTCTTCTGCTTCAAATCATCTCTTTTTACACAGTTTTGGTCTTGTCTATATGAATTAGGAGGGAGTTTGAGAGGTGTCAAAAACTTGGTGCTGTTTGTCAGAGTGAATATGCCCCTAAGCTTTGCTCTATTGAGAAGAAAGTAAATTTGCTTTCCAGTACATATGCACAAGTGTGTGCATGTGTGTCCTTGTGTCAACAGAAAAAAAATGGAGTGCACAGAGGTGAGAACTCGCCTCTTTTTTCCCTTTTGTCTGGAAGGCCACAGGTTATGCTTATATGTAGGTAAAAGTGCTATTTGCTGGCAGACCTCTTAGCTTTCCTGAGTTCTGAGACGTGTCTATCCAGTGACTTTGTCCTCCAGGGCTTCATTGATCGACAAAGGAGTGAAAACTTTCCAAGTCTCTAGAATACGGAGAAAGCAAGCATGCATTTGTTTTATAAAAGTCTTACATACTTATTCAGCTTAGTAATTAAAAGTATTCGAAATATCATCCCTGAATGTGTCTGCCACCACCAATTTCTAATGTTCTTTGTTTGAGATGTCAACTTGGCACTTATTTTATAAATCTTATTTGGACTGAAGAATAAAATGATTTTAGAAAGTCTGAGCATAGCTCTTCCTTACTCAAAATGACTTTGCCCAAAATGTCACCACTTCTGTCTGAAACGGCCATTAAAACAGTGCCACGAGGGACCCAGTGGGCAGCCTCCAAAAAGGTAGCCCCAGAAGAGCATATGGTGAGTATCCTGTTTGACAATACTCACAATACTGGCAGTAGGATTCCCTGCCATTAATCCTAGATATGGGAGGTGGGAAAATCCAACATTTATTTTAAAATACAGCTGATAAAGAATACACCACAGTGCTTGGCAAGCTCTTTAAGCGTAATCACTCTCACCACTTAAAGTATGTTTAATTACAAGCCTAAACTTTGATTGCCTTCAGCTTCCAGCCCTTAGACCTCCATCTCCTAGCCTGAAAATCTCTCAATTATGCATTTTCTGTTTATCATCCAGATATTTATAGACTGTGACCTTAGTGTAGTTAATCTGAACTGATTGAGTTTCCTGAGTCTCTCTCTCCTTGAGGCACATTTTCCGATCCTTTAATAATTTTTGTCTCTTTGCGTCCTGATGGATTTATCAACATTTGCATTCACATTTAGCCACTAGAACCTGTTATTGCCACCGTAGTGGCCTCAGCAGCCTCAAGACTGCAGGTAGGACTACCACTCAAACACGAACTCCCTTGTTTACAGATCCAGGAGCCACCCTGTGCCCACGGAAAAAGCTTGGTCCTAGGGACTCGAGCTAGCCCGGATTTGTTTTTAAAGGCAGTGCTTTTCAGAGTTGTGTCCTAGTCTTCTGGATATATTTCACTGTGTAGCTGTATTTCTGTAGTAAAATGTAGACTGCATGCTTGCATCCTGCTCACCTGCTAGTTTCGAATAGCCTGTTACTGTCATCAATCTCCACTGTCTGCCACTTACAATTGTCTGCCACTCTTAAAATTGTTACAAATGAATCCTATAGGTGAGACAAACAGTACATTAAAAGATGACAGGTCCCTATATTTCCCCCATACTTGAATAAATACTGTTGTTTTCTTGGTATGGAGAGGATTCGTTCAAGGTCACAGTGTACGTCCATGGTTTCCATACCACTTTGGGAGTTTTGAACTTGGCTCTAGTTTCTTAATCAAATATTTAGTGGTAGCAAGTGCGACTTTACATGAAAATACTCATCTTTTATAGAGACACCTGTATGTGTATCAGTCTTCTGAAGAAAAGGTATCAAGTTCATTTCACAAAATACATTTTCTATAAAATTAATTCTTCTCTAGTCTTGAAAGCTTACATTTTTAGATTAAATGCAGTGTCATTTATCTGCCATTTGCCTCAGTTCAATTCAGAATTGTAAATAATTTAGTATATACAACTATTCTGGCAGGAGTGCCTTCTTGATTTACAACGATTCCTTTCCCTGCCATCTGCTTGTCCGAAGGCCAGTGTTTGCTTGATTTCAGGTTTTGCTGTGCAGTACGTGCACTGCTGCCGCATTGTGTAAGAGCCCACTTGGTCTGCACAGTGCACTTCCAGGTCTCTCTGAAACTTATGTTTTAGTTTAGAATTGGTTTGTAATGACATAAATTCAGCACAAGGATGCCCAAGTCTTTTAGAAACGTAGCAGAGGAACTATCAGTGGTGTCCATCAGAAACTGATTGGTAAAAAGTGATAGATTTGTTTACTTTTAGCAGTGGTTCATATACCTGTATTTTCTTCTCAGTTATACCAACTGTTTCAACACTAGAAACTCTGGTTGTTGATTTAATAAATTTCATAGATTAAAAATTGTTAGCAGCAGATTGTTAAGGTGCAAATATAAAAACTCGGAAGCTAGGAAAGAGTAAGTGAGATTTAATTTGGGCTTCCTGTGTCATTGAATTTTTTTCACTATTCTTCTTCTTTTGTGTGTTCACTCTTAGACTTTCTCCCAGCAAATTCCAATAGTTTACCAGCTCCCATGTTCTTCTTAGCATAATTCATAGTCTTTCCCTTAAACTTCTTTCTTCTTTTTCCTTACTTATTGTTTGTTTTTTGTTTGTTTGTTTGTTTTTTATCTTCTGTTCCATCTTCAGTCTTGTCAGATTGTTATTCCCCTCTTCCAGGTCCCATGTTCTGTCTGTGAATATATTCCAGCCCCTTCCACTAGCTGTTGCTGACTTGGAAGCCCTCAGGTGACCTCGAGTCAAATGTTTTTGGAAGTTGCATAGTTACATGGAAAAACAGTGCAGGTAGAAATGATGTTAGCTTCTAAAATGTGTATTTTTAAAAATGAAACACTCTTTAAAGTTAATGATTTCAGGAACATGCGTGTTAATTTGTTAAAATTCATAACAACTGGAAGAAAACTTTTTTTCTCCCAGACTTTTTTAAAGTACTGTAAGTAGATATAATTAAAAAAAAGGCAAAATACGTAGGGCAAAATATGCTGTTTTATTTAAATGATTTATCAGGTCTGCTGTGATATAGAACATAACTCGTTTGGCCAAAACTGCTTTATACTATGTTTTCTGAATTACGTAACATGCTTAAGGGGAAGAATATATCTACCAGATTACCCCATCATCTGCGTATGAATAAATGAAACTAAGCATGTGTCACCATCAGGAAGTGAACGAGAGAGGAGGGAACGTCTGTGGGAACAGGACGGCATCGTTGTGCCTCTCACTAGGATCGCGGTAATCTCACACGGTAACTAGTGTGTGCAGCTCTGGTCTGCATCTGAAGAAGGACATGGCGGAGCTAGATAAATGATCAAGGGGGTGGCACTGCCTTACGCGGTCACTGCTAGGTAGGGAGACATGAGCTTCTCTTTGGAGAACGGAGGGCTGAAGGAAGCCACAGTCACTCTTGACCAAGCCGTGAAGGTGCTGGGCCAGGTGAATGAGGAGCTGCCGGTCACAAGATCCCGCAGAACGGCAGCAGGTGCTGCCCCACAGCGGTGGGGCCAGAGAGATGGGCCTTGGTGCCATGGGAGGCCCTGGACTAAGAGCAGTATCACGGGAGGTCCCCACTGACGAGCCTGCTGTCCCAGCTGTGGGGCACTGGGACTGCCAGCAGAGCAGAGTCTGTTCTTGCTGCCGCTGTTCGTCTTAGCTAGACCTTGGGTCTAATCCTGTACTTTTCTTAACTTCTTATCTCTTCTTTCTTGGTTAACTAGCTACATTCAGAGAAGTATCTGAAAAAAGACGGAAAGAATAGTCCATGAACTTGGATGGTTTTTTTACAATGCTGGTTTTTGATCAGGATTTAGATTCTTGAGGTGATACATAGTCTGAAATGCAAACTCTGCATTTCAGCAATAGGTCTGTGTCTGTTCTGATTCCTGAGAAAAATGCAGTACTTCCAGGCATTGTAACAGCTGCTAACACCACCAACCAGTGTTATGGAAGCCCAGAGACTGAGGTAAATGATAAAATGGTATAATATGGTTAATGGCTACCTGATTGGGCTTCTCTTTGCCCAAGTTTTCCATCATCCTTTTTTTCTTTGTTTTGTTTCGCTGTATGAGTTTTTCTTCTTCATATGCTGTCAGCTTGTTACTGTTACGGTTGAGGCTGTGGCATGACACCTGTTTTGTTAATGCTGCCTCACAATGCAGGCCCTGAATAAAAATGCTGCTGGCTGACTGGTGTTGGTCCTGCCATCATTGACAAGCTGATACAGCAAACCCAGCAAATGAACAGAGATGAAAATATTCGTACTTACATGTGCCAGGTACTATGTAATGGGTGCCAGAGTCAAAATGGAGAATATTTTGGTGTTTTAGACAGCAGCACAAGAATGATGTTTTCTCATATATGCCTCTACTACTTTCTGTGTTTTGATGTGATCCCTGGTGCTGTCTTCTCTTCCTGCTTTCTGTAGGAATCTGCAATAGATCGTTTGGGTTTAGGATGATTTCAGGGGAAGATATGTGTCAGCATAAATCCTGTCCTATTGCTTCATGCTCCTATTGTGTGTTCCTATAACTTTGTCGTGAAATCTTTACATATGGTCTGTGTATATGTGCCCATATGTGTCTGGGTGTCAAAGCGGAAAGAGAAAAAGCTTACACTGCTTTCACCATCATTCGTGGTTGGTTTACTCATATAAGCCTAAAGACAAATTTAGTTGTATTTTGAATACTACATTTTAGTGGAAAGGATAGCAACTAGCAAAGCTTGTCTTGTGTATAAGAAAACACAGCAGTTACGTACTATATAAGAACATAGCTTGGACAGCTTTGTTTTGCAAGGCTTCATCTCAAGCTGACATCTCCTACTTCTTTAGACAGAAATGCAGAGCGAGTGTAGAATACGAATTCTTCTACCGTTCAGATTGTTTGTGATAGTGTCTTTGTTTTACTCTCCATATAACATTGTGCAGAGGGTTTTTGTTTTGGTTGATTGTTTTGGTCCATTTTCCGCTCTGAAAGGAAGATGAATATGCCTTTTATTCTGGAAGTGGGGAGAAATGTGATGAGGATAGGAGGAGGACTGTACAGTCTCTCCTCTTTTTAAACTTGAAAAAGGAGAGAGTAGTCTCTGCTGGAACAGGAGGTGTCTGCAGGTCTGGAAGAGTAAGTAGTTTGCAGCTAAATCCTGTAATCAACTGTGTGTATTTCTTGAACATTTTGCAGTCCTAGAATCAGGGCAAATAGGTTAATATATCATTGCTTTTCCTGCTTAATTCTACCCAGACCATAAATATTCATGGTTAAATGATACCGTTTACCTTTCTTGGTCTAATAGTGTATATTCATGATTACACATGAGAATAATTTCAGAATATTCATGAACTGGTGGCTTCTTGCAGTGAAATTTGGAAACATTAATACTGAATTCATTTGAGAGAGACACTGAAACCACTGTGGAAAATGGCTTCACTGTGCAAACTGTGCATTTAGAGAACATGCTTTCCTTTGGGGCCTAAAAGTTTTTGTCACTCTCCAAAAAAATTTGTGCTTTGAACTTCTGCCATAATATGTGAACTCACATCCAGCAGTGTTGGAGGCTTCTTATGAACATGAAATTATTATTCCTTTTCATCCCACTTATTTGCTCAGACATTACTCTATGTGTAGTAATACTGTATATAATAGTATTGTGTGTATGTGTGCGTATATATATATATATATGCTATATGTATATTACATATTTTATTTCATCTTGGTGCTACCAGAAAGCTAATTTTGTAATGTTAGTATGTCTCTCTTTCAGATTTCATTAGAGTGACAAGTACCCAGTGACTGGAAAGAATAATTTTTCCAGGGCAGAGTTCAGAGTGTAGATTGCATCACATATGTTCCTTTCTGGTTCACAATCCAAAGTTAACTTCTGCCTAGATAATTTTGCAGTTTTAATGACATTTGATCTTCATTTGTATTTTCTTCAGGTGGAATTTAGCTACTCCAGAATCTTGGAGTCCTCCTATCTTTCCAAAGTAAACCTCATTATTATTTGCTAGTTTTTGCACAATATTGGTCATTTGGGATTTCTCTAACACAGTGGTACTTACTCAGGTTTCCATATCAATCAAAACTTTTGCTGTGAAGGGGAGTGTGAAATATAATTAACAAAAAACTCCAGCCTGTCCTGTACCGATTGAAATTTTGCATTTCTTTTCCAGCAACTCCAATAAACATACCAATATAATCATTGTTTTATGTATTTATTTTCCTTTTCATATTTTATCATAATCTGAGATACAACAACTGAGATGCATGTTCTCACTATCTGCAAACAGCAACTGATTTGATCCGCACGTGTCTGCTGTGCTACAGAATGGAGCTAAGGGCTTTCCATGGATGGCAGTGCTTTTTAAATTACCTGCCTCCGGCATTTGGTGGGGAGCTACCCAAGTCAGAACAGCAGCATGGTTAGCTGAGCATTGCAAACGTAGCATTGTGTGGAGCGCGTGTGTGGCGCGGCTCCGGAAAAGCATTCATGCGCTCAGGAGTCTTAATGGTTTCTAGTTCATAGGCAGCCTCTAAGATTTATGGCTATTGTGATGGTTAAGTAGCAGGCACTGCTGAACATTCAGAATCAAATAAGAATATGTAAGGAATTCAATAAAGGAAATAATTACCAAAATTAATGAAGTAGCTGGAGTAAAATATAACTTCATTTGGACATTTAATGTGGAAGGAAAAAGTAAATCTTCTTCTTGTAACATTTTGCTAAGTAAAGTAATTACACTGTTGTATCACAAATATGCTGCATTAATCATTTTGTATTTCCTACATGCTTTGTCCTGTAGAAAACTAATTATTTTCAGTGAAACAGATGCTGCATTTCACTTAATTTTCTGAGAAAGTAAACAGGTTACATTGCCTGTTCAGTAACATTAGACAATTTTAATTAACAGGTTTGTAATTCGTAGAAAATACAATTGGTACAGAAGACAAAAACTGCAGGTCAGAGGTAGGTCGTTTACATGCGAGATTTGCGTAAACAAATGTAGCCAAAAGAAATAATGAGTTCAACATGATTGACTGTAATTTAAAAAACAATAATCTTATATATTAAAAGTGTTCATTAGATATGATATGCACATACTTTTAAAAATAAAAATATTTTTAAGTAATGTATAAATCCAAGCATATGAAACAGAAGCATAGATTTTATTAGTATTAGTCTAGATGTTTTACTTGAAGCTTTCCATTTAAATGCTAATTATAAATTGCGGTAGGGTTTTTATTCTTTCAGTAAAGACTCTTTGGAGATAGTAGAAAACTGCTTGATAGGGACAAATTTCATCTATATTTAAGCAATTTGACAGCAATTTGATGTTGACTGGACATATAGACTATAAGGTAGGTGGCTCAAAAGTAAAGCAGTTTTTGCTTCCGTTGTTTCAGAACTTCAAATGTAAATATAGTATCTCCTATGTAATGTATTTAAACTGTACACTATATTGCCTACTGTCAAAGCTTTCTTTATATTGCAGCAATTTCAAATCAGTAGGTTATTTTAAAAGATTACAAATCTTACTAAGAGATTAGAGCTTGAAATTTAGGACTGTCTCCTCTTTCTTTTTTGCCTGTTTGTTCACAAAGGCTTGACTGTAGTTTCCACAGAAAGCCTCTGCTCATCACTAGACAGCACCCTTGACCTGTTGAGACTGCAAACACCATTATAGCTAATTTAGGGGTGTAGTTGCATTCCTTTAGTTATAATTTTAGTATTTCATTGCCTGGAACAGCAACTAGAATAATTCTAATTCTTTAGATTGTTTTCCTTGGCAAATTATTTTCTAACTTAAATTTTCATAGGCATGTTTTTCTTGATTTTGATTTAATTGCATGCTGCCTGTTTCACAGAATTCTAAACTTCTAGTTAAAGTTTAGCTAAAATATAGCTGGAAATTTTCAAAGTTTGTGAATCAAAGTGTTAATCTAGTCAATCTAGATGCACTGTCTGGAACAAAGTTGAGCCATTTGTGTAGCCAGCAAAGGTTTAATTTTTTGGCGTAGATGGCTTCCCCTTAAATAAAAGGTATATGAGTGCATTTTTTTTTTGTCATTGACTTGCTATCTTCCATGATCTGCAACTGATTGAAAGAATGTGACACTGTGGCAGTGTGATTCTTGTGAGTTTGAAGCAAGTCACCTGTAGCTTGGGGAAGGGTGACAGCCCTCCCATACCATGAGAGAATGTGAAACACTCCCGAGAAGTTTTACTCCGCAATTCCATTAATAAACTAAGAACTGTACTATGTGCTACACAAACACACGGGTATTGTGAGCCACAAACAGGAAACGGCGAGAATGGAGAACATGAGTGTACCTCATGCACTAAGATCTTGCACTTCATGTATGTTATGGATATGTTGCTTACAAAGAAAAGCAAAAACCATGCTCAGATTTCTACCAGTCTCGCCTGAAAGAGAAATTCCATCCTAACCTCTTGTTGTCAGAGCAGGTTGTTTGCTTGTTTGTTTAAATTTCAGGAGTAAGGAAATGCAGCATTTTTTTTTTCCTTTAATTAAGTAAAATTAGAAGCTAAATTGACCCAGAAAAGAATAAAACTAGAATTGCAGATTTGGAAAGATAGTTCTGTGGAGACTGCATTTTATCATGTAATATAAATGCAGGATACTATGTGTAGTACTCAGTGCAGTGATTGACTTAAGCAGCAGAGTATTTGACGCTTAATTTGGGGTAAGTGGGTAGTACAGTTAGGGACTAAGTTAAAGCGGTTAAACATTAACTGTCTTTGAGGAAATTGGTGTTCATCTCTTTGTTTTCACTGAAATGTTCAGGTGCAGAAAGATAACCTTAAGCTCACATCTCTGTACATTGTTGCCTATAGCATAAGTTAGTAAAAGCTCTATAACATTCTGTTGTATTCTTGCCTGGAGTAAGAGCGACATCATGTACAATGTGGCTGAGAGAATTATGTGACTTTGCTCACATCTTCAAGCCTTCAGCTGGAGCAGTGGGTAGCACAGTATATGGGAACTATTTCTGCTGGTCACAGGTTGCAGGCTTAGTATTAAGTTGGCAACATCTCCAGACTAGGACTTGTCAGATTTGCTCTGTTTGGACTTGTTTTAGCCTTGTCAGAAACGTTTTTTAGCGGTGTTGGCAATTGTCTAGCGACCAGATAAATGTTACCTGATCTGTTTAAGTCGTAGCTTAGCTGTGTGTCATATGCTGCAACACCCGTTGTTAATGATAACTTAGATGTATTTCTGTAGTTATTAACAATTGCAAGTAGTTGTTCTTTGTAGCGTAGCTATCTATGAGAATAAAAATGCAGACTAGAGGAGTACAGGCACAGGAATGCAACAGGGGCCTTGGAGTAAAGGCCTGGGGATATTGGAGGCCCCAGGGCTGAGGACAGTTTAGCAGTTGTCCCTTCTCTGCTAAGGGTGCTGTAGGTTTGTCCTTCCTGGCCTTGCCCAGCAAGGATAAGGCCTTGCTGTGCATGTGGCTTCTCAAGCTTTTCTCCAGTCCTGTGTGTTTGAGATTTCCTGAATACTTCTCCCTTCTCTTTGTTTCACTGCATTTTAAAATAGATTGCTAGCTTTGTTAGTATTATGTGAAGATTTTCTTTTTAAATGGCCTATTAAATATTTGATACTTTTTGCCTTCAAGGTGTTGCTTTTAAAGGCATATTCTTCATCTCAGAGATATGTAAAAAGCTTCAATTCTGCTGTGCAGTTAGGTGACCAGTCAAAAGATGTGCATTTCTTAATGGTGTTTGTGACTTGACTTCTGGCAGTAGCAAGCCATCTGTTGTACAGTTATTTCACATGGCCTTTGCAAGCCTGTAAGAGTTCCAAGGCTCCGTTCTACCCTTACCTTGTCTCGCAGCGAGGCGCCCTGGAGCCAAACCTGCTGCGGAGCAGCCCCGTGCTCAGGAGGAGCTGCGCTTCGCTGAGAGCGCGCACCAAAAACCGTCCCTTGTCCTTTCTCCTAAGCAGTCTGCGCGCAATGTTAACTCCAAGGCAGAATTTCAGTCCCCCTCACTCAAGTAGTTCACTTATGGTGTCAAGGTGCTCTCTGGGTGAGCGCCGAGGGGCTTCCTGGCGGTGCTGCCGCCCCTCGGAGGAGCTGCGCGGCTCGTCCGCAGCTGAGCGCCCATCGGGGGGACAAGCGGTGACAACTGTGCTTTTCGGGGCAGTTCAGCTTCCCTCTGCTCGCTAATGCAGCCCCCCACAACTTCTCTTGGCTTCTCAGTCACCTCTTAGGCTTTTCATGTCTGCCAGAGATTTTTTTTTTTTCTGCTGACAAAATTTTATAGAACTGCTGTAAACATTTTTGTTTAGTTTGTGTTGTTTTGAAGGACACTGTGAGGCATAAAACATCCGTTATGGTGTAATACTTTTAAAAACGGGGGCTTCTAAATATTAGAAAAGGGAGATGAAACAGTGAAACATAAAACATTTACATGTAGCTCCCAGTAGTTCTCATTCATCATATTTCAGTACTATTATTTGTATGGGCAGAATTAACTTATACTGTAAAAATATTTCTATTTTGTATAAAAATACCAAATGACCCGAAGCAGTAATTCATACCAGCAGCGAGATGCGTGCAGCTACCAGACACAGAATGTACTTAACATAAATAGGCCATGTTTGCTAATATATGTGGAAAAATAGTGATGAAATGAACTTGAAAAAATGCAACCATCTTCCCCTTTTTACAAACGTACTACTTGTGTGTCAGTAAAACCTGCTTTATGGGTTGCTTCTGTTCTTGCTGTAAAGGACAGTCATGAAAAGGTAAAGTATATTGGAATAAGTGTGTGACCTGAATGTTGTCAGGCTTTAGGAAACCTCAGAAGATCATTTTGTAGCTACAGTAGGAACTCTTCTTAAAGAAAGACTTCATTGGGGCTTTCATCAACATCCACTCGGGAGCTTTTTAGTTGTCTTTGTGTTACTGTTTCAGAAAAATACATAGAAATGTCAAAATTCGTGTCACACCGTTTCCTACTTTATTGAGCTCATTCTCCAAGGCAGAGATCACATTGCAGTTCAGGAGGAAAAAAAAAATAGAAATAAAAAAAAAGCTTTTTATTCTGTAAAAGGTGCCTCTCAACTGTTTACTTAACCATTTGTTCCCCGTCATAAATATTAAGGCTTTTCCTCATAGTGACAGGTCCTGAGAAACATCATGCTGCAACTAAGGCTCCTTGATGCTGTGAAATCTTTTAATAAATGTTTCTGAAACAGCCCCAAATCCTCTCGCAAGCTGGAGCCGGGGCCCAAGAGCAGCTTTATCATCCAAAATACAGTGATTTGTGTAACTCAAGACAGAAGTGTGAGTGTGAGCTTGTGATTGTATGTTCTGAGTATCCCGTACTGCTTAAAATTCAAAGGTGTCGAGGCTATCTGTGCTACGTGGGCTTTTGCTGAGTTTTTATTTTGTGACTTCGAAGCAAATGGCTGTGGTCATTATTATTTTTTCCTTTGTGAAATTCTGTTTTTAGTTGCCATTAAGTTTCTTGATTACGTACCATTAACCAACAGTACCCGTGCGGTGTGGGGAGGTGGCAGATGAAAAACAAGTGATGTAGGAGTCGGTCGAAAAATGCCAGGTCTCCTAAATCTGGGCAACCTGTTGGTTACTGTTACTACATAGGTATAATCTGTAGTTCAGCATAGCCAGATTGCCTGGAAGGTTTTTTTTTTTTTTTTTTTTTTAAATATTCATTAAAAAAGGTAGCTATAGTAATGCATGCTTTTTCTTAATTCTCGACTTTCAGAGGTTATTTATTTATTTCATTCTAGCTTCTTTGAAGGTTTCTCCTTTGCAAAGTCAAGTAAATCTCTTCAGTGCTCTAGAGAGTTAATTTGTTTTGTTCTTACGGTAGCGGTAGCGGCACTTTGTTGTAACACTGTCTCCCTTTGGGAAGGTAGCTAACCTGACCCCTTGTTATTTTATTTTGTCATTGATACTGTTTATGAACATTTGAAGCCTTGTCTAAGATATTAATAATCAGGATGTTTTCCTTGGCTTCCTTTTAAATATTGTTTGATTTCTGCTTTTAGTCTAGTGTCAAATGTGAGTTATTCCTCTTTTTTATGGACAGGACTCATGTATGATTCAGACATGCCAGGCATATTAAAAGAAATAAAAGATATGACTGTTTAGTGTGGTACAAAGCTTCAGTGTTAGACATTCATTATTACTCAAGGAGAGGTTGCAGGGGTATAACAAACCCAAAATTTATTACTTCATCTTTTAAGACAGATTAATGGAATCTGTAGCAACATTCTTATTCATATCAATCGACCTTTTTGTGCTTACTGAATCTGTGTGCAATTATCAGAGGGGAAAAAACTGACCGAAGGTGATGGAGTGGGTGAGTGAGAGGCGACGGTGCCGGAGCGAGGCCCCTCCGCGCACGGTGTCACTGGGCAAGGAGGTGGCCGTGGAGAAGGGCAGCTGCCTGCAGGGAACGTTCGCTGGGAATACTGATTCATTGGGAATACTGATGATTTGCATGTTCCAAGTAAGAAAACAATTTAGAGCAACCTGGCCCTGCACAGTCACTCCTGCATGCAGGACTGCAGGTGAGTGTTTCTGATGGACATTCAGTTTCTTTTCAGGGGTGAGGCGGAGGATCTGTTTTATTATCTGTTTTCTTGGGAGCAGCCTGAAATGTAAATAATTTGTTGATAAACCAAGCCCATTAGAGCAAAAAGTGCCATCAGAGTCTGTCCTGTAGTCCAAACTCTCAGTCATGAAGCTGATATTTTGCAGCTGTTACGGGTAATAGGTTAAGAAGGAAGAACCTTGTTGTGTTATTGTAGTATCATGTTGCTTAGGTTTATGGAATTTCTGTGCACTACAGCTTTTTTGTTCACTGTTACATTACTGTGAACCGGCTTCTAATGATCTGCTGGGAAGGTAATTTATTATGATACAGAAATAATTATATATTTCCAACCCTCTTGCACTTAATGGTGATGAATATTGAATATTTCATTTTATTCAGGTCAAGTATTTCTCTCTTCACTTATTCAAAATTTGTCTTTTAACTTGTGTTACTTTATAATGATTTATGACTCACAGTAGTAATAACATTTGCACTTACAATTACATACACAAAACTTATTTTGTTCTAGCCTTCATGTCATTTTACAGTTTTTGCTTTTCTCTAGAAGATGGAACGTTAGCTGTGTATCTTTATTACTGATCCGAGTCATTTTAGCTTTTCCGAATCCTTGTTGCTCAGGCTCTTGTTCCTGCAAAACCACTTAGACTTTCACTTTCTTTTAACGGACTTCCCCACATTGCAGATGTGGATTCAGTGCCTGCTTTTCTGGATAGCCAGCCCATATGGGCACAGTTCCAGGATCTCCTGGGACAGTCCTGTCACTGCCACTTGCTCTGAGTGGCAGAACTTTATATCTTCTAGCTCTGGGCTTCTTGCTCTACTACTTCGCTATTGGACTTTCAAATAGTTGTGAGACATTAATGGGATGAAAATAACAAAACTGACTCAGTGTGAAAGATACACTTGTGCTAAACATCACTTCTGAACTTGAAGATTTGCATTATTTTGTGGGCTCCTTTTATGGCAGTGTAATAAGTGCTAAGAAAGCATTATTAACAGACCTCTCCTGTGTTAAAATCTTTTTTCATAGAGTAATAAATTATTTTCACTTGACTCAGTGTTATGCAAAAGTGTATTGAGTTGAGAAAAATCAGCAAAATTCATGCATATTTTAGAATGTAATTATTTTTGGACATAGGTTAGTTTAATTTTGTTTTGTTTAAAAAGCTTTATTTAGATCTAATTGTAGCAGAAGTTTTTTTTTTGATGCTTCCTTTTATGAAAAATGAGAATGTGTTTTTGCCGTTTAGCAAGATCCGCAAAATATAACAAGGATGAAAAGCAAAACTGACCGAAGACATCACTTTACTTTGATCCATCAGCTTATATTTGTTTGCTTTCATCTTCCAATTTAGATTGCGTTGGTTTTGAACTCGGTGGTTCGATTGCCAACTGGGAAGCTCCTAAGGGACTCCAAATGGATACATATCCCAACAAGTTATCTATTAGCTCTGCAGAATTTTTATTCTTCCTGTCTCCCTTATGACTGTGCCAAGCTTTAATGCAATATTGAATTACTGTCAATTGAATGGTCTCTAGTCAAACACAAACGTGCTTTTATGTGACGCTTATAAAGTTAACTTGCAGATTGTAACAAATATATATCAGTAAGCATGTTTTTATATCAGTCTTGAATTTGGTTATTCCGTTTACCACTATCTTCAGGAGAAGAAAACATTTTAATGGCCATATGAGATGATTGGTATCCAGCTACAGAAGATGTGAAAGTAACGTGAGCTCTACTTTAGAAAATCCATATTAGAAATAGCAGATATTCAATATGAAAACATTTTATTTACACTTACCAGTATATAGTGTCTTCATGTGACAAAGTTTCAGATGTACGGGAACAAAATATCAGTATTGCCGAACATTTTTTATAAAACTGATCTGTAGGCTTAAGATTAAAAAAAAATAGAAGGTCAAATATGACTATGAACATTGGGAGTGATAAAATGAATTCTGGGTGGGCAGTTTGACATAGCTTTTATTTCAGGCTACATGCAGGAAGGATTTACTGAGGTTGACTTTCTTTCTGGAAACTCCATGCCAGACAGAGGAAATCAAAGACCTGTATCTCGATTATAGCAATGTTCACGATGCAATGCTGCATAGGAAGCAGTAAGTGAAAAAACAGATAATGGCATAATGTTAGGAAATGGGTAGAAGTGGCTAAAGGAGAGGAAATATGTTATGCTAAAAGGAGAAGTACTTAGCTAGAAGGAAGTTTATGGTGATGTTCCTTATTTAGGATTTCATCAATATTATAGTTAATGCCCTTGTCTCAAAAACAGTAAATGTGGACAACTGCTGACACTAAATATTGAGGCATTTTGGCTAGAAATGAGACTTGAGATACCATTTGAATGGTCATCACTTTGTGATTTGAAAAATGTGGTGAAATAGAACAAAATTCAAGTCTTGTTTCTGAAATTAAGAACAATGTTTTTGTTTTCTTTTCAGAAGGGTGTTTTATCAGCTGGTATAGGTGGAGATTTAGCTGTCTTATTTACCTGTCTGCCCATAGTCAAGAGAACTGAACATCTAAACGTTGTAATAAGAACATCTACTTCTGGTAATAGGAAGATCTGAAAGTCTCACTTTACAATTGAGGCTTGGATTATTCAACCTAGAAAAATGGTGGCAAAATGGTGAAATAATTGCTCTCATTTCATATCTTCAGTGTAAGAGAAGAAATACAGCTAAGTACAAAGTCTGAACTGGACAGGAATAAAGTGATTTTAAAAGTAAGAGTGAGGCTCTAAAATATCTTTAAATAGGAGAAATAAAGGAAAATAGCTCAGTTTCTAATTACTAGGACAGGCTAGGCCTGGTGGCCAGAGAGGTTCCTTTTCATGATCTGCTGCTAAATAAATCCTGTTGTTTGTATCCTCTTTTTAGTGAATATGTGTGATTTTGGTTGTATTTTACTTCATTCTTGTGTTCAGTATTTAAGTCTGTTAACACTTGTCTTCCAGTATGTTTGGGGAAACAATCGCTGTTAAGTCTCACCTGTAGTAGAACTGGACAACTCCCTGCGTCAGACTTGTGGAATTTCTGGTCATCATCCTGGATGCAGTGTATCTTTATAATGTCTGAGATTTAAAGTGTGCCCATTATAAATCTCTTGGAGACCAGTTGTGCACTTTGCAGTGTAATAGATTCCCTACAGCGGATCTACTACCTGTGAGCCCCTAACTTCATACAAACAATAGGTATGAGGCTGTGGCTGTGAGATGGATTTGTGGTGACGCCTTCACCGTTGAATGTTTGTCCCCTAAATTGGGGCATTGCTCTGAATGCATGCTTTTGCACCTTTTTTGAATTAATTATTTTCAGAAAGAAACACATTCATTTTAATCCTTAATTAAAATAGTAAATTTATCTAACTTCAAGACACTAAGATCATCTGGTAGTTCTTTTGGAAAGTAGAGGCTGCAAGATTATAGGCCATTGCACTGCAAACAGTGTGAGAGTCTTTAGAAAGACTTTACTGCAGGGGAGGGGAAAAAAAAAAAAAAAAAAAAAAAAGCCCAGGTATTCCAGGCATGTCTTTTTTTATAGAAGAAAACTTAGGAACAAAGAATTTAGAGTCTGTGCTGTTTGTCAAGGAGTATATTCGCGGAAAAATGAAAGTTCAACATGGGGCTCCCGAGTCCTTCGGAAGTGCCTTAACAGTAGATACCATCTTCTTTTGCTTTTGCATGTAATTGCACTCGCAGAAAATCCAAACAGGTTCCTTCAGAATGCAGAGGAGCAAACATCCAATTGTATTTCAAAACAGGCAGCTTTATGTTGTAAAGTGTTTCCCTTTGTAAAGAAGTGGGTTTTTTTTTTTTGTTTTTTTTTTCTTTTTTCTCCCACTGGAAAGTCTAGTTCTTCAGAACTGTGTATTTCCAAATGTGGTAGCTGCTACAATTTACATAAGCAATCTAACCTAAAGGAAGCGGACAACTCTAGAGTTGTCCGTGTCTTCTTTACTCTGAAGTTCCTTTCTATCCCCTCTTATATTTAGAATTTCATACTTTCCATACACCAATTTCTTTAAACAGAGGTTTATAAAATACAAGAACTTCTGTTGTATTTCATTCCTTCTGTATAAGCGGAATTGAACTTAATTCCTTCAGGAGGAATTCCTCTTCATCCAACATCTGGCAAATGCAAAGGGCTGCCTACTAGAGCTGCAGGAGAGGAAAGTTCTTCAGGCCATGAAGAACATTCAGGAATGACCAGCAGCTCTGCCTCATGCACTTTAATCCCCTTTCCAGGTCTTTGTTTTTCTAAAGACACTGCATGCCTAGAAATAAGGAATTTGATGAAGTTTTCTAGAGCTGCAGGTGGATAAAAATGAAATGGAGTGTGATTATATGAGCCACTGAGAGTACTGTGCTTCTGAAGTTAGTGGTTTAAAATACAAGTTGTTGAACTTGTTTAAAACTAAATTAAATAATGAAGCATGCACTAGCATTTATAAATCTTGTTTTAAAAAAACTTTAAATTTTTGTATTAGACCTAATGCAGACAAGCATCAGCTGCTGTACCTTGTTTTAGAGGTCCTTTTTTATGTTTACATTCCATTAACTTTTGTGAAAGGGTGTTCAGTAGTAGGATAAACAAAATATAGCAGTGAAAGACAACAGAATCTTCATATATCTGCATTTACATGGTCATCTGCAGTCAACTTATAACCACAAAATTTGAAGTACGTCTGTATTAAGCCTTCTGTGCACTTTATACCATTTCTGAACTGTATCTGGTTACCTGCAGACTGGGATGCGATGGAAAAAATCTGAGTGTACTATTGAGGGTGAATGTCATTTATTCAGTCATTTCCTGGAGTGTCTGTGAAAATTTCATTTTATCTCACTTGCACTGGAAGGGACCTGAATAGTTTAGTAGATAAAATTTTATACTGTCTGAATTTTAAGTCCTTGTGAATTGAATTTAGTTTGGAGTTAAGTTGTTTCCACTTTGAAAAACACTTTGAAAAACAAAACAGAATCACACAAAATACATACTGTAAACTTTCTTCATCCCTAATGGTCACATCAGGAGTGTGAGCATCTAATACATGGAACAGCAAGACCATGGGGTCCCTGCGATGTGCGTCCGTATGACAGACTTGCGTGACATCCCGAGGCACGAAGAAGCCAGAGCATAGCTGCAGGTAAGAAATGCCCCTTGAAGGAAGAGCTCGACGTATGACCCACCTCGCCGGCCGGCTACAAGCCGCAGGGCAGCGCGGCGGTCGCCTGCCCAGAGCATCCGGCAGGGCCGGGCGCGCGGGGTGCTGGAAGAGCAGAGGGTGCCGCAGGCAATTAGGGCGGATGTAGAACTGGTCGCAAAAGTTTGATTGCCGTCCCCTTCGTGGCAGGAAATGAAGCTCTCATAAATTTCCATTAAAGAGCTGTACAATGAAGAGTTTAATAGAGATTAATGTTTTATGGTGTACTGTATGAAAATGTTACATGTGTTAATGCCGATGATTATTAGAGTTGAAAGGTAGTACAGAATCTATTCTGCATGTGTCAGCATTGTGTTTGATAGTGTTTTGCATTTAGTTTAATCTTTGTTATCTTTTTCTTTCATTAAGTAATACAACAGTAGACAAATAAGAAATTAAAGGAATGGAAAAAGATTATCTGTGGGGGATAATCTTTGATGTTAAGAGTCCTCCCTACTTTTCTGATGGAGCTGCTCCATTATCAGCTCATTTTCTAAAGCCACAAGAATTTTCTTTTCTTCCAAAGTTCTAGGCCTGCTGCCATAAACATGGGGCTGCTTTTTGGTGTCTCTTGATGAACTTCTCCATCTGCTGCGTCTCTTCTTTACCAGCACTGGTTTGCTGCCTGTTCAACACTGGTCATGGCTGTGCTCTTTTGTTCCCCAGCTCCTTGTGCTTCACAAGACCATTGAGTGGTCTCAGTGGATCACAAACTGCTTGCACCGTGCATACAGGTCTGCCGTTTGCCCACAGGAAAGGTGTTTCACTTGTGATCATTATAAATGATAAAAAATCACTTACAAAAAAAGCAGGGCAGCCCTGTCTTCTAGCTGAGCCTGCATTTCTTTTGCCTAAGAAACAGATTAGTTGACCTGTTTAGCTTCATATTCTATTTAGCTTTTCCTTTAGCATTTGAGAGAAGAGATGTTGCATTTTTGCATTTCTTTAAGTCAAATTTTCAAACAGGATATTTTTGAATTCTTTGTGGGAGTGACTGCATTAGTGTGAGCAACCATTGCATAAGGGTACGAATGTGTTTTATGAGAAAAATATTCATGTAACGTCAGAGGCCATATTTTGGAAATGTTATCTCTGCTATCTTATGTCTCTGAGTGAATGCCCTGTTTTTTGAATTAATTTTCCAAATGCCGCTTCAGTACATTGTGTGCTTTGCATTATGGCAGTTCAATATCATTCTATTATTTTCTTTGTGTGTTTTGTATTAAATTTAACCAAAAATGTAAAATATCTATGCTTTTGCTCAGTAGAAGTACAATGGAGAGAGTTTACTTCATTAGACCTTTAAGGATTTTAGTCAGAATCTCAGGTAATTATAATATAAAAGTTCAAAGCAAGTCTTTAAAAGTAATTTGTGATGTCAATGTTTAAGTAAATCATGAAAAGACTTTTTGGACATTTTTATTGTACAGAAGTAAAGTGAATAATAAATTCACAGTGAACTTGTCAAAGCTGGGTGCAGTGAAAGCGGAGCTTTCGATAGGCAGTGAGCACAATTTCATTTTTTTGAATTTGAAGGTTGGAATGGGTATTGTAATCCTATATTATTCTGTGAGATTACTGACATTTTTACTGCATCCTGAGAAATGTTATAATAATGGGTTGAAAAGGGAAACCTCCCAAACGATGGAGAGGAGGAGCAGCGGAATGCTGCTGCCAGATAACAGTTGCTGAAATGTAACTTCAGTTGATTTCTGCTTTAGCTTTACAGCAACTAACACCAGGTTCAGTATCAAAATTCTTCAGTGAAATTATAATAGAGCTGAATTCAGGGACAAAATTCCCATTTACTGGATCCTTTCTGGGACCTTTTTTCGTTCCTAACATGTCAATAAGATGACATGAATCTGAAGTCTTAATCTATATCGTGTTAGTGCTAAACGCAGCTTTGGGAGAGCATGTAGAAGTCAGTGTGTCAGCAGCTCTTAGTGATTGAAGACTTTGGTTTTTCCTGATGTGCCTTGTTGATATTGGGCCTAGTGAAACACATAGCAGCACGTTCCTGCAGCCAGAGCCACGGCTGGGGCAGGGACGCTGAGGCAGGAGTAGTTTAGCATTAAGTACTTTTCTTCCACGAAGACATGCTGAGAATAATGCAGGTACACTGAATTATTTATATGACAAGGTATCAACCAATTAATATTGCATACTGCATGTACCTCTTGTGTTTTACTAGGCACAATTGACACCTGTTGTAATCTGAGACTACTTATATTCCATTCACCCAGATGCTTCCTATTGTCAGTAACAAGTTTAAGAAAGGTGTTTTAGCTGAGGAATAAACTGTAATAATGTTTGACCTTAGATTTTTGTGCAATACAGGTATTGCTCGTCCAAATTGATGCATGGTTCAAGTTGGCAATTGGGTATTTGGTTGATTAGGTTATTTTATTTTCAAACAGAATTTGTCTATTTAGAATTAAAAGTTGTATTTTAATTCAGAAAGTCTTTTCAAAAGGTTATCTTTTTAAATAAAAATGAAAAAATGAACACTTCTGTTGTTTTAGGTTGTGCCTTTTTTCTTTCTCTCCTCTTTACCTTATTAAGAGGACAAATAGAAAGTAAAAGGGTAATAAAATAAACGGAGAATTGTGTGAAAATAGAAAAAACAGGAGAGATGAAATGTTTGATTTTTGTTGGAAAGTTGTGTTAGGTTATAGAGGTGGTTAGTTATCCGTATTAGGGAAGATGTACTGTCAAGATTTCTGCTCTGAGTCTGAAAAGAAGTATTTTATCGTTTCGTAATTTTCTGTTTTTATATTGTTATATTTTGTTATATATTTATATGTTGTTATATTGTGTACTCTTTGATTCTGACTCTTCAATTTATAGCACTTATAATAACTCTCTTAAGACTGGAGGCAAAGAAGTACCTTTATATTCCACACAGGCAGGGGAGCTGCAGTTCAAGTTGGCATGACAAAACAGCACAGTTGGCTACTTCAAACCTTTACCATAGCTGCTAGTTTCTGGAATTGTGTCAATTTTTTTTTTTTTTTTTTTTTTTTTTTTTTTTCCTTCTCCCTGTTGAATCAAAACTCTTGGGTTTTGGGCCACTTCAATAACAGGCCAATGGCATTTTTCCTAGTGACCCTGCTTGAGCAGGGGAGTTGGACTAGATGATCTCCAGAGGTCCCTTCCAACCTCAACCCTTCTGTGACTGTGAGGTGCACTGGTCACTTCCTGCTGTGCCATTACCTGTTGTGACCTCCTGCTCTTGCTTAGAAAACCACTGTCGTGTATCTACGCCACATTGTTCTAGCAAAACCTCCGCTTCTACATAGATTGATACTGCTATTCTTTTTTGTAATGGGAATATGTATAAAATTATTGTAGAAAAAAATCGGAAGTTTCTCTGCTGAATATTTTTTTTTCTTGTTTTTCCTTGCATTCCTACTTCTTCAAAAGCCTGTCTTCTGCTGACTTAGTATTCTTCACAAAAGCTGGTCCACCAAAAGCAGGTTAGAAGCATCCATTGCTTAGCTGTGCTGCTGCTGTTTGTTTGATAGTTTGGTGTATCTCCATATGTACATACTTGTGGTCACTGAATTATTTTGTTTGACCATTTTGGGTTTTATTGTTGGAGAATAGCATTTTTTGAAGCTGTTCTTAGCTTCCTCTTCAGTAAGTTACATAATTTTGCTTGTCCTCCTGTGTGTCAAGAGTTCCTGAAGACGTAGGTGTCTGTGTGCAGATGAGGAACATGCAAAACCAGCTTTCATCATGGCAGCCAATGAAAAGAAAATGGTTCTTGCTGTGAAAGGCAGGTGTTTGGATTGCTTTGGATTGACTTTTTTGAGGAAAAATACTTTAAGAGTGAACCAATTGAATCTAACACCTGCTGGCTAGTAGCTGTGCAGGCAGAGCATGGTTAAGTAGATAAACTGAAATATGGCTTTGTGCAGGGATTTCTTTGTTTGGGATTCTGTGCGTGTCTGATTCTATTTCAGTTTCTCAGAGGTTTATTTTATAGAACAGAACTTTCGCCTGAGGAATCAAAGATCATAGAGTAATGAAACTTATAGATCATTTGTGATAGGAAGAAAAATCACTGAGTTCAAAGTCTCAAATTGCCTTGTTTCCCAAGCCCTGGCTGGAAAACAATAGGCCTTTCCAACCTTTCTTTATCAGCAAAATGAAGAGATGAAAATCAGCTTCTGACAACATTGAGGAAAGCCAATTTAGTATTTCAACCCTGCAGTTCCTGTGGGGTTTTTCATCTCACTATTGTCGCAAAAAGACCCGTAGTCTTTCTGGTAAATTAAAAATGCTTGGTTGGCTACTTCGTTTCAGTGCGGGCCACCTGCGGGACCAGCTAACTGTGGGGATAGTGTCACTCCTGTAGCTATATGCAGGTAGTTACTGATACAAATAACTTCATTTCCTTGTTCATAGTGATAGAAATTGAAGATAAGGAAGGCTATCTGGAATGGCCATGCAGAGCAATTGTCTGTGCAGGAGCACGCAGGATTGAAAGTTACATTTGTCTACAGATGGAGGTATTGAGGAATTCAGGACTTGACAAAATGAATACTCTTCTTTTTTATAAATAAATAAATAATAATGTTCTCCTGGGTCATTGTTGACACAGTTTGGTACCTGTTTAGAAACTCAGGCCTGTGTATATGCACTTCTAAAGCAGCCCAGAGGTTGAGTTTCTGAAAAACCCTTGTTTGTCCTGGACTGGAGATATTCCCAATTTCTGTAATGTAGTTGAATTCTGATCAACTGGGCTGTGTATTCTCAGAAAGTTAATAAAAAATCCCCAGCTTTTGGTGAAGAAAGTTTTTTTATTGTTGTTGTTGTTGGATATAATTTACTAACATCTATTTTTTTCTTAATATTTTAAAGTAGAAGTGAAGGGAAAGGGAATAAGAGGCAACATTTTTGAAATAAATATTGATTTTTATCCACATTCTATAAAGGCATTTATTTTCTTCATGAGGTGCTGGAGTGGCAACTCTGGAGCCCGTATTCTTTCAGGAGACCTCTGTTATATTTCATACTTTCATTTTTTGACAAGTGAAAAACAGGGAATAGCAGAGGGGGATTTCTTTTGCTGGTTGTTTCTGGTGGTTCTTCTCACCCCCCGCTGAGGTGGATTGAGATCCTACTCGCTTACTTGAACTCGTAACCTTGATATTTATGAAAGGGCTCTGAGCAGAGCTGAAGCGCCTTCCGGTCGATGGGCTGTGCGGAGAGCCACGTTGAGCTCCCGCGCAGAAGTTGCAGCCTGCGGCAGCTGCTGCCGCCACCAGCAGAGGACTCGAGCTGCAATCAAAGTGTTAGGCCGGTGCTAAGAGAGATTCACTGAAGGGCTTCTCCTCACAATGCCAGTGCTAAAATCCCTTAGGTCACACCGATAGTTAATTATTTTTCCGTACAGTGACTGCTCTCTGCTGTAACTAGGAGCCTGCTCCTTGCTAACACGTTTTGGAACGATTTGCTGCTGATACGGATACCCAGTGAGGTCGATATTCACTATGCATGTGAATGTGCCGAGCGGCCTATAATAAAATGGCACTTCGGGATTTGAATTCCTCACGGACCGTGAGCTCTAGCGGATGACCTTTATCTAGTAAAAAGCTCTATCTTAGTCAGCAGGTGCTGATTAATTGTGTTTGATCCATTTGCCTGCAGGCCCTCACTGATGATAAACTCCTGGGTCTCCAGAGATACCTCCTTTGGCTTGAACTCTGGTGGTTTTGTGCTCTGTGCCAGTGGCTGACTCATTCCCTTTGATGAATTGGGGCATAAATGTTTCTGTGGGCACAAGAGTGGTATGTCAGAAGCTACTTGCTGAAGAAGCATATGGAGGCAAATCTTGTCTTTTTTATTATTATTATTTTTAAGACATAGTAATCACTTCATGCGGTTTCTTTTTTAAGCAAAGTAACAAGAAGAATATGTCATACTGATGTGGATAACATTTTTGGAGGTATCATTAAAATTTAGAGTTACCACCCCACTGACAGGGCCTTGGTGCTTATCAGCAATGAGAGGGCAGCTGCCTTTCATCTTGCCTTATCATCAGGCTTGGGCAGCTACATTAGGTGTCTGCTTCCATCTCCTGAATCATGAAGGCTATTGCAATAACTTTTTGCCTGGAAAACAGTCTTTCTGCAACAGGATGGTTAAGTTGGCCAATTCTATGTTGGTATTCTGACTGCTGTAAAGTTTATTTATTTATTTATTTTTCTGCGTGGAGGATGGTGGCAATATTCTGCATATGTTGGATCCTGTTTGGTAGCAACATTGCATTACCTTGGTATTTCCATGCTGAAATGAGAGACTCTTGTGCTCAGCACTTGTGTGTAGCTTTTCACATTGTTGAGCAGACAACTGTTTGCAAGTGTTAATTAAATTTTTGTCCTTAAAAAAAAAGAGACGCGAGGGCTTTGGCCATTTTTTTTCCTCTATCTGCTCTATAAGTAACATGGCATGGTAATTGTAGTGTAGCTAAAGTAAAAGTCACATCAATTAAACAGCAAAGTGAAAATGATTCATCTGAGCAAACAATATGTTGGTGGTACTAGTATATTGTTCTCTGTATCTCAGGCTGTTTATTATATTAATTACCAAAGATCAGTTTGCAGTTGAAATCCTGATTGTCAAACCTAATTTGATTTTAACTGATGACAGCTCTGACAGTTCGTTCTGGCAGCTGCAAGTAATGTTGATACTTTCTGTCTAAAACGGGACATTTTAGCAGCATCATTGCTGCTATGTTCTGCAGCATATACGTTGGCTGTTTCAGCTGCAATATTAACCATTTGGTGATGATTGCAGAATCTCTGCATTTCTTCTGGGAACTTCATTTACTTTAGTAACGAGAACATCTGCCCACATCAGAGCATCTGAGGTTGACTCTTCTTACGGACTAGCGCTACTGCTTTCATAGAGTTGGCTTTGACTAACTTTCAAGTGCAGTTTTGGAAAAATTTACCTTATGAATGAATCATAACTTGGTTCCCTTGCTTTGCAACAGCTCTGTTGGGCAAGGGTGGAGTTGGCTCCCCTGTTTGCTGTGGGATGGGAATTTGGCAGCCTGGAGAAAAACTGTGTCCTCCCCCGTAAGGCTCCAGAGGTGTGAATAATCCATGCAAAATTAGTAGGAGCTCCATATGGTACTTGATTTCTTTGCCTAAGCATCCATAACGACAAAAATGTAAAGGTGGAAGTGATCTCCAGAGATTGCCTTGTAATTGCTTCATAAGTTACAGAAGACCAGATAGATCTGTAGAGGTCTTTAGCTGTGAAACACAGGAGAGAACATGGCTGAAACTTTAACTTTTAGAGAGAAAACATATTAGAGGGAAGGTCAGCTTAATGGATGAATTTATTTTCTATTCATTTTTCGGTGGAAAAATATCCCTTAAATTTCCAGTACTTTTCAGCTGTTACCCCTATTTAACTGCTACAAAAGCAAAGCAGTAAAATGGAAGTACCGGTGAGATTGAACTAAAATTCAATCTGAATAATCAATTACTTTGATTATTAAACTTATTTATTCTGTCACAAAAGATGGTAATATATGATTACAGTGTCAATGGCTAGGTTTCAGTTTGGGGTGTTTGGAGGGGGGAGAGCTATTTTCAAACTAGATAAAAGTCAGTATTTTTCCTAAGAAAAATGTAACTTCTTTTTGAAAAAGAAGAACTTCTTACTTGGAAAAAACAAGATTCTTTTTGCACATTTAAGAATGGAATTTCTTTTATTTATTTATTTATTTTTCCCCAGTCCTCATGTTTGTCAGTGTATGACACCTCTCTCTCTCTCTCTCTCTCTCTCTCTCTCTCTCTCTCTCTCTCTCTAATTTTTCACTGAGGGAAAAAAACATTTTTGATTTAAGCAACCAAAAGCCATGTTATTTTCCTTTAAAACATACTTACTTATGTGTAGACCCATACAAGAATATGTGTGTGTCAGAGGTTTATGTGAAGTTCAAAGATAGTGTCAGTGTGCCCCTGTTCTGAGGAGGACCCCCTGAAGCACCACAGACCGTGGGCACCTGTTAACCTGAGGTTTACAGATGCTTAAGAGGTTCCGTGCTTCGCTTGGGTTTATAGGGTTAGAGGGATGCAGGGCTCTGTCTCCTCCTTCAGCAGGGAAATTCCTTCTGAAACTCAAGGTCAAGTGCATTCTTGCAATGCAAGGTTTTAGCATCAGTATGAGAAAACAAAGAAATAAAGAGAAGGAAACCACTGTTAATGACTGTCAAGCAAACGTCATGTATAGGTGACTGCTGTATCTCTAGCAGTGACAAATAGGTTATGGAAGCATATAAGAAAAGAGGATGGGTAGAGGGATCCTTCCTCATATATCCTTGCGACTTCCATATTCAGTGATTGAGGACTTAGGAAGTTGTTCCCGCCACATTAGTAATCAGTCACAGTATTGCCATACTTACTTTTGTGCTTTTGGCCTCCAGAACATCTGGTAGCAACCAAACTCATGTTTGAAATATCAAGAAAAATCCTTGTCTGCTGGAGCAACTTGGTTGTTCCAGTAATTTCAGTTGCCACTTCATAAAACTAGGATAAAATCATTTTGAGATTGATCTGTTCCTCTGAGACTGCCAAATCTGTTTTCTAGATTCCTGGCATTGACATATACGGTTTAACATGTGTCATAGCTACACCGTTATTTAGGATGATCTAGTACCTTATAAAACAGAGGCATGAACAAATAATTTTCTGAGGCTGAAAAAATTTTTAAAAGATAAAGCAACAGCTTCTTAGCAGATGTAGTAGATAGGACTCTAGACTCTCATAACATGCAATTCCAGTTCCTGACAGAAATACGTGTGTTGTCTTAGTGCTTTATAAAATTTGTGTATACTTTCTTCTTTTACCTTTAAGTAAATATTTCTAAGGGATGAGCATTTAATAAGTATAAAACAAGGGAGGTAGATCTGCAGAGTTTAACAGAACTCCCACGCAGTGTGTTTGGAAAGTTGTTACTGATGGAAAATAAATCTGTTGGAAAGGAGCTCTTGTCTCAAAATGAGTTTTGACACAAAGAGAAGCATGTAGCCCAGATGAGAGTGAATCCATGAATTTAGTTCCACTCTGGGTTTTATATTTTAGAGAAAAAGCAAGAGTTTTTTTTATTATTATTTTCTTGTAACTGAGAACTCATAGCATGGCTTCGCCTCAGCTGTGACTAGTTGTGTTCCCCTCTTATATGCAGTATATATGCTGCAGTGGGGAGTAAATGAGGCCAGAGTGTGGGGATGCATCCCGGGGGGTCTGGCGGATTTTTTTGTGCATTCTCACTGCTGCCCAAGTGGTTCATTTTTGATTCTTCGGGAGCTTTGCTGGGTGGCAGAGTGCCTGCCCTCCGTGAAAGGCCTGCAGGTAGTGGTGTCCGCAGCAGGGCAGCTCTGCCCACGCTGTGCTGGAGACCGGCTGCCCTTGGCGCCCGGGCTCCCTTGCAGAAAAGATCAGCATAAGCGTGTGTGTGTGTGTGTGCGCAGTGGGATCCTCCTGCAAATGTCAGCACATCCCAAAACATTTCCACCTGAATACACCTTTCTGTTACAACCTGTGGGCTTTCCCCCAAACATCTCTTTTGTGAATGCTGAATCGTAATGAATGTAAAAACAAGTGTTCTCTGAGCTTCTTGCACAACAGCTAGACATGTGTGGAGAAAGCCCAGAACTTTATCTTTTCCATTAGGGGAATAATCCAGAGAATATTAAGAACCTTTGACTCACGTATCTACTTCTTTCTGAGCATTTCCTAGATGAAAACTGTCTTTTTCGGCAGTATATCTTCATAATTTTCCTGTGAGTGTGCATAGAGAATGCCACAAAAGCATTTAAGTAATTCCTAATCTTATTGTTCCTGGAACAGATTACTGTATTTTACAAAGAAAGCTACTGACTGAGATGTATAAACTGTTCAAGCAGTGATATATGTATGTATATAAAACCTCAAATTACCATGCTATTTTAGGAGCTTTCCCAAACAAAACAGTTTTTTTAATTAATATTCAGTTGAAAATAACATTGAAAAAAAAAAAAAAATCAAGTACAGCAAATAACTGCAATCACAGAAAGTAGTCGTTTTGTTGATGAGTTGCAGAAGGAAAGTATTTTGTTCTCTCTCTTGTCAGCTTCATTGGCTTCCTATTGAATTTAGGATGCAAATATCTTGATGGAGGATTCAGAAGAAAGCGTAAGCGTAGCGAGGTCTAAGCATGAGTCGTTATCCCGTGTAATCCACGCTGGTAGGAGGCTGATGTCAAGTAGGAATTCTTGTTGGCCGTGAATGAGCCTGCAGGAAGAAAGCGTGTTCCAAACATAGCTGCACAGCTAGACTCGTTCCAGTGGACGCCTTAAATGCCAGTTCTGCAGGCACTATATCAATTGAGATTGCTATTTTTCTTTTTATGCACTTTTAATATATTTTTTTTACTACTGCAGTTATACTTCAGCATGAAAATGAGTTGCAGATGGAACATTCTTCAATGAAAATAATTATAAAAGTAAATTATCATAAAATCAAGCCATTGGAGAGAAGAACTTTCATCTGAACTGACTGGTCTCAGAGAAGGGCTCTTCACTGGAGCAGAGAAAATGTGATAGGCGCTATTGTTTCCATTAGAGAAAAAAATGAAGATGACTGTTTCAATGGAACTGTAAATGAAGAATAATGTGAATGCTATTAGTAATAAAAGTGTGCCGTTACTGATGATGTTTCGGGCAACCCAGGGTAGTTTAAAGA
>VZSV01000110.1:2330961-2357857 GCA_013398735.1 Nothocercus julius
TCTGTTTGTGTCTTGGTTATTTTTCTGTGGGGAAGTGGTTTATTTGTAATGTCTGTTGGAACGGAGCAAGAATAGCTGCTTCCATTAGGTTGCTACAAGTGTGATCTGGTTTGAGGAAAAATGTTTCAGATGCAGCATTTGGTGATGACCAGGATGGGGGAGAACTCCAGAAGCCAGTTGTGACCTCTGGGAAAGTCGTGTATGTCCCATTTGCAGCCCTGCCTGAGCCCTTTGCAAAGCAGCATCTCCACTGACCCTGCTACAGTGCAGTCCCCAGCCCCCAGTTTAAGCACGGACTTGTGCCCTCAGCAATTGCAGAGGCTTTCGGAAAAGTACGTAAGAGCAGCTGGGTGATAAGGCAGTTAGTGGTGATCAACATTTAAGAAGTAGTCGAATTAATTTACTTCAAGCTATTGCAAATTGCAAAGCAAATACGTCCTTAGCTTATCAGGGGGAAATGGTTCTCACTAGAACAGGATGAAGTTAGAAAAGTTCCATAAAATAAAAGGAGTTATCAGATACAGATAAAGCATTTTAGCATTGTCATGTTACTACTAAGTTTAATTATTTTTTTATCTCTGAAGGAAGACAGGGAATGGGAAGTGAAAATGATAACTATAAAATATTACCAATTAGTTATAGCCGAGTTATGGATTAGTTGCCGGAGTTCCCATGAATTTGCTGCGTTTGGTGTTGCTGAGCCGTGGGCAGGAGGGCACATCTTGTGTGAAAAGCCAGGAGTTTGTTGATCGCCTGGTTATCAGTGTGGACGGTAAACTATGCGTAGCCCAGGTGCAGTGATGCTCACACTTGTGCTTCAAATTATGTTCCATTAAAAGGATACAGATAACACAGTATTGGATAAGCATTGCCCCAGCAAGGTGGTGGGCTGCCAGGCCCCTGCACCGCCGGGCCCCGTGGGAGGGCCACAGGCCCAGAGCATCCCCGCTACGGTCTCTGACACACTCACCACCGAGGCGCTGGGTGCCCCAGGCACCCGCAGGGAATCCCTGAGCTGAAGACAGCTCCAGCCCGTGGCCTCTCTGAAGTCCTGGTGTGAGTTGCGTGGGTTTTACACTCTGTTGCTCTGAGCCACGTCTGTGCCCCCCGTGCTGGTCGGGTCACCTCGGGGAGACATTCGCACCCTCTTGCCGAGGGGATACTCATTTACTCCTCCGGTTGATCCACCCTGCTGGGGCGCAGTCAGCAGGTCCCCTCCGCTGGCCTAGGGTTCACCTCAGGCAAAGGCCGCCCTCGGGTCCCTTTGGGTTGGGACGAGCTCAGCTTCACGTGCAGCCGCTTGGGCACCTCCCTTTGTCCCCGAGCTTCCCGGCCTATCTCCTGTGAGCCCCCTTCCAGTGAAGGTCGTTTCTATTAATATGCCCAAATCACTTCTTCAAAATTATGTGAGGTCAGGGTTCGTGTCTGAACGGATGTGGCTTTGTGTACGTAGGGGAGCAGCTCATCTTGATGAAGATGATGGGTCTGTAGGTGTTGGTGGGTTTTTTTTAGTGGCCAATGAGGTACTTGCAGTGCCCTGCTGAGGGGAACCCCCAAAACAGAGTAAGGAGGGAGGCTGCCAGCCAGAACTGCTCAGTGTGGAAATCCTGGCGTGTTTGCTTGTCAGAGGTGGTTTTCTGTCTTTTGTCTTTTTTTTATATTGCTTTTAACTATCTTTTTTTTTCTTTTTCTTTTTTCTTTTTTCTTTTCTTTCAGTTTACATAGGTCTTTTTCTGTCCCTCATCTGTAATGAATTTCTGGAGAGCAGTCATTTTCTTCTCGTCCTTGACTCTGCTAAGCTCCTTTAGTTTTCTTGCATGGAATAGTCTCTCCTATCCCATTAGCATCTTACTAGCTCTTCAGTGCTCTTATTTCAGTTTCAATACACCTTTATTGAGCAGCAAGCCTAATGAAATATTCTAGAGGAGCGATGAGCACTGCTGTGTATGAAGGCACTGATTCTTTTCTTTCTCTGCTGGGATACCTCTCTCTTTCCTTAGGAGAAAGTCATCTCCAGTGAACCCTGTGAATAAGACGAAAAGTGATAAGGAACACAGCAAAAGGCAGTTACAAAGGAAGGAATGTTTAGATTGTTCTTCAGCTGTATCCATGTAAAATAGGCAGTAATTCCTTTCTGTAGCTTAGCCTTTTTAAAATGGGTGTCGTAATGCTCCAAGACACTCCCTAGTTTTATGGGAAGTTGGCGTTGGAAGAAAGTGAGGAAGGACCATCATTAATGTAGCTGTTTTCTCCTTCATGGTCTGAGTTGGGGTCTCTGCATTTGTGTACCAGTCTGTCTTGTGCAGAATTTCAGATCCTGCATCAGAACAAGTAATGTGGCTAGCAGGAAAGGAGTGCTTTGGTGGTCTGTCTTGGTGTGATGCCACCAAGGTGAGTCTGTAGGGCTTGTACAGATAGCTTGCACCAATATCAAAATATGGTGGCTTGACGCTAAATTAATCATTTCAGCAAAACATGTTTTTGACAGTCTAAGCACTACACATAACTAATTTTTATGCAGTGCTTTAATGAGGACTGAATCTCCTGTTGGCTACGTATAGGAGGGAGCAGGAAGACTTCATTCTGTCTTCTTTAGTCTTGCTGTTTGTTGGGAATTCCCAGAATATTTGAAATTGACTGAAAGGACATATTTGGTTAGGGAGAACCAGCTGAAATGGTGATTTTTACAAATTTGATTAAAGTCTTTATCTTGTCTCTAATAGGTGTCTCCTGTTGCACTTCAGCAATTTGGGGGTTCTTAGAATGTAGTGTGAGCTTTTCTTCCCTCTCTGCAGTGACATTTTCTCTTCAGAAACAAAACAGGAGCCTGCAGTACGTGAAGTGATTCATTTAGATGAATTGCATTAGGAACATTAAAATGTAGCATCTCTCATTTGTTAATACCTGGCCGTTCTTTGTAATTACGGTGATAAAAATGTAGGTGGAGGGAATGTTTAATCCTGCTTACTCTAGAAGCCTGTGTCTTACAACACTGTGGTTTAAGAGAACTTCAGGAAAAGGAGCAGGTGCAGTGAGCAAACATCTCTTTGAAGAGAAATTGACAGCAATAAAATGAGCAGATTGCTTAGGATGTGTTCAGAAAGCCTAGAAACGGTGAAGTTAGAGGTGGTAAAGCCTAGGAGTAATATCCAAAGAAATACTTCGGATTTTCTCGTAGTGAAGGGATAGCAACTATGATGCTATTCTAGTTCTCAAGTTACCTTAAACAGGGATTGAAAATTTCTTTCCCTGAAATACTTAGGGAAAAGAGCTTCAGCTGTGATAAAGCATCAAGTGGGAGTCACTTGAGAAGTGGGAGAATGTGAGTTGTGCTTGAGTTTTTACAGAATGAAAAGATCTGTCTTTCAAATTCATGTTGTCTTCAAATACCTATGAATGTTTTTGTGAGGGAGATTTTTATTCATAAACCTATGGAGGTATGAGTGTAGGTTGAGTTGTATGTGGGGTTAGGTGTGTTGGTTTTTTTTTTTTTTTTTTTTTTAAGTGATTAAGTCCAAATTGATTTTTAAAGAGGAGAAATAGGGTATCAGCCGATACCCTAACTGTCTGTGAAAACCCGTATGACAGAATCTCAGCTGGGGCAACATCATTCGCATCCCCGCTGTCTTACATAAAAGGTACCAAAGTTCACTTAATGCCTCACTGGTAGTTTTTGCTCTCTTACAGCTTAGAGCTTTCTGTGAGCAGCCTGCATTCATTTTCAGTATGGTGCTGGATTTTCATGGGGGTACATTGCAATGGCTGTTGGTATTGACCACACGCTGTCTTCAGATCTATTCCTGTTGCAGGCACAGATTTGCAATGTCATTTAACACATGTAAGAAATTGTGATATGGAAAAAGACAGTTATGTGAATGCAGTATTTTAAAGTAAGAAGGTTTTGTAAATGAGGAAAAAAAATAACTGACATTGGAAAGGTTTTTACGTTTCCAGGACTTAATCGGGTCTCAATTACAGTGTTAAGCAGGTACTATTTCTTTCAATACTGAGATTTCAGCTGGAAGACAAGAATCGTTCCTCAATTCTTTTAGGACAAGATACACTAAGTAAAACTTCATATAGAAGAATAAAATATGTATTAGGGAAAAAAAAAAAAAAAGTTCCAAATAGTAGTTCCAAATACATTTTTTTAATTCTATTTTTAAAAAACAAAACAATCTTTGAAAATAAGAGTTTTGGTGAACTATTCAGTTTGTATTGAATAGTTCTATTTCAAAAAGGATGAATTAGGTAAAATTTAATATTAGCAAGCAATTTAAGGTTCAATAGAAAGACTAGAGCTAGCATCTGCTGTATAAAAAATGCACATAAAATTTTGCACATCCAAATCTTGTATTCTGCTTTTGTATCTAATGAGCCGTGGAGTAAAGATACTCACTCAAGTGCATGGAGAAACCAGACGTGTTTCCAGGTAAGTAGCAAAAGGGCAGAGTGGCACCAGCAATGCCTGCTCTTAACTGGAAATGAAGAATAGGCCTACCTTTCAGAACTTGGCTTTATTCCTTTGTCTCCACAATTGAGAATAAAAAGCAAAAATAAATAGTATTATTTATCCCTAATTTTAACAAAAAGGTCCTTCAATGATAGGACATAAAACGCAAGAAAGACCAGATTCATGCAAAACAACAGCAACAAGCACAATAGCCAAATTTACTGTCATTTGTGTAATAGTCTTCTAGCTCAAAGGTCCTTCTGGAGAAAGCTGGTGCAACCCACACAAAGTAATGACACTTCTTTAACAATTTTTTTACTGTTTTGGTTGCCTATTTTCAAAGGGATGTTTTCTAGTGGAGAATATTTCTAAAAATTATCTTGCCCAGAAGCCTACTTTTCTACTAAAAAAAGTTGTGGGGAAAGTAATCCATCGGTTCTGCCATGTCTGACTCAGCCTAACATATAATCAGATGAATCATAGTTATTCTTGAGAATGCCTTGCGCTTATTTCAAAGGACGGATATTACTTGAGTTCTGGCCTTTTGTATATTGCAAACATCAGTGTTTCCTTTTCCAAATAGAGCACTCAAGCTTTTGGAGTTCCTGATACTCCTTTCTGGGCTTTCCGTAATAGTATCTTTATTCACTTAGTTAATTATTATTTGTATTTTACTATCAAAATGTCAGGCAAACATAAAGGAATGCACGCTCTTTGCTGAAAATTTTATAGTCTGGTATTTAAGTTATGTGTTTACTACAAAACAAAAACTCTGCTGATGGGGCTCAGCAGCGGTTGCAGCTGAGCAATTATGAGCAGGATTCATGCGGAAGCCAAAGTGAAATCGTGCTCAGTACCCGGCCAGCTGCAGCCACCGATCTTTGCCGTCTGCGTTGTGTTTGCAACGCGAGGGAGGGCCTTGCACGTTGGCACCTCCCTGAGGCACCTTGGCCTTGCACCAAGTGGCCAAGGGGGTTCCACAGCTTATGAGCCGGGGTGCTTGCCTGGCTTGATGACGTCGTTTAGTTTGCGTTCCTTATCCTTCTCTTTTTCTAGCTCTGGGAGAAGGCTCTTTGATAATCTCTGGATTGGTTTCAAGATTCCAGGTTTTTGTTTGTTTTAACTTAATTCATTCTCAGTAGTGGTGCTCTTTTACTCATTTGTCGTTTCTCTGCTGAATCTCACTATGCTTTTCTGTAGGCCTGCAAGTTTTACCTGGGCACATTCAGTGGAAATGTAGTAAAATAAGATTGCTTGCTACGTCCCTTAATTTAGATCACTGCCTTCTGTCTCTGATCTAACTTCCCTCCCTTGTACATGTTTTTGTGGAAGAGGTACCTGAAGAATCCATTATTAGGCCCAAATTCCCAATCATATTATGTTTTTATGAATAATAGTTTCTTTAGCTTGTGGAGTGATAGCATAGGAAATAATATCCCTTCCAACAAAAAAGTTCATTGCTCACCTTAACTAAGAGAGAGGCAGCTGAAAATAGTTGTAATGGGAAGGATGTAATGTAGGCACTTAACAAGCTGGCCCTTGTCCGCTTGGAAGTGGAAGAGGACAGTTGCCTAACTGACAGTCAAGCAAATGAAGAGTGTTTAGCTAACGGAGTTTGTTTATTTCTGATTTCATCAGACTGCTACCTGGGATATTTTGTCACTTCAATGGATATTGATTTCTTTACAAAATTTATAATATCTCAAAAATCAATTCCTTACATTTGTTCACGTTCTGTCTTGTTTGTTTCTTTAATTACAATTTTCTTGTTAGAATTCTGTGTTCAATCAGTCATAACCTCAGCTCTGTCAGTTATTTTAGTTTTACTTTTATTGCTGGTCTGACGTTTCCCCGGGTGAATTGGCATATAACTGGAAAGTATTATTTTAGTTCTTTGATCATTTTAAATGAAAAAATCAACGCATAAGCAACTCCATTTTTAAGTTTGATCCATCTTCCTCCTCATAGCTGGAGGAGAAAATCAATAACAAAGCCATCTTTTTACTTTTGAAGAATGCATATCAGGTAAAGCTCCAGCCTGTTAAGACTGTGCACGTGGTTTAAATAAAGACCATCAGTGGAAAATATTTAAGTGAAAGGATCGCTCCATCTTTTTTCAGTTTCTAAAGAATATATCTTTCTTACTTTGTCTTTCGAAGTATAAAATGAGAGTGCGGTTCCACAACATTCATCTTGCATAGTCTGAAAGAATACATTTTTCTTAAAATGTTTATGAAGGAAAAAATTAAAATTTAACCAAACTTGGTCATGGGGAAAAACAGTTTTTAAGCTGATGACTTAAGAAATGACAGGAAAAATCATAATGAGTTCCAAATCAGAAAAGTAGCTTTTCTTTTTCAAGTTTAGCAGTTTAATAAATTTTCTTGCAGGGAGATTTAGATTGGTGTTTCTTCTTTAAGGTTTTGTTCTGTTACTTAGGAAATTGCATTGATTTGCTATATTAAGCCTGTGCTGTTTTATATAGAAATAAGACTGACCAATAAAAATCTGAGCGATAGATGATTCAGCTTTATTTTTCAAGTTAATGTTAGTTCCGGAGAGGTGTTGCACTATATATTATCTGTACGACTCGTCTATGCTTATGACTGTACGAATGTGCTCATAGCCCTTAAATTTACATCCTGCTTTTCAAGCGTGCTGAAACTGTAGCTTGCTCAAGTGCAAGGCCTACACACTTGGCAAGCACGGCGTGAGCAGCAGCACTCGAGCTGGTCCCCAGCCTCGCCACGCAGCACCCCATTCCCAGAGAAGCAGGAAACAATCTGCGGAGCTGTTGGAGTCCCTCGCTGTGTATCAGCATCCTATTTAATTTATCGGCTTTTATTTATTTATTTGTTTGTTAGTTTATTTTTACTACCTTTGCATAAGAACAAGTGCTTCATTTGTATTTTGGTTACATGCTTAGGGGGGTCTCTAGCCTGGCTTGTGGGCTGGATGGGCAGGCCAGGGGTTGAGCATCGCATGTGCCTTTTGTAGCTGCTGATGGGTCCCTCCTCGTATTTATTGTGTCTGTCTTTTCAGGGCATTAAGTAGGTGCAGGCGCTGCCTGTGCCAGCTTTTGTTTAACAGGGGTGTGATAGGAGAGCTGGTGTTACAGTAAAAATAGGAACAAACACAAATCTGGAGGGAGAAAAAATTGAAAATCTTCACTAGTCATGGAACTATTTGCTTATGCTGCAGAGATATCTGGTAATGTCTAGGTATCAAAAAACTCTCTGTGCCTTCATCAGGCAGTCCAAGTAAGTTATTAGGAAAATAGGCCTGTAAAACTGGTTTCCCTTAGCAGATTTACATGCCAATCTAAAAATAAACAACTGAAGAGCACCTTTTACTTTAGAAAATTTACAAGTCTGCTTGTAAGATATTTAGAATGAGATGTATTTTGCATGGTCTTAGGTATGCTGTGAATATCCCAAGCAGATCATTAACAATGAGATGGGGGGTTGAAAAAAAAAAAATTCAGTAATCTTGAAAACCTCACACAATTTGTGTTGTGGGGCAGGTGGAGCGAGGTGCATGATCTTGGTGGAACAATTTGAATGCACATGGTTTGGCTTCCAAGACTGACTTCATCTAGGATGAAGCATGAGTGAGGGCTGGTGCTTCTCGGCTCTTCAGTTCTGGAGATGGTTAAATTAGCTGGGAGACAGCATGGAATACCAGAGTGGGGGAGACACCATTACTCTGAGGGCCTGGAGAGCAGAGGTCCACCTTGAAGTCAAGCTTTAAGTGTCACCAAGGTCTTCTGGGTCTCGCACGCGCATGAGGATGTTTACCTGTAGTCACTTGGGCTCAGTGGTATGGTCGTGTCTTATAATTAATGGAAAGAAATATGCCATTTGCCTAACCTGTTACAGACGTCTAGATTAGGATTAGATGAGCTGCGCTGCAAAAATATCTGTTTTTCTCTGTTGACCCTAAAGAGTGCTGAAATGACTAACTGAGATGTTCTTGTAGACCTTTTAAAGGTATAAATTCAGATAGATTAATCATTGTCTTCTCTCACTTTCAGAATGAGATTTTATTTCTATTTTCTGAATAGAAATAAAAGAATTACCAAGTTGTTATGCTTCTACAGAACTTCCATTGATAAAGTTGGAACTTTAGGAATAGGTGAAATAGTAAGTCACCTAACTTAATCATTAATTTTAATGTTTAAGCAATCTCTTTTGCAATTATGGAATGTATCTGCTTCTTACGACTCTTAAGACTTTTCCATAGACAATGATAAGCTTATTCTGTGATATGAAGTGGAATAGCATTTGTTAGCACTCTATAGGTCCTCTTCTATATGTATTCCAACACACAAAATATGAGCCTCATTCTGCAGACGAGAAAACCTCTGTCATATGTGGCCCATGGCCTTTGATTTTTATGGAGAAGCGTGAAGCTTGTGACCCTTACCTGCTGTTAGTGTTTTCTTCAGCTGAAACATCCGAAGTTAACAGCCAAGATATTTTTTTTTTCCTGCTTTATCATGTTGCACAAAGGATGTCAGGCCAGGTTCACATGCACAAAGATCCGTCAGCAGGGCATTAGTTAATGGCATACATCAACTAATGAAAAAATTTACTGTAGGAGGAAAACAGGAACAAAAGGAGAGAGGGGAACAGGGGAATAGGAAATTCTTCCCCAAAAGGCTCCTCAGAAGAGCAGCAGCAGGTCCCAGCTGAGAGCCCTGGAAGGGGAAAGGGTCTGCAGGTGGCCTCAATGAAGACAATTTTTTGCCTGACTCTTCTGCTAGTGCTTTATGCTCTGCATCAGGAAGCACTCAGACTCACTCTTGGTTGCAAATTCTTTCTGAGAATCTCAAAAGACATTTAGCTTCTTAGAAAGAGCTCAGCTCCCTAAGAAAGTGGAATCTTTTCCTCTCTCTGAGCATCCTTTTGATCTTCAGTCTTTCTTTTAATATATCAGTACAGGTTGAAAAAGCTGAAGAGTTACTTTGAGAGCATGTAGTGTAGAAATAATTTTCTGTTTTTACTGCAATTCCCAGTTTCACCTTAGCTTTCAGTTTATGCTCTATGGATTGGCTTGTATGCGTATCTCTGAGAGTCTGTGTGAAGAACTGTATAAATATACATGTAATGTATGGCATAGAGTGGAAGAAAAATAGAAGGAAATGTATGCAATACTATGGCTATCAGAAGACTGGCAGGAGGGTTGTCTGTGTTTGGAGGTCAGCTGCGGAAAGGCTGAAGTGAGCAGCAGGGTGAAGAGATATTTAAAGCAATTTAATGAAAAAAATAAATGTTTAGCATGTAGTAGCCTGTGATAATTGCCTGTGGAGCTGTTCCTGTTGACTTGAAATCTTGGCTAGAGGCTCTTTGGTTGTTCTTTCCTCTCGGTAATCCATGGGTTGCGTGAATGAGCTGCGGGGGTCACGTAGCTCATGTGGGATTGTGTAGCACGTTCAATGAACGACGGTCAAAACTTTTATGTTTTCAGGTAGAATCAAATGCTCGGCGCTTGTATAGCTCTTTACGTGAGTGGAAGAACAGGAGCGTGCATCTGCGGAAGCAAGTGCACTGTGATTTCCCCTGTGCTGTGGCTTTTGAGGATGAATCATTCCTGAATCTCTTTCATGGGCCAGATAATATAGAAAGGAGAAATATAAGCATTAAAAAAAAAAACTTTGTGTACTGAATGCCCTCCAGAGTTGGACTAAAAAGAGATAACACCTCACTTCACACCCAATGGATGTTTTGGCTTTCAGCACATTTTTCGTAACCCACGTGGTAAAAATGTAAATTGCACTTGCTAATAGTGTGCTTAGCTCAGTTGCAAGAGAATTACAGAGAAGGTGTTTTTCATGGATTGGTTCAGTAGTAATTATCCATTTTAACAAACTTGTTAATTATCGATTATAACAGAATTGGTGAAGTCAGAGGGTTAAAAAATACAGTTTTTCTGTTTACAATGCTACTGTAGCCCAAATTAGCTGCATGAAACATTCCTTTACCAAACTAACCCGTCTGCATGTTCTTACACTGAGCATAGTACTTAGAGCATCTTTGCTCTTTCCGTCAAGGTGTCATTGGACAGCTCCTAAAGCTGTCAGTAATAACTGTTATTTTCCTTCCTGTCACTACTCATACTTAACCCCAACTTAATACAGGAAATGTCATGGCAAGTTTTCGAGCAGGCCTCACCAGAACCTCTGAGTGCTGGTAAAAGCAAGAGAAAACATTCTTTTAACTTGTTCAGGTCTTTGAGCAGTCCCCAAATTTCCTGAGGACAAGAGGCAAGACCAAAGATGGCCCTGCTGCTGTGTTCGAGTTTTCTCCTCTCTGCTGAATGCCAGTGCACAAGGCCCTTCCAGTGATGCAGCCTTCATGCCTGTTGCAGGATATCAGGTGAGCTGCTAACAGGTACTTTTCTCCCATTTCTGCTCTGAGATCGCTTCATTGTTTTATTTTTTAAAAGATTCTAATGGTTAACAGTGCTATTAATAATCATCTGCACATCTCGCCGCATGAGTGCTCTGGGTGACTGCGGGGAGCTTAAGTGACTACAGTGACTGCGCAGTGTTGCTTCTGAGAATTCCCTACTATGATCTGGAGTTATTTATATGCCAGTATGCCTCTCTATGCGGAAGATTTTCGGTAAAACTGGCTGCTAAGACAATGTTAGCTGCCTAGATGAGTAAACTGATTTTCTGTATTGCTAAAAATGCTATAGTTTACTTGGCAGTTAACAGGATCGCTCCTGTGTGTGTGTGTGTGGGTGGGTGGGTGTGAGAGAGAGGCTGTGAGGGTGTATTACAGCATCTGTGTGTTTAAGCAGACACCACAGGTTGGCTGTGCTGCATTCTTCTTGCAAGCTCACCTGATGCAAAAGAAACCTTTAACATGGGAAAATGCTGTCTCCAAGAGCTCAGTCGCTGGCTGCACTCTGTGCCCTGTACATCCCTCTTGCCCTTGTAGCTTGTCCTCTGCAACGAGCAGTGGGGCTGAGGTGCTAATCCATTGCTTCACTGTAATAGTGTGTGTGGATCCTGTGGGAAGCGTCACGTAATCAGCCCACAATAAAATAATTTTGGGTAAGTGCGTCAGTCGCTGCGGTTGTCATCCGGTGTGAGCGCCGAAGGCTGGATGTTCAGCTTCTCTCTGCGTTGTGCAGTGCTTCCTGCAGCTTTGCCAGAGGAGTGTAACATGTCATGGTAATCCAGAAGTGTAAGTAACTGTTTAGGTACAGAACAAGCCCTCCGTGTTTTGCAGCTCCCTCAGTGCTGGTGCAGCACTTTGAAAAATTCCTTAACAACTGTCGAGCGGTTCGTAAATTAGTGATTTGGGAGTCCCATGCTAGCACATTAACGATCCAGACAACAGCATTAAATTAGTTGCCTTCCTCTAAGTACCCCTCGAATGTACATAGAGCCTGACTTTACTGGGAATTGAGCTAACTACCTGCAGCCTGAAAAGCACTAAGTTGAGCATTTAAGCAAAGGTGAATTAATAATAAAGAGCAAAAGTATTCTTGTGTATGCACTCTTTGAAAGCTCTTGGCTACTTGAGTGCAAGGGTATTAGAGTAGTTGGCTCAGATTAACGTTTAGCTTTAGCAGCAACGTTCCAGTCCTCAGAGAGGTCTTCTCTAACAGTACTTGGAAATTAGTAAATCACAAAAATGCTATGCCAAAGCCTTCGGAGGATGGAAGAGGCCATGCTTTAACATAATTTCACAGCTTCATTGTATTCCTCCTAATCTATTTAGCAGCTACACTGATTATCTCAGCCTGTGGGTTTAGAATAAAACAGGAACAGTGCCATCGGTGTAGAGTCTCCCTCCTGCCTGTATTCACTTCCTGCAAGTCATTTTTTAATGTGGCCATTGTTCAAAAATTAAATAAACTCTCCGTACGTGTAAATTTCTGAGTCTGTGCCTCCCACTATGCGCACTACTGAGAAAATTATTTGATAAATACCTAAGTAGTTTCAAATTTTATTGTTATTTTTGTTCATACGTATTTGCTGGTATTTCTTGATAGTGAAAATGTTGGAAAAGTAAATATATATGGAAGCAGTTTTGGTATTCAGTGGACTAAGTCTCCAGTCTAAAGTGCTCGGTTCAGTTCTCACTATACTCACTAAAAGTCCTCACCCCTTTTGTGGGGATGCCTGTACCATGTAGGCATGGCATAGAGGCCCTTGATCCCCAGCTCGCTCGGCCTGGGAGCACACTGGCCCCGTACATTTGGGATGGTAGCTGAGCAAACTTCCCCTCATTCAGTGGCAAAACCTTCTAGCTCAGTGCTACTTTCAAAGTACTGAACACACTGCTGTACTGTGCCATCTAGACTTACCAAAGTAGATGCAGTTAGTTGTGTTCTTATTATCCCTGCAGTCCCCACTCCAAAGAAATAGAGATAAAGATTTTTTTTTTTTTTTTTTTTTTTTTTTTTTTTATGGGGGGATCCACATGCTGCTTGCTCCAAGTTTCCAGGGCTGGGGGGGTCCACTGCATGAAGGCCAATTAGAAAATACTTATTAGAGAGTTAAAATAGAACTTTTAAAAAAAGCCAGGAAAACCTGACTCTCGGTGAGTGACACCATTTGTATTTACAGCAGCAATATTTTTGCAGCAACTGAGGTGAACTAATGAGCCTACACAGTTACTGCAGGGCTGATCGCCCGCCTCTGCTGAGCTTTACTACAGTGAGTTCATTTGCTCTTTGTAGTCCAGTGGAGATTGGCTGTGTCTCTGGTCCACACTTAGGCAAAATACTTGGAGATTACTGTTGCTCGAAAATTAAACCGGATATCTGAAGATCACCGTTCTTTGTGGCAAAGGCTGATGTCGGCCATCACGCCCTTCTGTCATGTACTTCGCACAAGTTGTGGAGTCTCCTTCTATGGAGATCTTCCAAACCCACCTGGATACCTCCTTGTGTCGCGTGCTCTGGGTGTCCCTGCTGGAGCAGGGGGGTTGGACTAAATGATCTCCAGAGGTGCCTTCCAACCTCAACCATCCTGTGATTCTGTGCTGTCATTACCTGAAAGCAATTGCTGTTGCAGCCAACTGGTGCACCCTGCGTAACAGATTCAGACACACCAAATACATATATTATATATATAGCAGACAGTAGATAAAAGGGTGCAGGGTGGCCAGGAGGCCAAGTTTATGATGGAAGATTCCATGGGTCATGTAATCCGAGAATGCGTAGGAGAGCTTAGAGCCTGTTGCTTCTGAGTTGAAACATAGGACTGTTTCTTCAGGAGTCACAACAGATCTGTCTTAAATTTACTGGCAAAATAAGACTTTCTCAAAAGAGAACTTTAGTGAATGCTTTGAAAAAAAAAAAAAAAAAACACTCAGATTTATTGTTGTTGTTTTCTATTTCTGATGACTTAAATTAATTTTCATATTTTTGGTATACCAATGCACTTTTTTTCTTTTGGTAGAAAAACGGCAACCTCCTTCTTAAATTTAAATATTGCTGCTCCCACTCTTCAGTCTGTCCTGCCCAAGAAATTGAACTTGGAATGTTACCCTGTCAATTACTGCAATTTTCTTGAAAGGCATTTCAGGGGAAAAAAAAAATAGATTTTATAACTTTATGGCTTTATGACTCTACTATGTATTGTCCCAGAATGACAGAATGTAAGGAAGAGATGCATAGAGCTGTATTTTCTTGTCCTTTTCCTTGGTCAACTGGAAAGATGAGATTTTCTCTGCCCTATAATATTAGGGAAATCTTAGGGAAAATTAAGGAAAGCAGGGAAATCTTTCTTCACAATGTCTTGTTTTCTTCAGCAGGCACTGTTGTCCAGATGCATTGAATGACACTTGTAAGCTGCAGAATGTCCCAAATCAGATCTTCTGAATCTTTTGAAAACAAAATTAATCTTGAATACAAAATGAATTTGAATCCAAAAATGAATCTTTCATGTCAGTTCTCTGCTATGAAGAAGAGAAACAAATTTTTTTTAAAAAAGTGTAGCAAGTGAATTTGTTTTTTTTCTTTTTCTTTCTGTTTTTTAAAGGCCAGACATTTCCAGGCCTGCTCAGTAAGCAAAAATATGAGTTTGGTTTTTTTTTAATGATTTTATAGTGATTTTTTAATAGTGTTTTATATGTTCCTAATAGAGGTACCAGTTAAGGCTATTTTTCAGGTAGTTTCTTATGCTAAATGCCATTGGTAGCATTACTGTGTTGTTTTCCGGTTGTCATTTTTTTCCTGCTTGTGCACTTACCTTAAAAAAGCAGTTGAATTTAGTAGATTTGAAGAGCACATGATTTAAAATAAATTTTATTAAATATTCTGATTTAACTTATGAATCATTTAAGTCCTGAATGCAGTTTCTTTATCTGTCTCTCAGAATTCACAACAGAATGAACTCTTCCTTCATTAGAAAAAAAATTCTGTTTGTGGTATGCTAAAACTCCAGTGATAGTCCTCTCTAACATTATGCTATGCTTAATGTTTCATTTACTCTATTACATATATTCATCCACCCATTTTGGCAATTTTTATGATGTTAATGAATTAGTGATGTATTTGAAGGGATTATAATTATTAGAAGTGATTAATTAGAAGTCATAAAATGAAGATCATAATCACTGAAACATAATTTGTGCTTTTTGATAGTCTAATAGGGAAAAAGAATTGAACAGAGAGACTCTGAATTAATTTTCAAATAATAAGCATTGACCCTATAGGAAAAGTTCAGCTCATATTGATAAAATGCAATAGGAAATCTTGGAGTATAACTTTAAAAATTACTGTATGAATAGGTATAAGTCTGTAGCATCTAAGAATTTCACAGAACCTCAAAAATTGAGATTGGAAGAAATATCTATGTTCACTTAATCTAATGCATGACAGTAGACCATGGAATAGATGGTCTAGATCATAGACTGTATTAATGCGTAATGTAGACCTTCAAGTAATATTCAGCCATGCTTTCGTGACACTTATGGTTTGCCATGATTTTATTTCAGAAAGATCAGTTTGATGCATGGACAATACACGATAGGCTGATTTCCATGGTTCTTTGGTTTGTGTTAGTGTTTAACTATCTTTACTGTCAAGAATCTACTGTATCTCCAATTTCAACTTCATGAAGTTCATGCTACTCTTTCATGAAATTTAATTCAAATGTTCCTCAGACATAGATAGAACTTTCCTCTTTCTCTGTATAATTTGGAAGTGCAGTTAAGACCTCTGTGGCAGAGAAAGAGGCAGGGAAGGGCAATCCCTATTCTATGTCTAAGGAAGCTGTCCGAAGGCAGCTCAAGGAAGCAAATCCTGCAGGTGTTTCTGTGGGGGACGTTCCACAGGACCTAACAGTTTCCCAAAAGCTGGTTGGGGTTGGCCTGGTGTTAACGTGGCCACGTGTTCCTGACACTTCTCCTGTGGTATTGGCAGGACCCTTTAGTGAGCTGGTCCATCCCACAGAACAGCCAAGTGCTCACCAACTCAGCAAGGGTGAATAAAAGGAAAGGAAAGAAAATGCAGTTGTTCACATTTGTTGGATAAGGAAACTGAAGCAAAACCTGGGTAAAGTGGTTGCCTGTGATCCTGCAGCCAGAAGTGATGTATTGAACTGTTAATCGGGCCTCTTGCCTCAAAACTGGGCTGTGATAATACATGACAATATTTTCACTTCTCTTTATTTTTACTTCCTGTATTTTTGAAATCCAATGAACACTCTAGTTCCAGCTAACACTGCACTGTTTATGGCATTTCTCTAAGCACAAGCCTTGCTGCATCCCTGTGTCTCCCTCTCAGCTGCCAAGCAGGCTGCACTGGCCCTCCGGACTTGCCGCTCGCTGCAGCCAGCTCGGGACGCTCCAAACGACCCTCAGTTCTTTCAAGTGCTTTCCTCTTTCCCAGGCCACAGATAGTTTTCTGAATGGAGTCAGTTTGCAAGAAGTAGAAAATTTCTATCATTGCCTTACTGAGCAACCTGAGAGCTGCCTGTGGTCTATGAGGAGCGGACTGTGTGGCAGCGGCCACGCAGGGTTTGCCTCGGGACTTTCGGGGAGGTAAGAAACTGCCTTCCGAGCAGCACCTTAAAAATACTGCTTACCCCCTTCATCTCGGGATGCCTCTTTTTATGTGAGGAAAATCAAGCCTTTACCTCTGCATGTCTGAGAGAATCGAGCAGCAATCGCGCTGTCTTGCTTGACAGGGAGACGCTCGTAGCCGGTTTCACAGTGCGCTCTGCGGGGCCCTGGTACCGCTGGAGCCCGGAGCCGCCCCCGTGGCCATGCGCCTGCGTGGAAGCTGAAAGGAGACGGGACCAACTCGGAGCGGGGCAAGTAAAATATGCTTATAATAGCAATAGTTAATTTTGGGCTTTTCTGGCTTTGTTAAATACGTAAGACGTGAAATGTAAGCGTGCCTACATCCGTAACATATACAAGGAGAAAATTAAAATGAAGCGTTTCAGTAAATTTTCCATTTAGCATGGAAAGCACTTTCCTTAGCTTTGTTTTACTAATAGTTTTGATTTTTCTTCCCCCTCAGCAGTATTTCATATTGGGAATTCCTGCTTTAAAAGAGTAAATAACAGAGAGCAGATACGAGTCATTAACAGAAATAGAATTCTACTGAAAGTGCTAAAATATATTATTTTTCTTTTTTAGTCTCTTTTTCCTTACTGTCTTTTTGTATGACAAACTTTCAGGAGAATGAGTCTCTTGTGAATGAAATAAGATGAAGTATTGGATTGCAATGCATCAGCAGAGCTAACACTCAGAATGAATTAAAAATCAATGTGAAACTGGAAACCATTTGGAGTTTTAAACATCAAATTTTAAATGATAACACACAGTTGTTATCTGTTTCAGCCTGTAATTTACACAGAATCACAGAATGGTTGAGGTTGGAAGGGACCTCTAGAGCTCATCTAGTCCAGCCCCCCTGCTCCAGCAGGGACACCCAGAGCACGGGGCACAGGGTGGCAGCCAGGCGGGTCTGGAAGATCTGCAGAGAAGGAGCCTGCACAGCCTCTCTGGGCAGCCTGTGCCAGGGCTCTGGCACCCTCACAGGAAAGTTCTTCCTCACATGGACATGGAACTGCCTGTGTTTCAACTTGTACCCGTTACCCCTTGTCCTGTCACCAGCCACCATGGAGAAGAGCCTAGCTCCATCCTCCCTGCATTCATCCCTCAAGTACTTGAAGGTGTTGATCAAATCTCTTCTCAGCCTTCTCTTCTCCAGACTGAACAAGCACAGCTTGCTTAGTCTTTCCTCAGATGATAGATGCTCCAGTCCTTTAATCATCTCTGTCGCTCTACACTGGACCCAATTTAGCTACCTAATTTATTGTGGCTTCCACTTAGATTATACCAACTGCTTCAGCCACTGAATGGTCGCCTTTTAAAGGGTATTCTTGTGCGATCTCTAAAGTTGTATGCTAATTCCTGCATATGAGTAAGTACTTCTGCAAATGATCGTGGGACTGGCCCAGCAAATGGTGTAGTCATTGCAGATATCTGAGCGCTACTGTCTGTGCCCACGTATGTGCTTCCATTTTTTTGCAGCCATGGGATGTTTGGACAGACCATTGCAAACAGTTTTGATAATGTGGACCTAAATGGCTGTGGAATATCCTTTAAGCAAAGTGTTTAAAGGATTGTTGAATTTGGTGTATATATTCTACTCTTAAAATCATAAACAAAAGCAATTTAACTTATGTATGAAGTAAAATACAGGTATTTTTACAACTAGCAATCACTTGTGTTTTAATCTCTATAGAATTCATTTATTATAAACAATAAAATGTTGATTCAGTTTTCTAAAAGTTCAGATGATAAGGCTCTGTTATTGTTTGTCTACTTTTGTTCGGAAGAAATGATAGTAGAACAGTCATCTTCTCAAATCATGTCTAATCTGACATGATTAGGTACATGTTGTTTGCATGTTTCTGGATGCAGTTACAAGCCAGTGTACGGGAGCAAAAGGACAGGTGTCTTCTGAGTGAATTAGGATCTAGATATAGATCTGTTCTACTTTTGGGTGCATGTGGCCTGGCTGAATCTTGGCCCTGCTTGCTCAATGTAGCCCAGTACAGAGCAGAAAAAAAGGCTGCAAAAGAAAACAAAATCACTTCCTTTGCCATAAAGAATAGCAGAGAAAGAGTTGTGGCCCAACTGGATTCCAAAAAGTCAGATCTTGTTCAATGCAGTATAAGGGAAAAACATCCCTAGGACTTGGTGGGGGCAATGGGGAGGTCAAAAACCTGTGTATTGGGCAATTGAATTGAGTGTTGTAACACATATATTTCAGGGGAGAAAAAGAAAAAGACACATAGCAGTTTTCTAACTAATCTCTGTGGAAGAAATACTGATACCTTAAGTGCATGAGGCTGTGCAGTGTAAATGGTCCTGTTAATAGCTTAATAGGTTTGCTTTCTACCCAGTGAGTCTTATCCTATTGGTCCAATTGATTTGCAGATTGTTTTCCCTTGAACTGTTGTATACTTGGTTTTGAAGAAGCTGTTGTACTTCTCTGAAGTACTCAGAGTCCTGTGATACAGTCACATTTATATTCACAAACATTTTGGCCCTGAACTCAAGTATTTAAAGCTTCATTGGTGTAGCGGGTATAGTTACCTTCTGTATTTTCTGAGTGCTTCCATAGATGTTCCCCGTGTTTCCAAAAACAGATATACTAGATCCAAGAAGTTCTAGAAGTTCTATTCAGAAGTGGGAATAACCACTAGATTTGACAATGAAAATGTGTATTATTAATACCTCCTTTTCCTGTAGGAGTCTTTATTTCATTATTTTTTTCCTTCATGCTGAAAAGGAAGTTTGTTTGATGTGGCAAATAGGAAGAGATGAAAATCCTGAATGCTATGTCAGTTTTCAGTTAAGAAATAGGAGTGATGACAGGAGTTAGGAATTATTATAAACTTGTATGCCCATACAAATCTTATTCACAAATAAAGAGGGCTAGATAGACTAGTGAGATTTGCCCTATACTGTAATTATCCTTAATTATATAACACAAAATAAGAAAGAAAGTGCACTGCACATCATTTTCTTATTACATTTTCTTAGTTTTCATACTTTGTGGAACTGAAAGAAGTATAGGAAATAATTGCAAATTTCTTCCTAGGTTTTACTGTATTATTAGTTTTGGTACCATAGAGTAAATTAATGAAGTGAAATAGCTTAGAATATGGTAATTTTTATCCTAAAAATGTTTTAGTATTTCTCGCAGAATAATAATCTCATTATAATGAGAAATTAATTGAAACTGTCATCTGAAAAGTGTCAAACTGAGTTAGCTCCTGAGAGCATTACTGTTCTGGGTCTTAGGTGCCTAATGCCTCATTGTGCATAGGTTTACTTAAAATATATTTCCAGCAGTCAAATTGAAATACAGTCTTAAATTATTTTAGAAAAAAAAAAAAGTTTTTCTCTGAACAACGATAGGATACTTTTTGGACTCCTTTGCAACATCTGTAAACTTTGGAAATGTAAAGATTTTGATTGACCTCATACTGTTGAATAAATGGTTTTTTACAGTGGAAAAGAAAGGGGAGGAAATTATGTTGACAGCAGAAGCAATATATTATTTATTTATTTTTAAATGAGGAAACCTGAACCTCATTTTCACATGGAACATTTTAAGCTTATTAGCTTTGCTCTCGATGACACTAATCAGAACACATAATAAGCATGAACATTAATCAGTTCAAGTAGAAGTTTACCTACTTAATATAAGAAATGCCAAAGAAAAATAACAGGGCAACTAATTCTGCAGTGGAAAAAGAACCCATGTAGTCAGTCAATGTTTTCTTCACACTAATTTGGCTTAAAATTTTCTGTTCCATTAGGTTGGTGCTTCTGAAGACAGTATATAGTTTGGCAGATAATCCTATAAATTCATTTAGGCTCAATAGCTGTCCCTAAAATATCCAACTTACCCTGCCTTGGATAGCACAGGCCTTTGATCAGCAAGTGTTTGAGGGAATTTTAATTTTCCTTTTTCTTTCTTTTGTCTTCTCTTTAATGTCACCAGACTTTTTTTTTTTTTTTTTTTTTTAAAAAAAAGTTTTTTTTTCTTTTTTTCACAAAAAGCCGCTTCTTTTTTTTGAAACATTCTTTTTTTTTTCCCCCCGCCTTTTTTTTTTTTTTTTTTTTTTTTTTTTCTCCTCCCTTAGGAAGGTGGTCAACCTTAGGTGGTTGAAAGTCATGTGTTTAGGAAGAATATTCATTTAGTTCCTTGTTTTCAGAAAGTGAACTATTTCAAGTAAACCTAATCAGTAAACAGAATTCCCTGCCTCATAAATAAAGATATCCTGCGAAGGGAAAAGAATGAGTATTAATCTCTTTAGAATATTGAGAAAAGCTGCACATTTTCAAGCTGCACCATATCTTTTCTGGCTGCTGTTAGCTTGGGACAATCATTTTCATCTAGTTACTGTAAGACCTGTAGCTACCTGTAATGCAGACACAAATAGGAACTAGTAGTCCACAGTTTTAAGGAAATGGAGCTTTAATGAAAAAGTAGGTGGAAAACTAGTAAGTCCTTCCTATACAAAAATATAAAAAGGAGAAAACAAAGTGTACCTGCAGAGTTTAATTTTATCTTCTTTTAATTTTATAGAGATAGCTAAATTGGTTAGATATTGAATCATCCAGCCTTTTTTCATAGTAATGACCTTACTTGAGGAGCCATCAGCCTGTCATTACTGTGACATGAGATGCTGGAAATTGGGTAAGGAATGTGTCTCTGATTCGGACTGCTTCATAAAGCTAGAATTAGTGATTTCCAAGAATACAGCTGCTAGTATGGCCACAGGAGTTGAATTCCTGTGTGTCCTAGCACAGCAGAAGAGGGTCAGTGTGGTGCTTCAGGAATAAACTTGAGGTTTTCTCATTTTTCTTAGCATAGATTTTGTAGCAGGGATTCTCCTGAAAGAAGCTACGGCTCTAGATGTGGGTCAGCATCAATGGATTTTAAGAACTTCATTCCTGTTGCATTCTTTGTTCTTTGTATACTGGCGTTAAGGTACAAATGGTTCAGTGTTTCACAACTTTAAACGATTGAAACAACTGGAGAAAGCAAAGATTTTGTAAGAAAAAAACCTTTCCAGTAGTAAACCACAGATTTTCACATGTCTCAAAATGCTAGCCTAAATCGATTACTTTTTTGCAGTCTGCTGTCATTAAGAGTAAATATATTACTGATTTCACAAAATGGTAAATAGATACTTATAATACTGAAATTTTTGATCTAGAAACACAGGAAGAAAAAAAAATCTGTTTCAAACTTGAGCATTGTGGACAAACGCATGAATTGCGAAGTTGCCAAGTTACTAGGAGCTTTTGAATTATCTAAAAAAAAAAAGAACAGTTAGATAAATAGAAACATAACAGCATTTGACAAGCCAAAAGAATGAGACATTTTGCCCTGTTCTGAAAAACATCATGAGATCAATAAATCTGATGAAATATTCCACTTGTTTTAGTAATAGTAGAGCGGCTTGTGGGAGTTGCTGCAAATTTGTGTGTTCTCTAGCTCTATGAAACACCACTTTTGAAAACTTCTCCTCCCTAATGTATCTAGTAGGATAAAAAGGATATTAGTATGAGGGAAGGAATGTTTGTAGCCACTTTGCACATCTAAATAATATTTAAAACACACCTCATCCTAGCAAGAATTTCTGCCACTGTTGCCTAGCTATCCCATATTCATTGTGCTGTGAAAACTTGTAGCGCCCAAATGAAGAACGGGTGGTTCAGCTCGGCCCTTGCAAGTCTGAAATACTGTTATCAGAGAGCAATGAAATTAGAAAAATTATATAGTATAATGGGATTATTTATATTAGCCATTATATTACCAGTTGAATAAGTGATACGAAATCCTCAAATCAAACCTACTTTGATTTCATACTTTCCTTTTCCTCATAAATAAAGATTTGGCCTTATTGATCTCAGTTTGAATTTTCTGATTCCCTTAACCTGAATAATAGAGTCTACTGGCCCTTAAAGTATCTGACTTGATAAAGTAATACTTGACAGTGCTTGAATATTGTTATTCAATGCTACAAGTCTTGTTTTCTGTAGCATACATTGGCTTTCGTGTGTTCTGGCTTGGTTTTTGGTTTGTTTGCTTGTTTTTGTGATTATGTACTCTTTTTTGGTAAATTAACAAGATAAAGGGGTTAGGACCAGTTGCTGTCAGAAATCACCTTTTTTCTGACTGCTTTTTTTGCTTGCTGCATTGTTATCTTGTGGCTATGGAAAGGAGCTGCAGCCTTTCCTCATTATTTTTCATATTTTGCATGGGTAAGTAGATTTTATTTCTGTTTTAGTTTCGTTTGCCTGTTGTTTCTTCTGTGTGAAAAACGTTTTCATTAGTTATTTTTGCATGTTATTAAGGTGCTGTACACCACGTGTAAGGTGCTATACACAACATTTTTCCAGTGCTGGGTTCACTCAGTTGTGTAACCCTAGAAGCAAGCAAGCTGCGTTCTTCTTTTTTTACTATTTTCTGTTTTTCCAAGTAATTCTATTACATTGGTACAACTCCACAAGTATTGTGAAATAAGGAAGTAGTCATAGGGTGACTAAGATAAGAATAGCATTTTCAGAATGAGTCAAGGAAGTGTGATACTAATGAGGATTAAAATGAAAAGGGCAACTGATATCTACAAATGCCTTTAACTTAATAATGAAGTTGTCATTCCTGAATAAAAAGGCTTTTTTATAATAGTTTTCATATTTTTCAAGGATCTGATAACTATTGCTTTCCATTTCTAAGAACATATGTATGAAGAAGACTTACAAGTGATAAACATTGTTTTTAAAACTTAAAATGATGTTACAACACTAGCTGTCTGGTTTCTGTTTATAGCATGCACTGCTTCATTGCTTATACACTTGGCGTGTGCTTATGAAAATGTGTAGATAAGTGTTTAAGAAGTGCCATGGGGCTTTGCTTTCTGAGGTTTAGTTAATTTATAGAAACAAAATCAAAACATAATAACCTCTTAAAAAAATTAAAAATCTCCTAGGTAAATCAAATATTACTGTGGCAAGCAAGAGTGGGAGGAAAAATAATCAGTATCCTTTCTTGCTGCACTTTACATATCTTTACAATATTGTTCCTTCAATAGACTCTAAATGAGTACATTTTTTAGACTCTCTTTTGAAAGTTCATGGTAAATGATGTCAACACATTTTATTTTAGGAATCTGTGAAATCGTAGTTACATACACATCTGTTGAAAATCTGCTAAGGATTGCCTGATAGGAACATTTTTATATAATGCCCTATTTATGAGTTTCCTTGCTGACTGCATTTTCAGAGAATGTCTCTCTACACAGATGACATTCAGTTTTCTAATTCACTTTTAATAAGGCAATCCTTTTCTGAGATTTATTTGCTTAAGATAATGAGGTAGGATTACAGAGGAATTAACAGCAATGCTATTAACTTTTTTTTTCCTTGGGTCTGGCCTCATGCTTTCAGTTTGAAAATAAGTAGGGATTTATTTTTCCTAGGCTACACAACATATTGCAGACCAGAAGACAAAAAGGCAGCTGAGATAGTAATTCTTCGGATGAATTAAGACACCTATGTCTTTGAGGTATGTTTGTTTTAGAAGCTCTGGTAATTATTTATTAATCTTGCTGCTTGTGTATAAAAGCAGGAGTAAGTACTTTTAAACATTACTGACTCTTTTCACGTCTTCAGATGTGGCTTGAGTTGAATGGAAATGCCAGATACTTTTCTATCTTGTTCTGCTTTTTGATGAGCAGTGGGAATTATTTTGTCATAAATCTGCTTGTCTTTTAATCTGCTGCCATCCTTCTATCTAGTAAATTAGATATACTCAGATGCGAAGCTAAGAAACCTAGGAGGTTCCATATTGTTTTTAACTTTTCAGTTAGAGCTTTCTTTTTGAGCCATAGTTACTGTGAAAAATCTCAGGGTAAAATATTCTGAGATAAAAAGAAAAAAAAAAAAAAAAAACCCTTCTCATTCTGTACACGATATAAATGTCTATACAGTGTAGTATATATCTTATGTTTTAAACAGATGCAAGAAAGATTTCTACCATATTGATATAAAGAAAAGTATGGTATAGAAATAAATCCAAAATATCTCACTAGAGGAGACAACAGAAGGTCTTCAGTAAATAGGCTGAGTAATGGAGGATATACTAAGAAATTCATTATTGCCTTTCACAGGTTTAAAAATAGCACATTTAATAATGTTACAAGAACTGTTTAAGCTCAGCAAGTTTTTGTTTTCTTTTTTCACCTTTATAAATATACCACCAAAGTTTATAGGAAATAAATAAATCGAGTGATTCTAATTTCAATTTTCTTTAGTTTTATTCTAAGAACAGACAAAATATTCTTATAATCCGAAACACTGGGGTCTCACAAGCATTCTTGGTATTTACTCTCTGAAAATATTTACATTTAGGTTGTGTTTCCAAAATTCCTTTCAACTGTAGTTTTTTCCTCGTTTATATTCAATTTCAAAGGACAGTTTCATCCTTTGATGCCTTACATGCCTTTAAATCTTGCATTTCCCCAACAACAGTATTACCAAGCTTCAGATATCCTTGATTTCTTTGCCCTGACCTGAAGCTCTTTTCTTTTTTGTCTGTCTGTCTCACCAATTTAAAGTGTCCTTTCTACCTTCCTTTCAGATTGTGTGGTTTGCTTCATTTTTTTTTTTTTCACTTGATTGAAAGATCATGCAGAAGTTTTTAGTGATGCAGTCATCTCATGGCATTTTAAATGATGCAAGCATATAGGAGCATATAAGTGCAATATCATGATGTATATATTTTAGCTAAAAATATATTCTCTCTTTTTTTAAAAAAAAAAAAAGTTGCCCGTTCCCTTAAATACTTTAAGTATTTCTGCTTACTTGAGAAACTGCTTATCTGCTCAAGACTTTTGACCTCTCAGACCTCTTCTTTTTGCATTGTATTATATGTTTAGTAAGATAGATTTGTAGTCTTTGTGGACCAGAAGTCCTCTTGAGTTCTTTAAACTCTCTATGTATAATATTATCCTAATAAATACATACAAAGTAAAGGTTTTTCCTCTGTATCTGTAACCACAAATACCTCTATTTTCATGGTCTTGTACTTGAGGTACTATAAAGAATGACCAGAGAGGAATTGGCAAATACATCTTCACACGTTTAACATCCTGCTCCCTTATCTGAGAGCATCCCTACATTTTCCACCAGAAAAAGAGAATTTAAAATTATTGATGAACTTTAGGTGAGCTGCTACATATGACATTTGAGAACAATGTTTTTTGGAAAAAAAATAATCCCCAGTGCCTTTTCCTCCCTCCCATTGAGATACATACTTGTTCCTCACGTCACAATTTGTCTTGCAGATAGTGTTTTATTTGTGGGTTAGGGACTCGCAGTGTCACTATTAAATGCATGTAGCTTTCAGAAGTATGGTGAGATGACGTTTCTATTTTCGGACATTAGGAAAAGTAATCTCATTTTACTTGGTCTATTGAAGCAAGGCACCAAGTAAAATATTTTATGATGTTTAGTCACTATGTTTCAGCTTTGTATGTATTTGTGAAATCAATGCATTTTCCTCTAGGAGGATCCTTAAGCATTGTCATGAGTTTTTTCCTATTACATAAAGCAAAGATGATGTAAAGACTTTAAAAAACTCAGGTTTGGAGACATGTGAAATCGTGGATAAATCTCATACATTATAAGGAAAAACAAGCAAAAGAAGTTTGTACTTGCTTGTTCAATCTGCTGGTTTATTTAATCTTGCTCTGTGCAACCTTTTTGTCATTTCATAGAGCTAGGTCATGGCCAAGCTACCCATGTGACTTCAAGTCACTCCCTAATGCTGATTTCTGTGGCAAAGATACTGTTTTGCTTATGTCTTTGGTGGCAGAGAGGCATCAACTTCTGTAAGAGTCTTTGTGCTCTCTAATATTCAGGGCAAATGAGAGATGAGCTTGGCAGCTGACTACTGCTCTTCCTACACATCCTTCCTTAGAGTCTTCATGATGAACTTCTTGAGTTGTCCTTTAATGTTGTTCCCTGATTGCATAGGTCTTCTTTAGCAACCATAGCAAGGAACTACTAAGAAACTTTGCACTGAAACTTTTAGAAAATTCTGCCTTACTCTTTTAATACCTCTTAATGAGATAAGACTATAAATGTAAAATTGCAAATGCGTTTAGACAGCTCTTGTTCTGAATTAACCAGAAATATATTTTACTGTTGGCTGATAGAGGCTCGGTACCAGCTGGTGAGCAAGCCTTTGACTCGAGAAATGGAAGATTTCAAATCTGCCTTAGTCCAGATTTTAATGGGCTAAAGAAACTCACCTTGCTTGCAAGATTGAAAGTATATATAGAGCCTTCACTCCTTGTCCTGCTGCCCAGATTTCCAGGCTCTTTTGGAGTTGCATGTGCCGTTGGTTTTCATGCTGGTTTTTTTTTTT
>VZSV01000110.1:2357862-2383230 GCA_013398735.1 Nothocercus julius
TTGTGCTGAAAATGGCATGTAGCATTCAGTTGTATTTCTTGGGGATTTATGGCAATCTGTTGGGCTAGCATCCAGCAAATGTGCAAATTACGCTTTTTAGAGCAATTGTTGGGCTCCAGAGCTAGGATTCAGCATTGTTGGTTGCTGGTCTCCAGCAATTGTCTGGATATAAACAGAGAAAACAGTTTTTTTAGACTCAGATATTAGAGTCTCCTAGAACCCGAGGATGATCAGTATTTTAGTTGCTTGAAAATGCAAATGCCTTGCACAATGAGTCTTCTGCCAAATGAAGTTAAAAGTTACTTTGGATTAGAAAACATTGAAGTTTACAAAAACGGCAACTTAATTTTTAGAAAATGAGAGCATTAAACATTCCAGCTTGTTCAAGGATTTCTACTGTGAAAGCCATTTGTAAAAGTTGGAATTAATTTGTGAAGTAGTTTTCAAATACTATGTTTTTTGCTTCAAAAAAGGAATATCAACACTAACGTTTTGCTTCGCTGTAAGTGGATTAGATTATATCTAAACTAATGATGTAAAAGGCAGAAACAGAGAATGAGAATTCATCACCCTGTGTCACTCAAAAGCAAACAAACGAAGGTATTTTTAGGATCATGTCAAGTTGATCATGAATTACACTATTTTATTTGCAAAGCAGATACAGTAAAAAAAAAACTATTCTAGGAAGTTAATAATGACCAAATGTTCGTGGTGTTAAAAGTAACGAAAACAGTACCCAGTGCAACTATGCTAGGAGGATTTCAAGGTAAATTTCTAAGCGTGTGGTCAAAACATCAGAGCGAAAAGTCTGTCGTTGCTGTGTCCACTCATGACTAAAAGCTGTTTACGTTGGAACCTGTCACTAGCTTTTATTCGCGTGACCAGTGTCTTTCTCACAGTATGAGACCGAGCTGCCCCGTGTGTCTCTTGTGACGTGCCTGAGGCCCGGCGCTGCGAGGCGGGTGCCGCGCGCGGAGCACCCGACACCAACAGCGGCCCGGGCTCCGTGCAGGCACCATCTCCTTTCAGCAGCTTCGGAGCACGAGGGGTTTTAGTTACGTGGGTGCAAAGTAAGTGTTAGATGTGCTCTAATCAAGGAGGGCAGTTGATTCCTAGAACGAGGTCTGATTACAAGTGGCTAATGCCAGTACCTCCCAACCCGCTATTTGCCTTTGATTTTGTTTATACTAATGTTTGAAATCTAATAAGCGATCTGAAAGGACACTGAAATTAAGAGTTCTTCTGGCAGTCTCCCTTGGCGTCCTGTATTTTACCACTTGAAATGATTAGTTTTTTTAACCTCTCAAGTGGATGAAAATGCATGCAGGGTTTTAATAGTCTGGCTCCCACAGTTATTTCAGAATACACAGGAACACAGTTTAGCACCTTTCACTAGCACAGCACTTGAAAGCTCTCCCTAAATGCACATGTCATCTTTTACCCAGTGTTGTGTCACTTCTATTTTCTGTTCATCCTCTGGGTTTTGTCACAATATGACTATTCTTTCCAACTAAGAATTTAATTAGCTTTATTCTTGTCAGTTCCAGCTTTTTTTTTCCAGTTGTGTATTTGTTTACACAGGATTTTTTCAAAGCAGCTCAGCAGTACAGTTTAACTTCCAAAATAAAGTTAAGGAAAAAAGCATCTCTTCAAAAGGAAGGCATTGGTACTTCCCTTTCTTATGGTGGTATGAGTTTTTCTTTAAAAGTTAACAGAACAGAAATACTGACTAACTAAGGAAGAAGGAACCTAGGGAGCTTGTGGAAAGAGCACAAATGTGCTTGCAACGTGTGTGTGGAAATGGTTGGTGTAAAGAAGCAATTAAGGATGAGGCGGGGACAGGATCAACCCTAAGTGCAATGACTACTGCTTTCAAATCTTGAGGCAGAAAAAGGACAGGAGCCTATGGGCGAGAAGCTCTGGGGTGAAGCCAGGAGGAGGCTGTCGTAACGCATGGCCTGGTGACAGGTGCGTCTTGGCATGAGGGGAGACCAGGGAATGCCCCAGGAGCATGCCAGTCAAGCAGAGAGTGATCACTTGGAAAGGTCTGGGAATGGTGTTTGTTCATTCAAAAGCAGCTATCATGTTTAAAATCTTGTCTGCAAAGAAATCTCTACCAGCCAGTAGTAACCTTCAGCCCATTTTGTTTTATAAAATATATGACAAATGAGTTGCTGTTCCGTGTCGATGAATGAGCTTGCTGCCTTCATAAATACACTGTATTATTTTTTGTCAAGGAGCATCTGCCTTTTATTCTGAATTTCTCTGAATTTCTTTATTTTTTTTTCTCTTCTGGGATATTACTTGCCCAACATTAATCTTGATTTAAGAGGTGAAATACTTATAAAAACACAGAAGAACTTTTCTAGACTAACAGAATGCGATATAGATGTGATAGACTTCATCCTCAAAACATGACTTCCCAGATTTTAAGGTTGCTTTTTGTTGTTAAAAGGATGAAAAAGTTAGCGGGCATAATAGTCTTTTCTTTCGTATTTAGAAATATTGGTGGTGGAGGCAGACTGCTGCTCTAGGCAGATCTTCGCTTGGGAGCGGGCTGCGAAGAGCCAGGCAAGGAGCGACACTGAGCCCTGAAAGAACTCTCATTTCTAAATATCAATTTCAAGGTTTTTTTTTTTTTTTTTTTTTCCCCTGTGAAACGCACTGACATTTTGTTTAAACAAAGTTTGCCGTAATTTTAAAGTTATTTCTATGAGCTACTGTCAGGTTTCTTCTAGGAGACATTAGGGATATCCCATCAAATCCTCCTACTTAAGTACTTTTTTCTGACAGAATGAAAATCAAATACACAGCTTTGATTTAGGAGCGCTAAGAATAGGCTTAATCCAAATCTGAAAGCTGTAATCCAAAGTGATAGAGAAGGCAGAATGAACGAAATGAATGGCTTACTGGCACCTGATCTGACAGGGAAGGAAGCAGAAATTAGACACAAACTGTATTTCAGAGATTGAAAAGAAGTGGCTGCATTGTTATAGTTGGAGTCATCAGAATTTTTCTATCCTAGGTGTGTCTGTTCTCCCTCATATTTGAGCTAGATCTTAATTCTGTGTTAATCTAGTGGCTCAGTGATAGATCTAAATGCATGGCATGGTGTGAGTTAGCTTTCCTCAAGTGGAAGAATAGAAAGCAGAAGTTAAGTAAAAGCATTCAGGCTGCACAAAACATACTGTTGTAATGGTATATGCTCTTCTCAGCAATATGTTTGTGTAGAAATTGTTGGTCTTTGAGGTTAAAAAAAAAAAAAAAAAAAAAAGGTGGATACTAACAACCCATGACAAATCATCTTATTGGCCATTAGCCTGAGGATTTATCCTACTTGCTTTGAGCGTTAACACTCAGAAATGGAAGTTGGGAGCAGAAATGGAGTTGAGAGTGAGAAGACGACTGCAAGGATTTCCAGTCATATGTACAGCTGAGATGGATAAAACTTGAGATAAGCTTCAAGCTTCATACAGCATAATGCAAAGCACATAACTATTTGGACATTACTATTGGAGTGTCAGTGAAGAGTTCACCAGAAGACCAGGGTGGATGGGGCCATTGGTTCAATTCTTTAAATTTTTAGGACCTTAAAGAATGGTTTAGCCGCGCTCCAAAACATCAGTGCCGCTCTCCAAACCATGAACCTCAGCTCAGTTTATGAGCTCCGTAGTCCTACTTAGCTTCTTTTGGCTCATGCTGGCTCATAGCACATTTTATGCTGCTTGTGGATGGAGGCTCCTTGTATCAGTTTTCAATTTGTGTGTTTTTTTTCCAGGTGTGGATAGATGATATGACCGCACAGGCTGTGCTTTCACTGAGGTCCTTTAGTACCTTAAATCGGATTTTCTTGTTTATATATATATATATATATATATTTATTTTTATGTTGGGAAAAAAATGTGTGCCAAAATGCTCACTAAATATTTAATAGCTGTTTTTTAATTTAATGAAAACAGTAATCAGGAAGAATTTGTTCTGTATTTTTGGTAGACAGCAGCAGTGAAGCACTTCTCATTTTCCCTCATGTCACGCTGCTTCAGAGTATCGAGGAAATCTGAGCTCTTCTTGGCTTAGTTCCCAACAGCCCTCAGGGAACCACAACTTGAAGCCGTGTCCAGCCCTGTGAGAGGGTGGCGACAGTGAAACGCTAGGTGGTATTTGCAGGGTGGAACCAGTGCCTTAGCTGCAGCAGTTCTTGCTCCTCTCCTTAGTCTCGCTAAGGCAACGGGACCTCCTGTTTCGAGAGGAGCAAGCAGATACGCGGAAGTGACTATTTGCACAGGCAGGCTCTTTACCATCTGAATCTGGAAAAAAAATGCATTATGCATAAAATGTTTAATATTCTATTTTGCTATTGATAGCCGCGTGTAATCTCTATTAAAAAGATTTACGCTGAGCTTTGGCAGCTGATAACATCCTGTAGTGTAAATTTGAATTGCTAAATTTCTCAGTAAAGAATTATTTTAGGGATCATTCCTAATGCAATGCAAAATTGTTTTTGCTCAGGATGTTTAGAGCAAAATTAAAAATTAAATTAAAAGTCAATATAATTTACCAGTGGATAAAGTAAGTGTATTTAATACATCATCCCAGATGATATATATATCATCTCATGAAAAAATTCTCATGAAAAGTTTGGGGCAAAGGGCAAGTACCTACATTTTTGGGTTGCTTCGCAGTCTTAATTATCCCTTAATAGGGGAGGGGGTTTATACAGACAAAAGCAAAAAGCATGGATATCAAAAACTCATAAATAAAGCCTATAGGAATGGACACACAAAATGTAGTTGAGGAACAGAAGGTCAGGGATGTACGTGATGGTAGAATGTAAACATCCCCAAGCAGGCACCCACTGCAGGCTTTAAATATACAGGCTGTTTTGCTGCAGGAACCTACCCACGCTGCTTCTTGTAACCAAGCTTGCTTGTTTGCTCCAAGAGATAATTGATGGCTGAGTGAATACTACAATTGCAACATTTGAAGGAAAAAACATCTATCCCCCTTCTTTAAGTACTGTAATTTTTACCATTTCCAAGCAACATTCAAGTAACATTTTTAAAATAACTCTATGAAATAATTGTTCCTGATAGCAAGTGTTCTATGAACTCATGTTTTCTGCTTGAGAAGGGGTTAAGGAGTTTCATCTACATCCATCCTCCTTTTTTTTTTTTTTTTTCTCCTTAGTTCAAGAAATTTTAGCTGTTAATATTCCAGGCACAATGTGAAGTCCTTCATGGGCTGCACACGCTCTTTCCTGCAAATTGTCTAAGACTGGTATTCAGTTTTAAAGGAAATAGATTTTGAAGAGTGCAAGTTGTAATACATTTGTTTATGTTAAATTGCTTGTTTATAAAATGTTTATATATGTAGATAATTTCTAATCGAGAAAATTGATTTGTTGTACTGAAAATTTTGTGTATTTACGGAGCCTGATTTTTTTTCTTTGTAAGTTGAGTTTGGAATTTGACAGTAACTGTAATATTGCATTCAACTAGGTAAGTGGGTTTTTTCTTTTTTTTTTTTATGTCAGGAGCAGGTATTTTCATCTTATTATTATTAAAAAAATAAAAAAACTATAAATTTTAATGAATAAGCAATGCAGAGGTAAATGGTCACCTTACAGAATACAAAGCGAGAAGGCCAGATGAGGTGGAGACCCTGGTGAAGGCCAGATGTGGCTGCCCTACACCATGTTGTTTGATTCTCTGTCCTTAGAGGCAGTTCAGGCTGCTTAAAAGTCCTGATGTTGCTTGTTATAATTATTTACTGCAGAAGAAAGACAAAAGTGAAATATGCCTGTGTTAAGGACCAGCCCCTAAAGATTAAATGTGCTTAGCAAAATCAGTTTTAAAAAACCTGTTACTTGAGGGCCTTCTGATTAATGTATGCTGTCTCAGCTTCCATTTCCATGGTGTTTTTTGGAGCACGATAGCATTATCCTTCACCAAGACCTTCCTCACATGATCCAAGAGTGTTGCACCGTGCAATAGTTTTTAATTGCCTGGTCCTTTTAAATGTTGAGGCATTACATGGACAACGATCTATAACCTCTCAAAGCAGAACAAATAAGAATTTGGTCACAGTTCCATAGTCTAACAAATCCCAACAGCGTTTTATTGCCTTTCTTTCTAATAGAGTGACTTCAGCAGTTCTAGAGAAAGCAGGTTACAGCTTTGGACCCTTATTATTCATCTTTGACATCTTCAGATTTCAAGTAGTGCTACGGTTAAATGGAAGTTCATTTATGCTCTCATTTAATAAGTACTCCTCATAATTAAATGCACATCCATGTAATTTACTAGTAGAAAGAGAAATTCATTAAGATTCCTGATTAGAAAGAAGTATTAGCAGAATTGCAAAGGTTATAGAAATTTAGCTCTATCTTAAGGTAAATTAAGCACAAACCATATTGCTATGACAAGAAGAAAACTGCTTCAACAGGAAATTTCAAAATTCAGTTTGACCATTTGTATATAGCTAATGCAAATGTAAATATTCCTTTTATTAAATCATTGTAGTTAATAAACATTAATACAGACTTTATGCACATTGTAATCTGTTTTTTAACAGTATTAGGCATGAAGATCTGTATTACATGTGAGAATTCCTAAAATGAACTGAATTAAAGGAAATTTGCTTAGCACCTCTAGAAAAGCAGATAGCCTTTGATTGTTCCTGGTGCCCGAGCTGGTATGTCATATAAATTACCCCTTTTAGGAAGTTACTAAAAGCAAAGGACCAGCAAGTTTTAGCTCTGACTTCAGTGGAACTAAATGTACACCATTCATTTTCATTATCTTTTATTATATAGGTATCATAATGACCTCATAAAAAGGAAATATATAGGTTCTGTTTACTCTTTTATAGTTATTTATATTTGATTTTGGTTTGATTCTGTAACTTTGAACATATGCTTAGATACCACTGCCTGGGAGCAACACGCTTCTAACCATGCCCTTGAGAATATTTTCTTATCATTGCCATAATAATTTTTTCATGATCGAGTTCAAAAGCATTTTTCCAGGCAATTCATTCCTAGAAGTAGCTGGTTCTTCTTCCACTGAAGGATGAAAAAGGATGTTGCAAATCTATAATAGTATTCTATTCAAACTGTTCTAACTTTATTTAGCTCAATTATGTCATTCTGAATGTAGGTCACTTAGGGATTTTTTATGTTTGCTATGTGTCTCAATTATTCTATCCCCTCAGTCAATCATTTTCTTGGTTATTTTTAGCCGATCAGTTTGTCAGTCCAGTTCTTATACACACACACACATATATATATATATATATGTATATTTAATATTCCCAATGATGTGATGCTGGGGTATCTGATGTGGGGTGGAGCACTGTCTGCTCCCACTCCAGTCTGAGCTTCATCCATCCCTGCCAATAATGACACTGAGAGCAATGGTCTGACTTGCTGTTCATCACTGCTGGCTCCAAGGTATCTTTAATTAGAGCACTTCTCAGCACTAAATATTAGAATCTAGATTTTATTTCTGTATTTGTTTTTACTTACCTGTTGGTGGGGAGTGGTGTGGGGAGGGCAATGGGGAAGGCATCTCTTCCAGTTAATGGAATTTTTTCTAAATTGAGGACAGCAGGTTTTCCTCCCCCACATTCCCAACTTCTCTGTGGTGTTTGAACTGTGTAGCACCTTCCAGTTTGTGTCTGTGAATCTCATTAGCATGCTCTCTCTACTCCTCTTTGAATCACTAATGCAAAATCTAATAAAAACATGACCTAGCATTGATCTCAGCATCTTCCACCAGACACCTTCTTTTGACTTGATACATTGCTGTTTATTGCTGATCTATATTTGAAATACTAGTCAGATTTCAAAGCACTGGTGAGCAGATGTAGAATACTGCCTCGTTAAGGCAAGTTGTTGAATCCTAAGAAAGAAACACAGTTTTCACTGAAAGAAGAAAAAACACAATTTCATCCTGCCTTCTTTTGCTCGGTGGCCTTGTGAATAAGCTACCAGAAGCTAAAAACTGATAAGTCAGTGTATGAAACAAGAGCATGCCATTTCTTATATTAAGGGGGTAAGGCAAATTAAAGGCAAATCCTGAGCGATAATTTTTTGTCATATTTTTCAGAGAACTGTGTCATTAAATTTTTAACTGAGTCCTGTGAAGAATGTGGTGTGGTAAAGTGCTGAGAGAAGTTGCATTTGAGAGGTGATAAAACATTCTTTCCTTGGCTAGACCAGCTTTTCTAGTAGTTAAGCTGTCTGCTCTTCACTTCTTGCTTCAAGAATTCTTGCTATGCAAGAAATTTTCTTCCTATGTATATATTTTTTCAAATCTGCTAGTGCTGGTTTCTCTCTATCAGTTGCAATAAAATACAAAGGACGTGAAGAGAACGAGGAGGAAAGAAAGTGTAGTCTAGAAGTAAGGGCAGTAATGTGGAAAGTTCAGGTTCACTATTTTCATGCCTTTACAATCAGAATTACAGAACAGCTGAGGATGAGAGGGAGCTCTGGAGACCATCTGGTCCAACCCCCCTGCTCAAGCAGGGACACCTGGAGCAGGTTGCCCAGGTTCATGTCTGGTCGAGTTTTGAACTTCTCTGAGGATAAAGACTCCATGACCTTTTGCTCTTAGTTGTTCATCTCCACACAGGCGAGAGCGGGACAGATCTGCATCAGATCTGCGTGGCCCTTTCCTTCTGCAGCAGTGGTGGTTTTGAAGCAATCCGCTGTATTTTCAGAACCTGGATTTTAGAGTATACTGAAAAGAAAAAGAAATAGAAAAAAAAAATTCCAGAAAGAAAATACCTGAGAAATTCCTGTGCAAGGATGATAAAGTAGCAGATGTTCTTTTATATGAGCAAGATGTATTTGGAACATTTGCAAGAATATGAATGATAATATTTCATGTATGTCATTTACCTGATGCTGCACTGGAACATCAACAAGAGCATCAACTTGCTTTCCTTTAATGAATAAAATTGGGCAAGAGAAGTAGAAGAAGAATTGAAATGTATCAGTATGAAGAATATCTTACACTTAACATCTCTTATCCTGTTTCACCTTCCTTTACCTATTCTTTCCAGCTGCTGTCTCTATTTTGGAGCTGCTAATGCTTTTCATTCTAATACCAAAAAATGAATCGCTGAGTGTTTTTTTTTTGCTAACATCTTGTCTAAGCTTTCAAGACTTATCTGTTCCTTAAATAAAACTTCTTCGGAAGGTACTCTTCTAGCATGATTCTTTGGGAAACCTGCTGTAAAATGTGATGAGTAGGCTAGACTCAAATATGTATTCTTTCTTGTGAAAAAGCAAGCCTCCCAAGATGGGGAGATGTCTGGCCAGCTTTAGAGCCGCAGAGGATAAATGTCAGGCTTTGACTCCAGTAAGGAAACTTGCTGGAGTCTTTAAGAGGCCCGGTTTATTGAACTCCTTCCTCTAGAAATCTTCTCGGCTGAGGTCTACAGTTATAAGTAATTATTATATTTCAGCTGTTTAATTTGAAATTTCAGAGGGATCAGTTTTTATTTGTGCTAAGCATGCAAAAGATTTGTGCTGTGAGAACTGTTGTGAATGAATATCAGTTTTAAAAAGCCAAATGATGTTTTTTAAGCACTAAGAGCACAAATTCTGTGTTTTTAATTCGGGTTTGTTTATCTGAGACCAAAGTAAAGCTTTGTGTAACTGTTGCACTTGGAAGTTTGGGATTCCTGTGTCTAAAATAAATATAGATCACTACATTCATTATAATGTCTAAATAGTAGCATCCTCAGAAAAGACAAATCAGTTTTTCAGTTAGCATTCTTCCATGATGGAATCCACCTGTCTGGACTGAGTCACAAGGTGCTGATTTCAGGTCAACATCAATGCTGACCTAGAGATTACTGCCTGTGGTTTCAATTTGCTCCAACAAAAGCATTTGAAATAATGACTTTGAATTTTATTTCATGTTTCTGTTTCATGTACTTTTTCAAACTGTCTGTGAAATTCTACTAATTTGTTCTTAAATACTTGAAAATACGCATGTGTAAAGCTGAGCAGTATTTGCATCACATGATACATAGTAAATGATGAGGAAGATATTGGAATTACAGGCTGAGTTACACTTATTTTCTCCAATGTGTAAGCTCTGCTGGATCTCATGAAGTTCTCCTTAAAATGTCAGTCTAAATAATGTACTCTAACATTGGCTGATAATTATGTTAGCAGAAATCAGATAAAAAGAGAAAATGAGGTTTGCATACAGATCCTTCATCATTTTGAAGTCTACTTTTGTGGAACAGAGTAGCTAAAAGAACTAAGAACTTTGCTATTTATCATAAACTCACAGTGTGTCACACGTTAGCAACACAGAGTGGACTAAGGCCAAGTTTCTTCAGAAAAGCTGGAAAAGTCAGGTCATGTACCCGCAGTCAGAACACTTCGACTACTGCCAGTTTTTTTCAGTCTCACACTTTTTTAATGGTAATGATTAGTAACTCCTGGAGTAGGTCTTCCCTGTGGTCACTTACTACTTCATGCACTTAATCTTCATTGAAATGTCATGTAATGATTATCTGTAGCTTTTGTATTTTCTTTTTTTTACTAAAAAATAGTACTGCAGATAGAAATGTGTTTATTTTTCCTACAGGTAAAGTGGAAGAAAAATTAACTTTTGCCCTGAACTTTTGTTCAGGCTAGACTGTAGCCATTGAATATTCAGAACTGTAGTTGAAAACAAAATTATCTGATTAGGGAAGATTTTGTTTTAGATCACTGAGGTAAACTTAGTGGGAATACGTGCTGATTTTATGTGACATCTAAGATGTTAACTGTTTTAAAGACTGTTAATGAAATATGGTCAGCTCATATAAATTCATAGTATCAAGTCATTTGTGAATCGGTTGTATTAGTTTCTGTAAGGACTTCATGAGTTGGTTTTATTTTTATTTATTTATTTTTTGGGGGTATTTTGAAATCTCTTTTAAAAAAAAAAAAATTTAATATTGAAGAAAGTTGTTTTAGCAGCTAGATACCATTCCTAAGGAGCTCTCTCAGAGAACAGGGTATTTTACATTACAGCAATTAATCAGCATCATTAAAAGTATGCAAGTTGTCTGGTTTATTTATATCTTCACATTTTATAGATTTCAAGTAATTTTTGGACTTATAAACAATTTTGGTAAATAATATAGTAATGTTGTTAATAAATAATTGACCTAAACATAAAGAGAATTATTTCTGAGTAACCCCAGGATACAGCCCACTTCTACTGCCAGGTGGACTTGCAGGCGCTGCTTTTCTCCTCCTCATGTAGAGTGTTACCTTTTTGCCTGAAACGGGTAACTCATTCACAGTCTGCAGAGAAATCTGTTTTCAGAATGTCTGCGCTACTGTTTTCTTAACTGAGCCCTGCATACTGTGGCTAAAAGAAGATCACATTTCCTGTGGAAAAAATATTTTACCAATCCCTCCCACTAACCTCCTGCCCAAAACTGTCTTTTTATAAATTCATTTTACTGGGGACTAGACCTAGAAAATGCAAGAAACAGAAGTTGTCTGCTGTAGCAATGCGCACAGTAGACGTGTGTAGGTAGTAAATTAGTTGCAGGTATAGAAACTCTCTTGATCATTAAAATACTTAAATTAGTGATTGAATGGCTGTTCCATATAATTTCCCACTCAAATTAAGGCAAAGGATGTACTCCGTTAGCTGGTATATTCTCATTTACTATCTTCAGTTGCTTCTCTGCTATCACATCTTTTCAGCTTGTGTCAAGTCTTCTTGTAAGATAGATGACATGAAGAGCTTTAGTAGCTGAAATAGAAAGGAGTCAGTCTCAGATGCCATGTGTTTACTTTTAAATGGGTGCAGTTTGCCTTTTGTTGCCTTGGTATGGTACAAATTATGTCGAAGTGGGCTATGGCTGCAGCATGGATGTACTTTGCTACGTTTTGAAAGAAGTGAAAGAAAATAAATAATCAGCTCTCTTTTGAGAATTATTTTAAAATCATTTTTGATGATCTAGAGAAAGCGGAATTGTTAGTAACTGTTAGACTGATATGTTAATGACTGACCCTCGAATTGCTGGCAAATTATGTGCTGTAACCTAATTACATACAAACTCCTTTTACTGCAAAATTAAGAATGAGGCATGAAAATCAAAGCAATGGGAAAGGTTCTACTGTCAGCAGGCTTTATGAGCAGACAAATGAGAGAAAATAATAAGAGCTAAAATAATAAAGACATAACCAGGATTTGAGCTTCCCAAACAGTTCCTGTGCATCCATTTTAATATCTGGCCTATCTCCAGAGGATAACTGACAGTGTATCAGGTAGCAGATATAGAAGGTCTAGGTTGAATACGAGCTGTATCTGGGAAGCCCCCAAACCGTGACGGATATTGGGATATCAGATTTTGATATCCTTTGATATCCTTGTTATATTTTGATATCCTCTGAGGGCTTTGCTGCAAAAAGGAAGCCACCTCTTCATTCTTTCTCTATTTCCTCTTTCTCACGACTTGAATAAGAACAACAACAACAAAAATGTATGTTTTCCATTCTTGCTGGTAACTCTAGGTATTGGTACTTCACAGGTTGGTTGAATGCAACGCAAAGACCAAAGGCTGTGCCTATTGGGAGCATTGATTTAAATGATTTAAATAGCAATTGATTTAAATGTTCCTATTGAATGGAGTATTGATTTATGTGGTTATATTGGTTTATAGTTTGTCATTTAGTATAGTTTGTCATTCCCTTTGCTGTCATCTCCCTAGTCTTTTCTGGAGCTTTTTTTTTTCTTCATCCTGAATATTTGACAATTAACTGCCTGTAAATGTGTTTTTGGTAATCAAGGCTCTATAACCAACCCACTGAGGAAAATGTTCAGTAAATACTTTTCTGAGAAAAATAAAGTAGCTCTTTTGATGAGGATGGTAGAGTTCAGCTTGTGGTTAGTTCAATCCTAAATTAATGAAAACTGTTTTTTTTAATATTTGGAAAAAGGAGATAAAGTGAGAATTATTTAGAGATAATTTTATCTAATTAGAACAATTCGAACCCCATAAATTGTAGAAATTAGAATTCCGTATGTACTTATTCAGAAATCTGTATTCTCTGTTGCTTATCTTGGCAAGTTCTCTTGAAAAATAAAACCAAAGTGTACATAATTTGAAAAATAATTGAATGATAGCAATGGTTTAAAGGGAAATGGAAAAGTGTTTAAAATTTGTGATTAAAGATTAATTGACTTATGGGGAATTTTAAAGTTGCTTCCTAATAAAGGCCTTCTTATGTGTGTATATGTAGATATATAGAAAATTTGTTGAGCAGAATTTTATGTTATGCTCTATAATGTTTTGATCATGATGAAGATATTTTTGTATCATAAAAAATACTTCCATATCTGCACTTCTTGGGCTTAAATAGTCTTCTAGGGGTGATAAGGGTCTGTGATAGTGGTCTTAAGTTGCAGCTGATCTACAAAACATTGTTTATTATAAGAGTGAACTTTCACTTTCCGGCTAGCTTAAGTGGAATCCACATATAGTGCACTAGCAGAATAGCACTTTTTTTTTTTTTCCTAATTTGTGCCTGATACTTGTCAAGTTAATAATCACAATCAGATAACTGAATTACTGTATTTCTGTTACTTCCAAACTGAAGCATGCAAGCTAAACACAGTGTAGTGATGTATTTGAAGTACTATTAAATATTGAACGTATTTGCATTAGCAAGCGTTTGAAAACGGTAGGAGACTCTAAGCTAAGATACTTTTGTAAATATTTGTTTATGTAAATATTTTCGATTTTATTTTTGCTATTTCATGCTCAAGACAGAGCTGCACTGTCTCAAGCTTTTCTTGTGGTCACTAGCAGGTGCAGCTGTAAATGCTGATGCTGTCCACAGGCTACCGAAATGTGGCAGTCCTTAGAGTCAAATACATAAGCTTGTCTCAGTATTAGTAAGCTAGTGAGGTTGATTAATGACCTGACTTGCCTAAAATGTTTCTCAGGTGTCCATAGTACGGACAACATAAACATTACAAGAATGTTTTTATCTTGTGTGCGTGACTTGAGGGAGCTGACACGCAGTGGACTGAGCTACAGGCCATACATCGGCAATGAGGCCGCATCGTTCACCTTCTTGGCTTTGCTTTTCTTGCTTTGCGTGTATGTGTGTGTATGCGTATGTTTTGTTTTTTGCTTTTTTCTTTTATCTGAACGTTTGCCAGTCCTCTCCCTGCAGAGGTTGTCTGAGCTTTGGCCTGAGAACATGACTGCAAAAAGCAAACCTATTGAGGAGTGCTCTTTTCTTTAAAGGAGAACTTTTTTAGCGATCACCTTTCGATTTGGTCTGGTTCTTGTTCTCTCTTTTTTTTAGAACGGGTTATTTCTTTTTTGAAATATAAGCTTTGTTATGTGTGCCTGGTGGGCTTTTTGTTACAATTTTTAGTTGGCTTCTGCCTGGCACCTTTTCCATGATGACTGCCACAAGAGCCAGGTGCACACACACATCAGGGGGAACCATCCCGGAGCAGCTGCACCCATCCTGCAGCGACGGCCAACAAGCTCAGGCAGCTCAGGGGTGTTGCAGAGCAGAGAGATCAAGAAGGAGTTGTCCAACAAGGCAGTTGGGACGAGAGGTTTAGTCTTTACACATTCATAGAACGCTGTAGGAGACAAAAGGAAAATCACAAAGCACTAGCAAGAAATGAGTCTTGTTTCCCATAGTCTCGTCATTTTGGAAATTTTTATGACAAGAACCCTAAAGACTGGAAAATTACCCAATGGGAAATAAGTAGGAGAAATGTGTCTTTCTATGTATTCTTTGTTTCTTAAGCTCACTAAATTCTTTACTTTGTAATGTCAAATTTGTCCCTGAAATACAGATTTTTCATAACTATTGCTGTAATCTTACAATTATATTTCTATCAATTTTGGCATATCAAGTTAGAAGAGTGACTTAAAGGACCCTTGAGATTATGCCAGTGATAGACAGAATTTTTATTTCCTAATGTAGATGTCTTTCAGTTCATAATTGCTTTTCTGGTACATATCGACTCTTGACATTCAGTCTTGCCACTTGTTTAGTGTTTTATTCCCTAGAAATCTTCCTTCTCAGACGCTGTATGAGGCTGCATAATCTTGTGTGTTTATCTCTAAATTTAAGAGTGACTATATGTTTTAAAAGCTATATAAAATTTGTGCCAATTTGTAATAAGGCTGAGACATGCTGAAAGTTTCCAGTTATAGCAATAGATGTGATTACTTCAAAAATAGCCAAGGAATTTTCATTTTAACACTACACCACTGAGTTTGTACTGTAAGCAATCTGCCTTTTTGGAGCAAAGTTAAACAGAGATAATCAGCAGGAATTAGTTATCTTCTAGATGCAAACACTGTTGAATTATCAGCTGATGAAATAACTGTTTTGTGTATATGTCTATCCAAATCATAGGCAGGTCATGTCACCACTTAATTTTAAAATTACAAAAGCATCCATCAAGCGCTGCTCATAGAAGTATAAATTATTCCATAGCTTTAGTGGTGTTTGTTCAGCCAAGTATTCCTATCTTTTTTTTTTTTATTATTATTTTTTTATTAAAATCATTCGAATGAATGCGAATGTGAACTGTTGATTAAAATTGTTGCTTTTTTCATTCTTATACAGTAGCAGAATTCTTACCATTTTTGGTTGTCTGGAACAGTCATGTCTTATAGAAATATATATTAACTATAAATACAATTTTGCAAGATAAATATGTTTCTTTTAATGACTGCTATTGGTATTTTTATAAGTGTATCATGAGCTCTTACATAGGTATTCAGGAACTTAGAATGCATGGACTATGTGAGATAAGTGTTAAAGCTGTAAACTAAAACAGCCTTCCTAAACCAATATCCACAGAGACTGATGTCTCAGATATGGCACAAGAAATAGACATGGTTATGGAGAATTGAATTTAACCTCTTTTTGTAGTGCTGCATTTGAAAACATTTTCATTTTCTTGTTTAATTGGATGATAATAAGTTATTTTAACAGAGCTCTGTGAATTTGATGGAAGGTCTAAATTAGACTGTTTCCTAAGTAAAACACAATATTCAGCTACAACACTTCATAATCTTTGTTGTGGAGGGACAAAGTTTGAATAGCCCCAGCAAAGAATATTCTTATTTGGCAAGAAGAAAAGTCCATAATACACAAGATGGCACTGTTTCACTTGTGAAAACTTACAAAATTTTTACAGATAAAAGTGAAAATTGTGATGTGAGAGTAAAGAATGTTTTATATATATATGTATAATTGAAGGTAAGATGTTTGCATAATTGAACGTTTTTGTTTATTATAGACAAACCAATGCACAGTCATATGAATGTAAGACCATGCATCTAAGTCAAAATAACTGGAAAGCGACTGTCAACAATACTGAATGGATTGGAAACTGGAAACTAGATCTGAACTAAAATTCTCTGTGAATTATTCTTTTGCTTTTAAGAATTCACGAAAATCTTAAGTTGCTTTAAAGGTGTGTGTTTACACGGACAGTAATTTTCAGCAGGCAACTTTTTCAATTATGTCTTCAGTTATGTTCAATTATGTCAATTCTATATTGTTTTTTAACCTCTCAATGAGTCAAATGGCATTATAAATGTATAGACTGTATTTTAAAAGATATTTTGTATTGCAGACATTCTCTTCAGCACCTATTTCCATGTTGAGCATTTGTGAAAAATGCACCTAAACATCCATGTGCCTAAACATGGATGGAGAACTGATTTTAAGCATCTTATAATATTTTTCTGAGGATTTAAGTAAGCTGACCTTTTTTACATATAATATTTATGCCTGTGTTGGGCTGAGTAGAAAATCTGCAGGCCATAGACCAGATTAGATACGGTCAATGCAGCATCATTTCAGCATTTGCAATTTAGATACCTAGATTTAATGACTTAGGTATCCATGATTTAGTACTCACCTTAGTGATCTGATTTTTCAGGAGACAGGCTTGCTTAGGTATTTTGACATGAAAATAAGTGAATAACTTTCTCATCCTTGTATTAAAATTCCAAGATTTAAAGGTTTATTTTATATATATATATGTATTTATAGGTTTATTAAATATATATATATATATATATATATATACACACACACACACACACTTATAGGGTATAGCAAAGCATATTCACAGGAAGGACTGTTAAGAGGAAGGTTGGTGGTTTTATTTGTTACTTATATCAATTTTATTAACTCTTTAGCTTAAAGATGAAAAATTTTGCCTGCATAAAAATACAATGATTCAGTCCCTCTATATTTAGATGCATTTTAGCAGTATAGGTGTTTCCTTTCCAGAGATTGTTCTCCATTTAAAGACATGCAGAAGTTAGTCAACAAAGATACTGTTCCTCTCTGTAGATTTTTATAAGGTTTAAATATGTTCAGTCTGAAATTTCATCTGTTACTTGACGGGGAGATGTTGCTAGGAGTGTGCATTTGAGGCAGATCTGTCTTTCACACCTACTGTTTTTTCACTTGCCTTGGTTTCAGCATTCTTTTCTCTTTGAGAAAAATAAACTGGAAGATGTGTTCCAGGACATTTGCCTGTGCTTTTCAGCTATGACAGAGCACTTTGTTCACAGGACCAGACTGGAGGTAGATCTTCTGAAATGTGCGTGTGCATGCTTTAAAAAAGCCATGGATTTGAGATAGCATCATTGTATCTATTTTTCAAATACAAAGGAGTTTGAGTGTAAAAGACATTGTGCTGTGACTATCCATGCAATAACTGGGTTTGGTAAAAGGACCAAAAGTGATAAGTACCTGCTGTAGATCCTGACCATGTACTGATAATAGAGATCATAGTAGCATTCTTGGTGGAACACTGTTTTTCTAGGTTTCAGTTAGGTATTTATACATTTAATGTGAATACCTAAAAACGCTCTTCCTGGTGTTGACCCCTTTGCAGTGATGAAATTTATTTTGATACTACTGATACTTGACAACAAAACAGTTGACCTTCTCAACATAGGTGGCAGTGACTTTCTTACAGTGACCCTCTTTGACGTTATCACTCAATGAGGTCTTTATCAAGAATAGCAAGTATCTCCAGTTGGTCTTCTGAATTAAATGAAGTGACAGACCAATCTTAAGCCATTTCTATATAGAAATATTGTCCAGAATCTTCATTTGAATAAGAAGATTACAATTTTAGGTCATCTGACTTGTTTGCTGACTTAGAATTATAATCTTGGTATAATCTTGAAACTAGCAAATCTGTTATATACTGTAAGTGATAACCATTCATTTGCTAGAGAAGAATAACATCTTTTTACATCTCTAGTGCTGAGCTTCTGTAGACAGTACTTCGAATTTCAAAACCCTCTTGAATTCAATGAAAGCTTCGGGGGTTTTATTGCCCCCTTTTCATTTTGCGATAACCATTTTTGGACCCTACAATGGTCACTGTAAAATAAGTATTGTAATTTTTGACATCATGTTGCATCCAGTTGGGATTGGACCTACTTTAAAGAAACAAAATCTCTGAAATGTTTCTATGCTCCCACTGTCATTCTGAGGAACAGAAGTGGTGCTTGACAGATGTTTGTAATCTCAAACCTTTTTCCTAAAATACCTTAGGTATTTTTTACACTGAACCTTTATCCGGAAGTTTATCTGAAAGTTTGACTTTACATTTACTCTTGATCTTGCGTTCAAGCAAGTGCATTATGAAGTAACAGCAGGCAATTCTTCAATAAATGAATTAAGCTTGGAAGGATACCGGCAGCAGAGCCAACATATTAATGCTTGCCATATTTCTGAACTCTGGTCAATAGAGACATAATGAAGCAATGGAAGCATTAACTGCTTCAAAACATTCACTTGGGACTGGAGTGTGCTTTAAGTGCTGAATTCATGTAACCACATAACATTTATTAGTGAGTGAATCTTCTTACCTTATGGGTTTGCTTTTAAAAATTAATTATCCATTAATCGATAGAATATTTTCATTTAATTACGGGTAACCAACAGTAAGCTGGAGATGGTAAGAGGATACTTGCCATTTACAAAAAAAAAAAAAAAAATCCCAATTTCCTTTGGGATTGTCTTTGATTCGCTGGCTCTGGCACTCCCAGGAAGAGTCCGATCTATGTTCATTGATGAATTCTGCTGAAGTTGCACAGTGCAGTACGTTCCCTGCTTTTATACTCGGGCTTAACCAGTTATGAGATAAATACCTGTTTGCCTACTCTAATAGAGAGTGTAAACAGGAAAGGAGATTTATTTATTTATTTCAATAAAGAAGATGAAATTTGCATTTCAATTATTATTTTACCTGTGTGAAATAGAGCATTTTCAAAATGCAATTTTGAATACTGTGTTTTCTCCATTTTCATTATTGATTGTGGTCAATTTATGTTACTTTCAGTAAGTCTTGAGGTTCCTTTCATTCTACATCATTTTATAACTTGCTGTATCTAGCAGCTTTGTGAAAATCATGTCCTGCTTTCGAGGTTGATAGAAGTGTAGAGTTGATTTATTTTATAATTTTTCCATTAATGGATTGTCGAGATTGTTCATTACTTGTAGTAATGAAGGACAAGGTGATTCCTTGCAAATAGTGACACTTGACTTTGGAATATTGGATGTTCTGTCTGATTGTTCTCAGCTGCAGTATAGTCCCTCGTTTTTGTTATAAATGTTTAAAGCCATTTAGACTTTAAATTGAAATCCCTTAGGCCTTGTGATGCTGTCGCAAAGTGAACTTCTCACTGCATTTGGGACAACTTTGCAGGACAAAGCAAGCTCTCCTTTTGAACTCTGTTTGGGGATAGGGTCTTAGAGTTTGCAGAAATTCTTTCAACAGTTCTTAATATAAAAGGAGAGTATGGATTTATAGGAAGAATAGTACAGAGGTGGAAGGAAAGGTGACTAACAGAACTTTATTCCACTTTCTTCCACTTTCTTCCACTTTCTTCTGTCATACTGTTCTTGTATTTCCTTTATTTCTCTTTTCCAGCTGAATGCTGCCGGTACCAAAGTAGGAGAGGATAAATGGTGCTAATGCTTCTCCCTCTGAGCACAAGAGTCCTTACACTCCTGCTATTTCGGATCAGTAAGATTGAGTTCTCTGCCGCTGGAGCTCTGGCTGGTAGAGTGGGCTCTAAGGAGTGAGCAACAAAGTCGTGCATGCCCTGAGGACAGATGTGCGTGAAACTTCTCATTCTCCGTGTTCAGGCGCCTTAATCCATCTTTTTGTTTCGCAGTCCTGGCAGAGAGTCCATCAAAATTGTTCGTACTGAAATTCTGATTGAATTTGAGAGGGATAAAGCTACCAGAGTTTTATAGAGTGATAATGGATATCACTTAATAGAATTTTTACAGCTTAGCAGAGTGATGTTCTTCCTCTAGTGCTTTAGAACATTCTTTATATCTACAAAGGCAATAAATGGAAACTAGGTACCTAGCTGATGTGTGTGCTTTGAGAAATGTCCCTTACCATTACCACAAAATATTATTCAAAGGACTGATGAGGATGTTCTTAAGTGCCCATTAAACCTTGCTGAAATTTTATTATCATTGGCTTCCTAGATGTACCTATTTGTAAAGAATTTCCTAAGCTATTCAGAACATCTGTGGAAGCATAAGCAGACTGTAAAACATTATCTTTCCTAGAATTGTACATTTTGTATTTCATCAACGGTAGAGATGAGGGAGATAGATCACCTCTGTCTTCCCTCAAAATGTAACATTTTTAACCTGTACATCGCTGATGTAGTGCGTCCTTTGGCTGCTTAGCCCTTCTTGTTCCCTCCATGTATGAAAGTTTGACAGTAAGTTCTCATCTGGCTGTCCATGGTCAGTGCTCCACTCAGAAAGCTGACTCCCCTAGGAAAATAAATCAGAAAGTTGGGGCCAGTATGTTCATCTGGGTAACCTCCTTCCCCTGGAAGTTAGCAGAAAACCACGTGGAGTCTCAGGACCATTTGTACCAGGTGCAGGCATGTCAAGCACTGATCTCTCTTGTCCATATTTTCCCTTTTCCCTTTCTGTTAAATTTCCATATTAAATGACTTCAGTATTTTTGTTGAGTGGAATATGTTTCATTCTGTAAGTATGTATGCATTTGTTTCATTATATAAATATTCATTTTTTTTCATTCTGTAAATGTTACATTTCTTTCACGTCTGTCATCAAAATCCCTTTCATTATCATAAAAGTAATTTAGTGGTCAGAATATAGATATGCTATCTAATAACACACAGTTACAAAATTATTCTAAGTGATGATACAATCTCTTACATGCGATTTGCATGTAAACCATTTAATGTGTATCTGCGTAAGGTCACCAAAAACTTGCAGTATCTTCTAGTATTGGATTTATCTGAAAATAACTCAATCTCTTTTGCAATTTCAAAGGGCTTAAATGTAATTTTTTACTATCATGAACTTCATCGATACTGTATGTAAAATGAGGATGAAAAGTACATTTTATCAAATCAAAGGCTTTCAAAATATTATATAACTTCCCTTCTTTTTTTGAAAAAAATTTTTTTTTCTTTTTACACAGAGAGGAGAATCAGTAAGATGATACATAATTAGAACTGTATTAGCAAAAGTAAAACTTCTTGCGAGTGCTGCCGAGGTGCTGTCCCGCAGCACCTGAGCTGGGTGAGCAGAGTGGGGAGGTGGCGGGTCCCTCTGCCAGTGATCAGGCAAGGTAACAAGCTGTGGGGTTAATCAGGGAAATCCACGTGTCAACCCTCAACGCGGGGGCCAAGGAGACTTGTCCTGCGGGGACAACGTCTGCCTATGGCGTGGCCCATACCTGAGCTGAACAGGGGCGCCTTGGGCAGCGCCTGGGAAGGGGTGCCCTGGGTGGCTGGTGGGGGCAATGCCCACGTGGGGTAGGTGTCCTGCTGCCACGATTGCCATGCCAAGTTCTGCTCCTCCTGCTGAGAGGACGAGTGGGCGATGAGAAAGTACAAGCCTTGCACAGATCTTTTCGGCTTGTTCAGTTATTCCTGTTTACAGGAATAATTTTACCCCAGAAGCTGGACTGAGAAACCTTTGGGATCTCAAGAACCTAGTGAAGGCCTCAGTTACCACTGGCATATGCTGCTTATGTCGAGCGTGCAAGATGCTCCTTTTCGGCATAGTTCATATAATCTTGTGGGAGAAAGGCTGCCAGGGCAGGAGATCCCTTTTAAGCGGAGATTTATTATCACTCATCTTCTAAAAATCACATTTGTGAGAGGATGGGAGAAGTGCCTCTAGAGTTCAGTGAGACCAGAATTTGGCCAGCGTATCAGGAGTCAACACACTTGCTTTCATTTAAAAATTCTGCAAGGTGTTATAAATATTCTGAATTAGTTCATTTTTATGCCACTTACTATGTCACACTAAGTTGCATTTTGCTAATCATTCAGAAAGGACCAGAAACCTGAAGCGGGTTGAGACAAACTTGTTGATAATTTGATGGGGGGGGAAATAAAAAGTTCTTTTTTATTTTGATGGTTGATGGTGAATAATTGCATACATTATTGATCATAATTACCAAATATAATGAAAATAAACTTTTTGTTTCTGGTATTTCTTTAACTTTGTGTGATTGAAGGTTTCAATTTGTTTGTTGTTCTTTCTTGAATTTTGTTGAAAAACAGTGCAACTGAATTGGCAGATCTGCTGTATAGACTGTCATGTTGCTGAACTTGCTAATTACATTTTTTTTCACTGCTTTTTCCTTATATTTACCCAGCAAACCAGCACAGGTGACAGTGAGTGTGAATTCTTCCGTTTCCACTCTGCTGTTATTGATGTTGCTCTTGTCTTGTAAGATGCAGCAATAGAGATAGGTTTGTGTTTATAGATTAAACATTCTGCACAGAAGAATATGGCCTGCTTCATTTATATCTTCTAGGCTTTATCTTTGGGCTTCGCTGTTTCCTGGGATTTTTCACTTGAGCACCACAGTTCCCTGCATCTGGGCTAAATCCACATTGCTTAGCTAAGTACTGCTAGTTACGAAATTCTGTTTTAAAAATTCATTATTCTCAAAGGAATCAATTTAGCAAGAAAGCATGATTTAACATAGTAGAATTGTGTTTTACCTAAATTGTATCGCTGCATTTTTGCTTCTGTAATGTATTGTAAATTGAAATCACAAAGACAATAGGATAGCTTTCTTTTTGAGAAACACTTCCAAAATGTAGACGTGTTTTCATGTGCCAAACATTTTGGACTAGAGGCTTATAAGAAAAATACATTAATCAAATGGATGGTCACTCTTCCATCTTTTCTCCTGCTTTATGTCAGCCATTGCCTTTTATTGATGTGACTTTTGTAGTGCGTACCTAGGTTGCAGCCTTGGCTTTCAGTTGTAATGTTCAGCTCCTGTTACCATTACCGAGAATGCTGTAGATCTGCTAACTGGAAAAGATTGTTAGTGACTGTCAGGGTAGGTTTTGGAGTTTTTACCTTCTCATGTTCTGTTTACTTTTTGTAAATAACAGGCCTTTAAAGAAAAGTGAGAAGCCATTAGTTCTAGCTGAGAGTAATAATCATAATTGTGTATTAGAAAATCATAGAAACATTTTGAGTATTTTTGGATTGTGAGAAAAGTCTATGGGAAGAAGGTGTGAGAATTTTGCTGTGTGAGAAGGTGAGAGGAATTTGGGAGAGTGTGTGTTTGCATGGGGCTGGGGAAAGTTTTCTTTTGTTTGTGGAAGTGCTCTCAGGACAAAATCTAGAACTACAGAACCCTTGATTTTCTTAGAAGACAGGATTTCCTAAGGATCTAGTTGAGAGTTTTACCAAATCAACTGCTTCAAAGATAGGTTCAATTTAGCAGGGGACAGTAATCTGGCATTTAACCTCACTCCTATCCTCTCCCTCCTCCTCAGCATGAGAATGTTTGTATTTGTCTTTTAACAAATACAATCCATTTTCCAATAAAAAAGAAAAATCCCAGAACTGTAAACAGATTTATTATGCAAGTCTAAATATATATTTATAGAGGTATCAAAACAGTGCTCTTTTTATAGCTCTGTGTTTAAAGAGTGATGTAACATCTTGGAGCAGTAGAAGCGGATGCAGTACTGGACGTGACATTGCAGTGTAAAACAGGAGGTTATTAGACTCCATAATTTATCAGTCTGTAGCGTCTACTTAGAAATGAGTGTATGCATGAATTCATGTAAATGAATGTGAATGGGAACACTTACTGCCTTGCACAGTTGTGCTTGCATTTCAACTTTGCAATAACAAGTTTAAATCTTATTTTGGAGATCAAAATAAATGTAGTGATCTTTTTTTTTTTTTTTTCTTTTTTTTTTTTGTCTCTGTTTATTCACATCTCAAAACATTCAAGCGTTATGGCATAATTGGCAATAGTGCTATTAGAGGACTGGAGTAATTCAGAGCGTAAGAAGTACTGCAGGCTGGGATAAGAACATGGGCCGTGCGCTGCTGCATCATCCTGGCTGGCCACTCTGCAGTGGGTCTGTGCCCACAGAAGCTTCCAAAGCTCTCCTGGCCATCCACTATCCCAATGACTATTGCGCTCCTCAGTAGTCTGTAGGGGAGGCCATAGAAAAAGGTATGTGAACCTGGACACTTAAAGGTACGTTAACTTGGCCAGTCCCAACATCTCAACTCCCCACATCCACAGTTGTTGGACCAAGATGTTGGACAGTTTCTTTTTTTGGTCTTGTTGATGCTCTCTGGCACCACAGGCTGGCAAGAGAATTAATAGCTGCTTGCTGTCTGCTGTATGGAAGTACTACTCTTTTATTGTCTGTTTTAAGCTATCTCCTACCAGCTTGTTAGGCACCCTGTGCTTTTAGTGCGTTAGAATTAGATGGGTAACAGTTGTGCACCATGTAAGCTGACTAGCTTACCCCCATCTATAAGACTTTGCAAATCTTGGTTGTGCTCCCATCAAATAGCTCCCAGATGGAGAGTCCTGCCTTTTTATTCTGTCCTCCCAGTGCAGCTGCTTTGTCCTACTTACAAGGTATTCTTTTTTTCTTTGTATGTTGTATTAATAAATTCCTAGGGAAAATGAAATTTTAACATGGCTGGCTTCATATACAGTGCCATAGTGTAAGATCTTTTTAAGCTAGCTGTAATGGAGCCTCAATACTCAGGGCATTAAAATTTTCTTATCCTGAAAGTATTAAAGAGTAAGAGACAGTATGGTAATAGATAGCAATAAGACTAGTAACGATAAAAGAAACAGTAAAAAAAGGTAATATTAAAAGTAACGAGGGTAATAAAGAGTGATAAATTCTTCATAATATGATGATTTGCAAAACTAAAATTGTATGAAAGATAAAGAGGTCTGGTAGCATACTGAGGGAAAAATGTAAGAAATAATACGAGTATATATTTATATTTAAATATAT
>VZSV01000110.1:2383253-2404177 GCA_013398735.1 Nothocercus julius
TTAAATATATAAATAATTATACATTATGAAATATAAATATATAAATCAAATGTGCCAAAATCAAGTGATGAGGGTGTGGGAATTGAAATGAGAAATTTCTTCCTTGTATGTATAGGTTAAACATTTGCTCTTTCTGCATCCCTTGGTATTCACCCGTTCTCTAGCTTACCTTTACAGCACAGACGAGAATAACTCGCGGGCTGCTGCCGAAGGCGATGGCTCCTCTTCTGCTTTATTCTTATTCTTGTGTTGTTTTCCTCAGTGCTGGCACTGGGGCCCATTGGGCACCATACTGGAATGGATTAGAAAGCTGACCTGGAAAAATAAAATAAGCGCTTTGATTCCCCAAAATGATTTTTGCCCACCTCTGGATTATTTCTAATGAACAAGGTCGCCACGGGTCACACAGGGCCAGCTGGGTGTTGCGCAAGGGAAAAGAGGTGGGACTGTGGGAGCAGAAGGCGCCCAACAGCAGCAGAAACAACCCAAACACAAGACAGCAAAAGAGTCCCAGCAAAGGGCTTTTCTAAATTCTGATCATGTGCATTAAACTATCAAGTGACAGCTTGGGGTGCTAGTCAGTCTATGTGATCTAGACTGCAAAATCACTGTCTTAAATTAAATTTCCATTTTTGCTAGTAGTGAGGCTGGCTTTCGGTTCTCCAAACTGAAAGCCAGCAGACTGAAAAGGTTCCTCGGTGCTCTCAGCACTTGGAACGGTTCTACTCGTATTTAAAGCTCACATTCCTTTAGGCACAACCTATCTGCTCTGATGTTGTTGAATAGCATGTTGTAGGTTTATTGGAGTAAAATTTATAGGCCACATTTCACATCTATTGCTTAATTTTGCAGTTATGGCACTGAATCAAAAATTCAGTATGTTGCTCTTTACTGAATCAATATTTATTAAAATTCATGCCAGTATTAATCATGTACCTGATACAGGAAACTATTTCTGTGTCTCAGAGGGAATACACTTATATACATATTTTGAACTGTCCTGCTTTTAAACATCAAAATGTTTTTATTTGATTTTTAAAAAGCACACGCTAAGGGGATACAAGCATAGGAAGACTAATTTCATAATATTGCCACAGTCCAGGACAGAATTGATGTTTCATAGAAGATGCTGCTTTGCACTCCAAAAATAGGTATTTTGCAAAGTATGTTGTGATTTTGACATAAGTGATTGCCTGAATCAGTTTCTTATGACTTTTACTGATTCTTCTAATATAAACAGTGACTGATGAACAAATGTTCCAGAATTTATTTAAATGAGATTAAATAAGCTATAACTGGCCCACTGCATGTCAATTCAGTTGCTCTGTAATTTTGTCAGTTAACATGCCGTCATCTGTGTGTTCGTTTAATACAGGTTATTGGTTTTTGTCTGTTGGTAATCCCACATAAAATTTGGGAGATTATTTATGGGAGACTACATGAATTGTTTTTGCTAGTAAATTTGTCACTGCCATTTGCTCGTGGCCAATTTGTTGGAGCTTCTGTTATGTGAAATTTGAGTTGGCTGATTATTTTTTTTTATCAACCATATAAAGCATGCAGCAAATTGCTGTTCCTTGTTTAGAGGCCTTCTTGACCAAATTTCGTAGGATAGAGCTTGAAGATTCAAAATTGACTTCCTACAAATGTCTGCCATGAGTGATAGTATTTTTTTTTCTATTTGTAAACATTGCTAATGAAGCACAGCTTTGCAATGTATTTGTGAAACAATAAATACGAGTTGTAAAATGTAGCGCCTAGAAAGCTATGCTGACAGACCAGTTGATTAAAGACTGTGAATGATACAGGGCTCTGATGAATTCATAGTATTATATAATCCTTAAGGTTGGAAGGGACCTTTAGAGATCATCTAGTCCAACCCACCCTAATTCCTAGTTCTTAAAAATTAGGAAATTTCAGAATAAAGGCTATCTCATGCAACCTCAGTTTTGCCTTTCTCTGTATGTACCTTCTGAGCCATGGCCGTAATCTGCTTGCTTTTTTGCTTTACACTTACTCAGTGTTTTTACATGGGAAACATCTACCAGAAAGCTAATGTTAGTCATAATTATAAATAAACCGAGAAAAAAAAAATGGGAAGAATCAGGTGGTCTTTATGGTGAGTAGCATTATTTAGTCCATATAAGAACATTCTTTGTGAGGAAAAAAAAAAAGAGAAAAGTAAAAAGAAAAAAAAATCTCTCTCCAAGCATTTTCCCAAACTCTTGCAGGGCTCACTAATGCAAGTGCGCCATATAGGGCTCAAGTGGAGCTTTTTTTTTCTTTTTTTCCCAACTGCTTAATTGCACTAAACAAAAGTAAGCATAGGTAGCTTGTTCTAGGTGAAGAATTTCCGTTGCCACAGCAATGGTGAGTGAGTGGAGAGTGAAAGTTATCCTGTGAATAGGTACGGAGCTATAAATAAGTAAATCCTTCTATTAAGAAATGAACCAGAATGCTTGAAAATTCAGCAAGCTTTGGACAAAGAAAACCACAAGGATGTTTCCTTTTTTTCATTAATTTCACTGTATCTGTTACTTAACACAAGGAAATGACCGCATTTTGAAAGTAGACAACTTAGAGCTAACCGGTAATCAGCTCTGTTTTCTCAAACTGAAAGACACTTAGCAGAAATCTGAAGGTAGGATATTTCAGGAAGGAACTCATGGTTGCAAGGAGCAGTATGACTTGAATTTTCACGATACTGATAGCAGAAAGGTTTCAAATCAAAACACTGTTGAGCTAAGTTGAGTATTCTGTGATAGGCTGAGTCTTTCAGAAAGCAGGACTAGGCTTACAAGGCTGGAGGGAGCAGAAGACAGGTGCAACGACATACCTTGAATGACCGAAAAGAGATGAACAGCGGTAAGTCTTGCAAGAGCCACAATGTTCTCCCACCCAAAGACTAAGGGTTTTTAATAATAATAATAATAATAATAATCAGCTTCAGTGAGGGCTGCAGGGTCTGGATGCAAGTTTTATGGAGTGTAGTCATCCCCAGCTCTACTAATGCTAATTTTGGATGTCTCATGCATTTATTTAGAACTGCAGTGCTAATAAAAACAGAATTTGCCCACATCTAGAGCATAATTGTGAAGCCAGTGGTTAAAGTTTTGTGTCTAGCAACATAAAATGGTTTATCACACATCAGTGACATAGCAAAAAAATAAGAAAGCATACAGTTTGCTCTTTGAGGTTGGTTTGGCCCATCATACCTTAAAGAGAAAGCAGTCTCTTCATTTTTTTAATTTATGGTTGCTTATAGGTAGGAGCTTAAGTGTGTGTTATGCTAGGTGTGTGTTATTTATGCTGGCTGTTGAAAAAAGTTAATTTGATCTGGAGGAGTCAAAGAATACATTGTTGTCATCTGCTGTGCTCAAAGGAACTAAAGAGGTGATTAATAGCAACTATTTGCCTAAACCAAAAAGCCCTTCATAACATCATCAATTTAATTTTTATTTAGTTAAATAAAAACAACAGCAACAAACCCACAGATTACTCAATTATATGTTAGCTAGCTAAATAAAATTTGGTGATATTATTTTGTTCTTTCTGTATAATTGAAAAGTTCTGCTAAAAGTAAGATTCTTTCATCTTCAGTTGCAAAGGTTTTTTTTTATTATTTTTTGAGGTTTTTTTTCTCCTAAATGACCTTTTAAAGTTCTGTTTATTCCTCTCTCAAAGATTAAACGAAGAGAAATTCCACAATCCCAAGTTTCTACCCAGAAAAATCTCCCTTTCTGCGAAATGCCAGATAATGTCATGGGTGTTCAGAGAGAGGAAGAAGAGAGCTATGCAGTGGTTACAGAAGCTAATTTTGTGTTATTTTGGGAATAATAAGAACATTGTCATTATTCTGCTTGACTGGCACTTTTTTAATATTGCCTTGGGCTGTCAGTGGGTAAATGTGAACTCTTTTTTTTTTTTTTTTTGTAATTCTTTTTGACCTTAAAATAAGCTGTAGAGTCCAATTGGAATTTCAGTGTCTTCAGGAAAGTAAAAAAAACAAAACAAAAATCTCCTTTCCACTAAATCATTAATTTTTGTGCCACTTTTTTGACCATGAAAAGCATGTGGTGCGAAACTTCAGATTTTGTCATCATCCATGCTAGCAAGAACAAAATGCTGAAGGTCAGATTATTTTTTGCAAGGGGGGCAGAATATTTGTTTCATCTAACTGACAAAGCAAGTTTCTTAGGGCCTCAGTCGTAAGAGCCACCCGAGCTCTCGATTCGCGTCGTGATGGGGTGATTTGGGGGGTTTACCTGCAAGGGGTTCGCGGAGCTGCAGAAGGCAGTGTGCTGATGCTGCAAGCAGCCGTACTCTCTGCGTAGATTTTGCTGAGTCTGCAGGGCTGGCTGTATTCCCTTCATAAGTATCGTTAGGAGCCTGGCCAGGCTCAATAAAGCCGTATATAAATTTGGACGGAGAAAGAAATAGCACCTGAAGGCAGCTTCTTCAGCCCTCAGCCTTCCTTCCTGTCCTCTGCATTAGCGCCTTCTCTTTAGCGATTGCTTGAGGAAAACACTGGGCTCTGCAATCAGTTTTACACCCAGTCGGTTTTATCCCTTGTGTTTGAGCTTCCTCTGCACATCCATTTTTCTTGCACAGAATTGTTTCACTTGGAAATGTGAGTGGGATTCTTCTGTTTTTCGGAAGGAATGGCATATGGGCGTATGCTTTGCCTTTAAAGCTGGAAGTTGTCTTAAGAGCTGGGATTTAAGCCCTGTTTGAGAACAGGTGCCTGTTCGCGGTGTTGGTGCCGTGTCAGAATGGTGCTGCCTTCCAGCCTTCAGAGGACCGATATGAGTGGTCTGAGCTCCCTCTTTCCCACGTGTGAGAGTTGTGGCACAGGAGTCAGGTTCTCTGACTTGTCAGTGTGAGCACTGTCATCTACTCTTAAGATGAGGAAAAGAGTAAGAACATGGGATAAAGTCTCACTGGGTCTTCGGTGAGTAGCCACTTGTCAGTGAGGTGCAAAGTGTTTTGCAAATTCTTTTCTCAAGCAGATAGAAGGCAGGAATCAAAACAACAAACCTGGAGTCTTGGCAGTTAAACACTCTTCCCTTTCCCTTTAAAAAGAGCTGGTGAATGACTGTTGTAAAAATGATCCTGTGGACGGTACTGAGCAGAAAAGGAGGAAAATCATTAAAATTAACCTCTGTAAACTTTTTCCAAAATAATGATGGCAAACTCAACCTGTTTAAATTCTGACAGGTTTCAGTGCTCAGAGAGGGTATTTAATAAATTATGCATTTAATTTGCTTAATACTGACAGCGACCTGGTCATGCTGTAAGACAAAAAATGTTGCTTCTAGCTTGATTCATACGATTTGCATCTTAAAATGCTGCTGGTGTTCACCTTAAATTGAAGCAGTTTTCTCCAGTATTTGGCACAGATAGTTTCAGCTACCCCATAGATGTCAAATATGTGAGGAAGTTTCAATGCAAGCAGAGACATTATAGCTTCTGTACTGGGGTTCTTATAAATTTTTTATATTTTATATGATGTAGTGCAGTCTCCCCTCCCTTCCATCTTACTGTTGTTTTCTTGTGTTGTTCAAACCTAGGTTCTTGGAAACTTCCACTAACTCCTCTAAGCTCTCTTTCCAAAATCACTTTATTCAGACATAGCATGTGGTTTTCAGTAGCTTTGAGAAAGAGATTGTGGGAAGAAGAGCTGAGTTTAAACTTGTTTGTGATAAATTTGCTCAAGTCCATTACCTTCCTCAGAAACAGAGATGTGGCAGTTGTCTAGTGATGATCTCAGAGTGCTTGGCAGCAAAAGCAGAGAATATGATATAACTTCCTTTTTTATTTCCTCATATTTTAGGCTGATATGTAGATACATGTTTACTGGCCAAGATAGTTTTGGTAGGAGCTATAGAGATTTCAGGCTCCAAATGCAACTTCTGAGCTGAAGTCTGTTTCTTCCCAGAGTCGTTCTGCAGCCTAAATCCTCAACCCCAGCTGTCATGTGCAGCCTGTCTCCTCAGTTTCACCATAACCAGATCAAAGTGTAAGAGTTGCATCTTTTGTCATGAGTTTTTTGTGAAGGGGAAGCTTTTAATGAACATTTTAGGACATTGCTGAGTGGTTCAGGTGACCTGCATTGGTGTTTCATTTATCCTGGTATGTGTATATAGCAAATTTGAGTGATAGGCACCCTTATATTTTTGTACAATAATTCCGTAAGAATTAAAAGCCATTACTAAATTTAGTAACATGAAATAACCTACACGACTATCAATGACATTTTATGTTTGATGGTGTTTTTGTGACCTAAAAATCAGAAGTTAGCAGTCAGGGAGCATAAGAGAAGCTTAAGGTTAAATCGATGGTGGATAGTACGAGAGTAACACTAAAGCCCTGCTTTTCTTCCAGGAGGGAAATAACATTTGCCTGCAGAACTTTCTTGTTTATCATGATATCCTTAAATCACAGTTTGGTAAAGTTTCCTCATAGATACATAGGAAGAGCTGAGGACGTTCACTTAAAATTACAGGAAGTTAGTCCTGTGGGCTGATTATATTATGAAGAAAAAATATTTTCTAAGCCAACATTTCTACATATTTTTTTTTCACCTTTCAGCTGAGTGTAACTGTGTCTCTGTCTTTGGAGGTTTGGGACATTCTCTGTTGAGAGGTTGGTGAGCTGGCCGCGGGGTTAGTGGATCAGCCTTGCTTTGAGGTTGCTTTTTGACCTTGGGGTGGTCAAGTCACCTCTCTGTGTTCCTCTGGCAGCCTGTGTCTTTGGCATCGAATAGAACAGGCAAAAAACTTCATAGTCTGGAGGCAAATCCTTCAGCTACGGGTACATAGGGAACTGTGAAAATGAGATCGTGTGGATCTGGGGATGACGTATAAACCAGGCGTCTGGTGTTCGTGGGAATTTGGCACCTCTACAAATTGAGACGCATGGGTAAATGGGTTGTTAATCAGCTTGGGCTGTGATACCTAGTAATGGAGTCTTGATTCCTTTTAAGTTTGTATCATAAATAATATTTATGGAGTCTGGAATCACAGCCTTAAAGTCAGTAATTTTTGGGGGATATTAAAAGGATCGTTTTGTTATTCTTATAGAAAACCTTGGCATCCCTTCTTTTCCATTCTAATCTCTGGAAGTTCCTAATATTCACAGTTTCAGGAAGCGGTAGGAAGCAGGTCTGTTCTTCATGGTTTCCCCCAGAACCTAAGGTGGGACTTGTCAGATGTGAGCATAGAGATGTCTCTGTGCTCGCGTCTTTATGTCTGAGTTTGACCCTCCTCTCCAGAGATAAGCCCTGCTGAGCGGAACCTGTGTCCTTTCGCTGAGCCTTGGCGATCCAGCAGAAGGCAAAGGCTGCGAGCAAATGCGAACTCTGTGTTTGGGATCAGGAGACTTTAAAACCTGCTGGCTTTTCCAATTATCTGAAGTTTCCTGTGTTCATCTAGACCTCTGGATAATAGGAGTTATATGCTGTATTCTCTCCTTTAATTTTCAACTACAGCTGTTTAGCTGAGCATCAGTGCTTTGATAGTCTTTAGTCTTTCTTTTTAATTCTTTTGGTGTCTCCACCAGAGCAATATTTACCCACAGCTTAAGCAGATTTTACAGCTTCCATGCTTATAAACAGTGATAAGCATTAGTTAATAGATTGCTTTTTGACCATATGAATGCATGAAAGATTGTCATTATTTATTTCTCAAATAATGGTTATTTCAGCTACACTTTGCCTTTGACTGTTTCCAAGGGAGTATCTGCTGAGCTGTTAGAAATTAGGAAAACCTTGCTTCATAAAAGGAAAGTGGGAAAAGCAATTATAACATGCTATCAACATCCTTTCCTAACAAAACCTTTGCTTTGGCATGTTAGTAGCTAAATGATCAAAACTGAAGGTCCTCTGCTCCATTGTGTAGCAGTGCTTTCTGACAGGGAACACAGTCTAGATCAATGCCGAGTAGCATAATTAGAAACAGACCTCTCATTATTTTATACCAACTATCTTGTGTTTACTGCTGCTATATCAACTGAAGAGAAACTCTTTTTTCTTTTTTTTTTTCTTTTTGAGAAAAAAAAAAAAGAGCATTAAACACTTTTTTTGCTTTGAGATGACACATTGTTTTTTCCTTTCTCACTCCCTACATTTCCAAGATAGCAGAAGGGGGAGTGTACTGAAATGTAGAGAGGAAGAGAAAGAATACATGCAAGCATTAGGAATCAAACTGGGCTTGTAAGGTACAGGTCCACTTTTAAGGGAGGGTGGAGGCCTCCACTTATATAATGCAGATGCAGCCTCTACTATTACAGTATTTGGACTTCATCCTTTTACAATGTATTTCTTGTCAGCACATTTGAAAAAAAATTAAAGTTTTAGCATCTCTATTTATCTAAATGGGATAATGCAACACTGGAAAGAATGTTTTACTTTGATGAGAACTTAATCCTCATTTTTTTAAAAAAAATCTGAAGTCACTCTCAAACTGGCTCTTTCTGTTGGGGTTAAGAGAATTTAGTCTTAAACCCTGTTTATGAGGAGTTATTATATTTTCTCTATCTAAATGAGGAAGTTTGAATCCTAGTATCATTACTTGGATGAAGGCAGACAGACACTGTAGAGATATCCAGCCCTTCTGCTGTCTAGGGATCCAAGGCTGCTAATAACTTCTCACTTGTCTACAAACATAAAAGCCAGCTACCATCTGCTACTGAGCGATATATAATAAGCACCCTGTACCTGTGCTGAGAGGTAATTAGTCTGCCCTCTATTGCTTTTTCACATTAAAAAAATAAAAAGTTCAACCACTAGATTGTACCAATGAAAAATATATTTTTTAAAGGGCTCCAAAAAGTCATTTAGTACAGCTGTGTTTCGTGTTGTAAAAAATTTATGGCACAGCACAGTTATGAAAGATGAAAAGATTTTGGATCATAAAATTAAAGTTGAAAGTGCAGGAAAAAAAATCTTACAAGCCACTGAACTGTTCCTGTTAGAAACCTCCACCATCCCCCCAGCCGATGGGATGTCATTGTAAACCTCGCCATATAAACAGAGCACAGGCAAATGGGCCTAGAACTGTTTGCTCCTACAAGATGTAGAAGTTCAGAAAGTAAATGAAGCCAAATCTGAGAGACCATCAAGAAAATAAACAACAGGAAGAGACTGATAAATCTTGTGAAAAAAATGACGAACTGTGACTAAAAGCCAAGTGTACATATTTTCTTAAAGTTTGCATTTCTGCTACAACTGTTGTATTTGGGCTTAGGAAGGTAAAAGCCTTGAGTTCGTGAGAAGTCTTCTCATTGTGACCATTTGGATTTGGCTGTTTGACGTTTTGCAGGCAGAAAGGAGGTGGACAGGAAGAGAAGCCTTAATAGTTAACTCAGATGCATCCTACTCTTTATAGTATTTCCATTGCTATGTCACCTATTTTCATACTTCATTTCTTTAGAAATAGGTGAACATATTCTTTATTAAGTGAAAATCAGTTAATAAATCATCCTGAAAGTACTCCATAGCCTACCTTTACGCATCGTTACTGCTCTGCGTATTGTTTTCTTTTAAGACTTCACTGAGATACAAACTGACAGTAGGACTAATACCCCCTAGTCTGCTATCTTTAATGACTGACTTCAGTTTCTATGATAGACAGACTAGGAAAGAAGTTTAGAAGAAAATTATTATTTTTCTGTTGCACCATCAAATATATTTATATTTGATATTGCACAAGCAATAAGATTTGCCTGGGAGGCCAAAATTCATGTCATGACAATATATTTTTTTTTTTTAAAAAAAAGTTATTTTCTGCAAAATGTGTATTCAGAGATTTTTACATTAAACCTTAATATGTTTATTGTTATTGTTGTTCTAACTGAATAACTACAGCTCCACCCTTTCAGCTGATCCCTCATCCAAATCCCTTGAAAGAACATGCTTTCTTATACACTTTTCTTATAGACTTATATATGTACATGCTTTCTTATAGACTGTCTGAAATAGGATTACTTTGACCTTCCATTTCAAAACAATCTTTTCTCTGTATGCAGGAAGATGGAGTTGAATTCTGCTGGAAAAAATGACAGAACTCTTCACATTGTAAATATTTTTGTCTCTAATGGCACTGGGGACAGTTGCTTGACTTCAGTAAATTTGATTTCAGCTTCTTGCCTCTCTTCTTAATCTTTCATATTAGCTTCAGGAACAAGTGGAAGAAACACTGTGCTGTAAAGTGTATCCTAGATATAAATATAATCATAACCATCATGTAATGGTTAAAGAATGATTCTATAAAGGGAAATGTCAATTTTGTAATTTCTACACTTAAAGTGACAATACACTGTAGAAAACCACATATGCCATTGGTAAGTTATCCAGCCTGTATATGCCAATTATATTGTTTGCTTGCCTATTTGAATCAGTATAAGACTGTGTTTACAATTTCACGTGATGGTTCATTTTAAAAATTTCCCATGTATTCTTGAAACACACAAATATGTTGGACCAGAGGACTTTTTACAGCAGGTTCCTTCAAAGAGGACAGGAGGACTTGACTGCCAGTTAGGAATGCTCATTTTTGCTCTTTGTACTGACAGTTGTTCTTGTTCTCTGCTTCAATTTCAAGTTTAAATTTTGCCTTACCTCACTGACCCCAAGGGAAATGCAGAGTCTGCTCTGATTCCAGAATAGTTTGGTAGACTGAATAGTCAGATGCCGACTATTTCCACTCCTGCGTCTTTTAGAAGGAAGCGTGTTTGAAAAGAAGCACAGGACTTACCTGCCGCACGTGATAGAGATGTATCATCTTTAATGGAAGAGGACATGAGATAGGACCACCTAAAAGAAAGATATTCAGAAAAGGAGCCCATGAAAAACATAAAATGACATGTTTCAAGAGTTTTTCCAAATCTGTTGAATCATTACTATTTTTGGGGAGGATGGAAAGGGATGGGGAGGAACAAAGCTGAATACTTTAAAGCATCTAAAAGATGGAAGAATACGCAAGGGGTAACACTTTAAGATCTGTAGACTAATTAGGCTGGTGCAAATCCCAGGGAATCATCTGTGGGTCATATTGAAAATCAGAAAATATTCTGTGTAAGTAGGGTGAACCCTCCATAGCTGTGTGGAGCTCAGTATACATAAACAAGACTTTCTCTTGGCTGTGTCAGGGTCCTGATTAGTAGTGGTGTTTGGGCTGGTAACAGCCTACTTGAATTCTCCAAGTTACTTGTTTTATCCATAGTGTTCTGATTCAAGTAGCGCTGCTTTACATGGAGTTTTCAAAGATATATTAGATTCAGAAACGAAATCACAGAATGATCTGTATCTTGCAGAGTGATCTGTATCTTCTGATGAAATTAGAGCTGTCCAACAAAAAATATTTCAACAGAGCAAAATTTGAAGCTTTTATGATCTGTTATCCACTTATGATGGCAAACCTTTCTGAAAAAAAAAAAAAAAAAACTCTCAGAAAAGTGCTAATGAACTGCTGTAGAAAATTGCCTCAAAACTTATTTTTGATACACTGTGATGGGGAAAAGGACTAAATTCTCCCTTGAATGTGTAAGAAAGGGGCTAATGAGAAGGAAAAGGAAAGTGAATTTGTTCCTATGCACACTTAGAAAGGCCGTGGTTAGACTATTGTGTTTAACCTGCCTTTTTAGCCTCTGATTGCGCTCATTAGAATCTGCTTATTTTTTTCCCTATTGCACGCTTGTATTAACTAGCCTAAGCACATGGGTTTGAGCTGCTCCATCTAAAGTCAATACAGCATCGCTAAAATGCGGTTGATATTTTTAGTGCCCCAAACCTTTGCACGTTCGTCTTGCTTTTCTGCACTTTTTCTACTGCAGGGGCATTTTGCTTATTAAAATATTTAACCATCTGTTAGAATACAGGAGAGCTTTTCTAAAGAAATAATGTTGGTTTTAGCTTTCTTTCCAGATCTCAGCCAGAGAACTGCCTTTAAAATATTTTAAATTTAAAAACTTGAATACAAAGACTATGAAAGACATTTTTTTTATTATTATTTTCAATATCAGCTATATGAAAACTTTAAAACTTAACTGACAGCTTTTTTATCAGTTAGTTAAAAGGGAGCCGGTAGCAGCCCTGGGAAGAGGGACTGGGCACTACCAGTATGTGGAAAAGGAACTGAAACTGGGTGAGCATCTGTATTTCCCAGAACCTTTTAGTGGAGTTGCTTAATTGCTGGGTCAGTAGCAAAGAAGGGAGAATATGGAGAATAAGCTCGTAATTAGGATTTCACTTCAGTTGTTCAGGTTCATGTTTATGCTTAACCGCTTGCACAAGCTTAGGCGCCTTATACTGTACAAAGCACCCCGATTTGTCTGCGCCCTCCTGCCCCTGTATGGTAAATATTGTGTTACTTAGTGGTGCGCTATCTTCAGAGGCCCCCTGTAACAGAGCTTGTATATTAGGTGGAGAGGACGCTTCATGAGGAGTAAGTTGATTAAATTTCACTTTCTATATGCAGGTGTCCTGAGAAGATTAAGAGAAGTGAGTGGCATTTTGAAGGAAAAGTGTTGGGGAAGCACAGCTGCAAATGGAGGAGTTTGAAGAAAAAGATGAATAAAGATGAGGTAGAACTACTATGAGAAAATAGGGTGAAGATGCGAGAGGTGAGTGTAAGGAAGTGGTAGAGATCACCGGAAGAATGTGTGGTGAAGTTTTTCCCTTACAGATTTTGAGAGAGAGGGAAGACAATGAGAGCGAGGGAGGGAGGAGAGAGAGAACTCAGTATATCCTGTTCCTGCTGGGACCGTCCTCAACGAGGGCAACATTTGTCTAAACCACTTTATCTCAAACAACTAACTTAGATATTATGCTCCAGGCAGAAGGATAAAGAAGTATTCCAAACCATGTGCTTTTCATGCTCTGGTTGAAAGAACAGGGTGATTTTTATTATCACAGGTCTCACTCCTCAGTTATTCTGCGGAAATCGGTATATTTGCAGTTATATTGTGAACTCTTTATCCTTTTTGTTAGATCTGTAACATCAACTTTCTAATTTATCTGTTATTTTGAAAAGAAAGAGCGTATAGGAGACCCCAAAATATGAATGTTATTTCGAAACAATTTCCATTGCAGCTTAAAAAAAAAAAAAAAAAAAATCTGGAAATGTGCGTTTCCCCCACTAAGAATGGGGGGAGGGAGAGAGGAAACCAGAAAAACAAAAAAATAGAAAAATATCATTAAAAATGACACTGAGAAGTTGCAAAAAATGAATAATATTAATAAAAGATAGTACTTGAAAAACGTGAAACCAACTTTCTTTAACATTTGCTGAAAGCACCAAATCTGCAAGGCATAGAGGAATTTTAATGCTAAGTACAGCTGCCATTCTGCTAGAGCTAGTGGCAGACAAATGGACTTTGCAGTAAGCTTTCATTATTTCTGTCAAAAAGAAGCCATTATAAAATAGGCTAGAGAATTGAATGAGATAATTTTTCAAGGGAATAAAATACAGATATATCACAAGATGTCTGTTTTGACCATAGGAGAGACGGGGGGGAAAAAAGGGCAAAGGAGAGAACTGTCTCCTCTGCAATTTCCCCTACAGACTCTTTCTTTTTTGTGTGTGTGTATTATGGACAATCTTACAATATGAGGGACTTCAAAACAGAAAAAAATGTTAAGAAGAGGGTTCTAAAAATAATTTTTTTCTGGTTATGTGGAAGAAAAGACAGAAAGTAGTAAGAAGCTCAAACCATCACTTTGAGCTTAAATTTTAGGGGGAAACACTATTTTACACTGTGTGAAAAATTTAAGCAGAGACATAAAGATTCTACTTTGCATTCTTTTAGTGGATCACTTGTGTGAGAATCTTCTTCCTAATGCTGGGTGGTGCCCAGATTTCTTTTTCTTGATTCAGCAATGAAATGTGTGTATATCCATTCCAAGCTACATTGACTGATGCTTGTTTAATCCTAGAGTATGCGGAACATGGCAATTTTGTCACAAAGAGAAAATAAGCACCTATGGCTGGAGTACTTTATCTGCAAAAAAAGGTGCTGAAAACATAACGGTGATGCTGCATTTTGTCTTTCTCTAATCTGCTAGCACACTGAATTGCCATCTTTTCGTAGTAATCCACCTGATGGATGGCCGTCAGTTGTAATGTAAATTTGTAAACAGCATAAATAAGCAGTGGTGAAATTTGTAAGCAGAATTCGATTCCCAATTCTCATTGCATTTGGCTCTGTGTTTTAAAGAGCTCCCACTAATGAGTTCTTTGTGCAATTATGGTATTCACACAGTTCAAAGCAGATGACTTCAGTCTCGCCCATGTAGTAAGTGTGGTTGGTGAACTTCAGCTTCAGGGAAACCAATGGAGGCCTGAGTGTGCTCTGGGATCCTGTAGTGAAATACCTCATGGGACTTCATTTTGTAAAACACTGAACAGAAATTGTTTTGGTACATTTCTGTTGTTTATGGCTAAATAATACCCAATGGAAAAGGCATTAATTATTCCTTTTGTGCTCTAGGAAATACATATATTTCAACAAAAAAAAAAAAAAAAAAAGTCACAATTCTTACTGAATATGAAGAGTGTATTAGTAGAGATATGTCTCTGATGGCTGAGGTATATGATAGCATTTATACAGTCTAACCTATGTAAATGTCCTAAAAAAAGTATTATTGTTTTTTTGTTGCAGTAAACCAGCATCAGTTGTGAATTTAGTAGTGCTAAAATTAATGTGCTTTGAATCAAGAAACTTAGTTTCTACCCCAGGTTTTCCGTAGTTTATGTTGTAACTTAGAAGGTAATGTCAGCAATGAAGGTGCAGGGTTGTGTTTTGGTAAGTCATTCAACCTACAAGGTGTTAAAGCAGTTTATCACTAAAGACAGAAAATAGATAAGGAGATGGCAAATTCAAAAACTGATCCAGTTGCAGTCCTGGACTTTCCTGTCTTTCTTTCCACTTACTCCTTTTCTCTTTTTTGTTCCCATCACAATACAACTAACATCTGTGTTGAGTATTAATAAGAAGTAAACATGTTGTTTTGGTATTACAGGGAAGGTTTTTTTTTTTTTTTTGAAAAAGAAATAACTTTCAAAACCACTCTTATTTCTGTTTTTTTCCCCATTTGGAACCTTATTTTTAAGCTTGGATACCTGAGTTAGATTATTCTTTCTATATGGGATTAGCTATGCAGCAACTACTGTGCTTTAGGAGCTTTTAAGAGGCTCAAAATAGCATTCATAATACATTATTTCTCTTGTCCTCATCACAGATTTATTGCATTATGTACTGCTGGTTTTGTCTGGGGGAACAGAAGTGCACTGAAAGAGGAGAGATGACACTTTTGGCAAAGGAGGTCAAATTCTTGTCAAAGATCTGCTAAGACTTTCTGAAATCTCCTGTAGAGGAACCACTCTGGTGGCACGGTACTTTTAAATTCATTTATATGACTACTGACTAGTAGCAGTATTAAGGTAGTTTAAAGTCAATATGTGCTGATGCTGAAGCTTCTGCTTTTGCCCTTCTAATGGCAGGTGTTTGCCTCCTGCGCCGTTGGCTGGCAGAGCTTTGCCCTGCGCTCGCTCTGCATCGGTAGTGCTCAGTACCCTGCTGCTTCCCCGTTCGGGGGCACCGTGGTGCTGACAGAATAGATCTGACACAGTGAATATTTCTGAAGAGTTTTTGTAGCAGAGGAGCCCAGGAAAATTAAGGATGTCTTTTAGTTGCTTCTTCTGCGAAGCCACTCTCCAATGGTGCTTCCACCTCTAAATCCCTCTTCCTTCTGCTGGTGGTCTGAGGATTTTAGAGAACCTTTCTGCTCCTGCAAGCCAGAAAAGAGTCTGAGTTGTCCATTAACATTTGAAAGTTTATACAGTGTGATAGACCCTTGGAAGTACATTTTTTTAAAAGCAGCAGGAACATACTAATAACTATAATATTAGCTGAAGAATGTTCATGTCTTAACTGTGATGGTACTTAATGATGATCCTGCAATAATGTGTTTTACTGAAAATTTTATTGGGTAAGGTTGGTTTTAAAGGACATGTGCAACAGGAAAAGTAATTAAATTAGAAAATACATTATTAATTAAGAGGCATATTAGCAGAAGGAGGGCTAAATTTAATAAATGTCTGTGTTGGAATTTAATAACAGCCATGTTTATTAATGCGGGTATTGCATTGAGACATCACAGGACAATGCTGGAGATCAATATTTGCCTTTTCATTTGGGCTATGATGATAGAGTGAATCCATTAAAAGCCACAGCTACAAATATTTTTAGATGTAGTACAATGTTGTCTAGAAGGTCAAAATGAAATGGACGATATTAAGTGAAATTAATATCAACTAGTATTAGCTTGAATCATCTGGACATAAAACAGTCTACATATTGTAAGTGCTAAAATAATCTTTTCCAAGCAGTGAAACATTCGGTATGTAAAAAATGTGCATACTATACGCTGAGTTTTCATTTGCAGCAATGAACTTCAGCTTTTATTAAAGCATTTAGAAGAAAGAAAAAAGGACAAGTAATCTGTAGCCTCTTATTGTACATGACTAGAGGGAAATATTAAATAGTCTTCTAGCTTTGGAAAACTTTCTATTAAATATTTCTATTTTAAAATTTAGTTAAAGGATCAACCGTTTAATGCTTCCTGATTAATAATGAACTTTTTTTTTTTTGTGGTTTAGGCATTTTTTCCTCATAGTTCAAGAATGAATGGTATAAAAACAGTACTGGCCTTATGAGACTGTATCTTTTCTCTGCATGCATACAGCTGTCTGGCCTTTTTAGTACTAAGTAAAAGTTTCAGCAATTTTTTTTTTTTCCTTTTCTTCTTGCTGATGCTGTACTGTGACTTGATTGTCTTCACCAAGCCAATTGCGACTAGGACTTCTGACCACTTACCATCTTTGAGGGATGAGAGGCTCACTGGTTAGCCTTGTGCAACTCTTGAGTTCAGCGGTATTGCAAAGGCGCATAACTTGGCACATATTTTTGCCGTTGTCAGTACGGGAATGGAAGAAGAAAGGACTAGACTGATTTTAAGATGTCTAGCTTTGCTTCAGAGATTCAAAATAAAACATGGAAAGTCGTCTAGTCCAAATTCCTCCTGAAGGCAAAGCAAATTTAACATTGAAGTAGACTGCATTGCTCAGGGTCTTGTTGGCTTGGGTTTTGACAGCCGTCAAGGAAGGAGGCTGTACTAGCATTCTGGGCAACCTGTCCCAGTGCTTAACCAGGCTCACTGTGAAACCATCTCCCCTTATCCAGTGGTACTGTCCCTTTATTGGAACTTCTCACTGTTGTCCCCCATCTTTTTTCTGTGCCCCTCCAAGTCTGTCTCTGTCCTCTCTGTAACTCCCCTCTGGGCACTGGCACGCTGCAGGCAGATACCTGCGTAGCCTTCTCTTTCCTCTCCTGACAAAACCACCTCAGCCCTTTCAGCCTTTCATCGTATATCACATCATCCAGCACCCAAATAATCTCAATGGCTTTCCTCTAGGCTTGCCCTGAGTGCCATCCTTTTCTTCCAGGCATTAGTCACTTCCTCCAATTTGGTATCATTTGGAATCATTTCTCATTCTGTTCAGGTTGTTGATGAAGATACTAAACAGCATCTGCTCCAGTGTCAATTCCTGAGGAAAACAGATCTCAAGGCCTGACAGCCCAGTTAATTTTACGCTGCCTTGTGGGGCATCCAATCCCTGTCTCCTTAGTTTCGCTACAACTGTGTTGTGGAGATAGTTTTGTTAGTGATCTCCATAGCGCTTTCTTGGTTCACATTCAGTCATTCACCATAGATGGCAGGCTGGTCAGGCAGGTCCTGACCTTGATCAATCCATACTTGCTATTCTGAGTCAGGTTCTTGTTTTCAAGAAAATTGAGGATTTGCTCTATGAATTTGCAAGGGACTGGCCTGTGGTTCTGTGGACCTTCCTCCTTACTTTTTTGGAAGATGGGTATGTTTGCCATCTTCCTGTTGTCAGGAGGAAAATGTTTGACATTTTCATGCAGAGCAGCTTCCTGATGATGTCAAACCTCTCACATAACACTACCTGGTGCATCCAGTCACATTTTGTATTTGTCTAGTTTACAAAATAGCCCCTGATAGATTTGAAAGAATGACAACGGGGAGGGCTGACCATTTTACTGACAGGCTGAATATCTTTTCTTAAAACTTACTGAAAGCCAGTAAATGAAGATTCCCAAATGTGGGACTAGTTAACCATTGAAATAAACTCCCAAGGAAACTCGTTGGTTATCTGATTCTTGAATTTCTCTAAGCAAAACTAGAATCTTCCTGGATTGATTGTTGTTTGTCTCATCTTATACATGATTCTCTAGTCATGTTATTTATTCATGTTATTTAATTCTTTCTCTTGGTTAGAGTCTATGAACATGCCTTGTAATAGTTTCCTTGGGGATAGCCATTCTTAAGTAGTTCCTTTAGCTCTGATTTAATATTAGAAGGAATTGGAAGAGTAGGACCATGAAAACAATAGTGGAAATTTGTCTAATGGTATATAGTATATATGGCAAGTTCCATTTTGGAAAAAAAATCATTTCAGAAAGTACGAGATCAAGAGCAAAGTTCTGTAGTTAAACTTTTTATGAGAAATAAAACCTTACATGAAATGTTTCCTATGCTCTTAGTGAACAGATGGGTAGTAATCAATTATGTTTACAAGTGGGGCACTAAAGAAAATGTTTTCATTTTTCCCCTGCTAGCCATTTATCTATTTAATTCTTTGACAGAACAGAGGAAATGTAACTAAACATTTTGTTTTAATTAAAATGAAAGTAAATGTATTAGTTGGGAAAACTCTGTGTTCTGTTTATGCTTGGGGAAAAGAGCAAACGTGTGTCTGTCTTACTGTTTGTCACGATGTAGCATGAGGTTATTTCGTCTTGCTTATTTGGCCTACAGAGCAAAACATAGTGATATTCTTCATTTTTATTAATTTTAAATAATTCTAGTGTGAGCAGTAATAAGTAAATGGCACCAGAAAAAGCACATCCTGAGAAGCATTCCAATAATTCTGTTTTGTTTGTGTTTGTTTGTTTGGAATATAAATAAATGGCAGCTGGTGACATTTCCTAAGTGGGAGCCTGTAGTTGGCTGGTAGAATTGGAGTGATTCTTCCAGTGAAAACAAGGAGAATAAGAACTCCTCTGTTTCTTGACTCTAGTTTCCAATGCTTGTCTGACTAGAGGAATACAAGAGGTGTCTCTTACTTGGTGGTATCTGGTGTCAGTCTCCACTGGAATTTTATGATCAGTAAAATCTTGCAGATTCCCTCCTGTGCTAAACAATGCGGACATGGATATCTAGCACCAAGCCTGGTACCACAGCACAGGAACATGTACCGTGCCTAAAAGGTAGCACTCTGACTCACCATGGTTCCCATCAGCTTCAGAGTTACCCTTGAGCAGTACAATATGTAGTCTTCAGGCTTGTTTTCTCATTTGGCACTTCTAAATGAAAATGCTGTCAATCTAAGCTTTCAGACTTCAAAAGCATCTAAGGAGCTTATCCTTTATTTCTCTTCTGCTCAGTTTCTTCCTCTTTCAGAAATTTGCTCAGCTTTATCCCTTTTCCTTCTCAAACCAGAAACTAGGTTAATCCACTTAATGGAGGTACTGGGGCTAGGTAATAATTGACTCTCCAACTCTGAACTAAATACCCACTAGCTTCAGGTGGCTCAGCAATTAAGGTCTCCTTAAACAGTTGAGCAGTTTTCCAAATTCAGCTTTGGGATTATGCTTGTGCTTGATATAATTACAAAATAATATTACTACAAATATATTGGGAATGTGTGCCTTTCTGGCAAAGGAGGACAGTAGTATCCAGAGCTGCTTTTGGAGACAGAACGTGGTCCTGGGCAGCTTGCTGCAGCTGACCCTGTTTGAGCAGGAGGTTCTACCAGATGATCTCCAGAGTTACCCCCAAGCCTTCTGTGATTCAGTGAAATGTATAGTTCTCATATTCAGGTTGTTAATCTTGTACATTTTTGCAAGAAGCATAGTTGTAAGGAAAGAGAAGGCAGTATCACATGGGGAAATAATTCAACGGAGCAGGGGTGACTCTTTCCAAGTCCCAACAAAGATTCCTCTTCATAAACTACACAAATATTTGACTCTTTCATTAACACAACTTCGGTGTATTTTGGCATTGTATTTTCAGGTGAAAGAATATTCTCACTTCAGCAGAAATCTTATCATCATATTGCTACACTTCAGAATTCCCGTTTTTGACCACAAAATGAGCCCACAAAACGTTGAGTCTAAGAGTAGCTATCTCCCTTAGTGTATTTTTTCCCAGAAATCATGTCCTATAGAAGGGCCTTACGAAAATATCTGTCTTTAGAATGACCCAAGAGCTTTTGTTTGTTAGTATTTATGTAAATCTAATGCAAAAATGCATTAAAGCTCCTGCTATAGCAGGGAAGTACGCCATACCTCCTTGCCCATTGTGAGAGCCATCAAATTCGGTCAAAATAGTATTGATAATTTGAAATAAGACATCCTTGTGATCAGCTGATGTATTATATAAAAACAGAGGATCTAACCAACCATTTACAACAATACAGAGAGAACCCTGATCTGCAGATGTTTAGCCTATGAACAAATTATGATTTTCATAGAATCATAGAATGCTTAAGGTTGGCAGGGACCTCTAGAGATCACCTAGTCCAACCCCCCTGCACACGCAGGGTCACCTACAGCAGGTGGCTCAGGACTGCGTCCAAGCAGGTCTGGAAGATCTCCAGAGAAGGAGACTCCACAGCCTCCCTGGGCAGCCTGTGCCAGGGCTCTGTCACTCTCACAGTCAAGAAATTTTTCCTAAAGTTCCTGTGGAACTTTTGGTGCTTCAGTTTGTGGCCGTCTCCTCTAGTTCTGTCGGTGGCCACCACTGAGAAGAGGCCGCCCCATCCTCCTCACTGCCTCCCTTG
>VZSV01000110.1:2411554-2436771 GCA_013398735.1 Nothocercus julius
AGGGAGGCCGGTGACACGCGGCAGCCGGCGCGCGCCTTCCCCCGAGCCGCGCTCTGCGCGGCGCGCTGGGCGCTCCTCGCGTTTTCCCGTGGTTCGCAGCTCGAGTCAGGGTTGGGGATAAACCCACCTTCCCGAGCATCCGTGCCCCATTAGGTTTTTTCATGCTTAGGAGAAATACTGTGGAAAACAAATAAAATTATGCCCTCGGTTAGCATAAGTTATAAAATCAGTGCCTCCGCTCAAGGCACAGATTTGTGTGCTCCTTCCGAGGCACTGAGCAGCGCTCCGGTGCCTTCTGAGTTTTGCTTCCACGCGGACAGTGGAGAAAAGAGGGGAGCCTTCCTTCTCAAGCAGCCCTCCCTTCCCAGGGTGAGAGTAAACCTGTGTCTTCAGCGGGAATAGGAAGTTAATTTAGAGGTTTGGCATGTATTTGGCATTTTGCCCAACTTTGAAAGGTGAAGGACTGATCTGAAAACATAACCCAAAGGCTTCCTTATCCTACCCGGCCGCCTTGGACAGAATACTTTGTTTCAGGCTTTTCTGGAAAAGATACAGTACATGGTAGTTACTTAAGGCAAGGTGAGGTATGCCTCTTTTTCCTTGCAATAGACATACCTATGGAAACAGCATAGTTGTTTTTCCTTACAACTGTTTAAAATTACCGATTGCCCTACTGAGGGGTTCTGAGGGATAACTTTGTTTCATTTCTACCAAAAAAAAAAAAAAAGAGAGAGAGAGAGAAAGAAAAAGAAAATCAAAAATCACATTGTCTGCCCCCTCTGAAAGAAAACCCAAGTCAGATGGCTCCTTTTCCTTGAAGCAGCAGCAGATCCAGTACATAAGCATGGCTTAGGGGGGCACTGTGTTGCTGACTGAACGTTTATAGATGAGATTCAAACTTCACTCCTTGACCGCTTAGAGAGGCTGAGGATCCTATAAAGCTTCACCCAAACAGGAGTGCTGACCCTTGATTTAGGATAAAATGCCAATCCGGGCACTGAATGCAGGCTCGTACCTTACGCTGCTTAAACCCCCAAGCAGTCTGATTTGAAAATAGAGCTTTTTACTTACAGAGCTCACAGTGCTGTTGTACAGGGCTTCTGTCCTGCAATGCAGAGCCTCTGGCCCAGCCCCTTTGGTGCTACAGGCTGTACTGGCTGGTAGTAGTTAGTTTTGGTGAACGTGTGCAGGGTTATGAACCATCTGGGGCTAAAAGTCTTCAGCTTTGAAATTGCATGTGTGTGCACAACTGTACACGTGTTTGTGCATGTCGGAGAGATGCAGTGGGTACCGTTAGTGACATCTCTGTGGTGCGTAGCATTTATGTAATATCCTTCAGGGAACACCTTTAGTGTTCGCTCAGAGTAATTGTTAAAAAAAATAGAAAATAATTGTTTTCGCTTTGAGCTGCTCTTAACTGTAAACATTGTTTTTAATAAGGACTGGGAGTTTAACAACTAGAAATAAACATATTTGCAAATTCAAGTAGTTGAGTTAACAAACGTGGTTGCTTGGAGGACTTCAGCCTACATCTCAATCTGATAAATTAAATTGGAAGGCTGCAATAGATCCTATTGCATATCTGGAAGCTCCTGCTCTGGTGCGGGACTGTAGTTCTGCTGATACAAGCTGTGCTGAGAATTAGCAGTGTTAGGAGCTCGAACCAGAGCAGCTAACGACCAGTGAGTCATCTTCTCCGTGCAGATGAGCGTGAACTCGCGCTCAGACAGTTAGCAGCAAGCTCGCGTTGGCAGACCTGCCCTACAAAGAGGCCTACGCCGAATTAGCTACCGTGACGCCTTGTGGCACAGTTTGCTTGCAGTCACAGCACGATAAGGGTGGCAACTGATGTGATAGAAAGAGGAGGAAATAACGAGTCAGAAGAGATCAGTATAAATAGATTCTCTTCGTAGTGTTGGACACCCACTTTGGAGAAGGGAAATGAATGTACAAAGGTCATAAGCATAAATAACCTGAAAAAAAGAAACTGAATTGCCTACAGAGGTTTATATAATCCAACATATCTAACTCACATATATATGTCACTGGCAAATGAGATTGGTGTAGAAGATGTATTTTCTTTGGTCAACAGTGACATAGCTTGAAGACAGTACAGTCCATTGAAAAGCAGGACATGTGTAAGCTGCTTTAATTTCACCACTTATTTGAAATGTGTCCTGAGACAAGCCATTAAAACACTGTGTGACTTCATGTATGAAATAAATATTGCACAGTAACTACAGAATGATTATTGCACCATATTGTTTTAAAGGAATATCCTGAAGCCTGATACTGAAACGCCAGCATCGCCATCATTCTGCAAATCAATTTCTGTTATAATTATTGTTTTGCACTCTGTTTCTAATGAAAAAAAAGTTACATGGAATTTGGAAATTCAATTCAAAGTTTGTAGCAGAACTCTTAAGAAGTCACTGAACAGGTGGCCATAAGATCATGTCTCCCAGAAGGGAGAATGAAGACTGTAGCTGGCAGGATGAGGTTTTTGAGCTCCAAAGGTGGGCTTTGGCAGACGAGCTGATACTGCAGTGCTTTAAACAGTGCGCTCCATTCCTGGACTGATCTTAAGGCATGAATGGAGGGTGGTCTGTTTCTGCATAAAAGGCAACGTGTTGTTTAAAAAATACAAATTTCTAGCCCGTTAGTAAGCAGTATCCAGCTTTTAAACGAATAGTCTTGCAAGGTATCATTCACTTAGATCACAGGCATTTGCTTCTGTCTTGCCTAAGGTTTAGTGTAACTTACTTAGAGCTGATAGGGCCACATCTGAAAGCACGTTTGTGCATGTTGTGTGGAAATGCCAGAGCGAGCTGGCCTTCTGGATGTGTGGTTCCTGCCCCAGGACCATGGCAGTCCAGGGGCAATGCTTGAGCAGTTTGCAATACTGGAGCTTGAAAGCACTTTATTAAAGTTACCTCACCATGTTGACTCCCTTTTTTGGTATTTCCAAGGTCATCCTACACTGTATTATTTCATAAGTATTAGTCTTTAATGTGTAATACATGGATCTACAATGGGGATACGTATGCAGATACACGCTCACGGATGCTTTTTGGATGGAAATCAGCTTCAGAAAAGAATAACGTTAAAAGCTCATTAAGAATGATGTTATTATAAAGAGCACGTAAAAGTTACTGAGCACTTTGGGTAGATATAGAGTGAACTTTTCTTGTTCACTGGACCCAAGCACATTTAAACAATATTTTTTTTCAGTAAAGTTAGTCTATTTATTTTCTCAGATACATGCATTTTCATGATTATATCAAAGGGTTTATTTTAAGTAAGATTTTTTTTATTAGACCAAATGATACAAAAGTTAGAAAATCAAGTTCTCTTTAAGTTGCATATTCCTGCTGTCGGATGCGAAAGCTGTGAAAGAAAATTTTGTGGTCTAAAAGACTATGAAATGCCTCCCGTTAGCAGCAAGTATGCCATGCCCAGATGAAATATATATTTTTTTTTTTTTTAGTAAATATGGTGTCTGTATGCGACTCTTGAAAATGAGACTAAACTGGCATTTGGAGCTGGGGTAGGGATGTGGGATTTCTCAGGTATGGAGTTCTGGCTTGCATTTGGTCAAACTTTCTTTCTTATTCTGCTGGTGGTGATAGAATAAACAGTGCAAGAAATTTGTAAGCATGGACAGACTATCCCTGTAGTGTGGCGGGCACCTGGGGTATCAGGATCAGCTTTGGGACCCAGCCCGGTGAATCCTTCCACTGTTTAAAAAGTGCTGGTGCTCCTTTAGGAGAGCTTGGTGGAGAGCTTTCCTATAGTTAGGAACAATTTTGGTAATTCAGTAATGGTGGCAGTGCAAGAAGAGCAGTGCTCTTAATTTTGAGGGTGGAGGAGTGTTTGTGTGTGTTTATGGAAAAACAAGTACTTGCTAAAAGGGAGATGGGATACTCCTTTAGGTTCCTTGGCTAGCGTGAAAGATTTCATTTGACCCTAAGAGGGTATTTTTAACAGTGATGTACAGCATTAGCATGAGGGAACTGCTGACTCTTCTAAGTGTAAAATCTTGGCTTTCAGGAGAGGTGAAATAAAACTAGGGCATATGAGCAGTACTGCAGCATGGCAGCTATTAACGGCCTATGGGAACTACCAATATTTAAAAGAGGAAACTCATTTACATCTGGATGAGGGTCCTCAATCACTATTTCTTATACATTTTACATTTTGTTCTTTTTAATAAATATAATAAATAGTAAACCATCTTACTGGAGTTGCTAAAAAAAAAAAAAAGCTGCATATTTACTATAAGCAATTTTTATACAGTTTGATGATGAATGTTGTATATTTGCTGTTCGTTAAAGCACAATTTCTTGCATTCATATTTGGGAGTTGCATCTCAGAGTTTTAGTTTGCCTATTCAGCCTAGAGAGATCTTAAATGTATTTGTGTATTTGCATGGCAGAAGCTGCAAAATAATCAGTTCATTAATCTTGTACATTCAGCATTGAAATCAGTTAAGCTTTTCTGTGTTTGCTTTTAATTTCGAACCAGCTGAAACTTCTTTCAGAAAGGTGCCAAGGAAATGTAGGGTTCATCCTCATTCTCATCCTAATGCCATGGAAGTGAGGGGCCAACAGGCCAGAAGGGAAAGTGGGGAGGGGGGGGTAAGAAAAACAGGGCACCTTTTTTTAGATGACCAGCCATCTGTCTAGCCGTAGGGCACGTGAGTGGAGAAGATGACCGTTCCTCTTAGATGCCTACACAAACTAGCCTTGCGTGTGGAAGGAGGATTGCAATTCCCTCTCGAGCAGTCAGAGCCACAAGAACTTTACAAACTCATAAGCCTTGCTGTGGCTCGAAGGCTACTGAGTGAACCGTGGCTGTTTCAGACTGTATAAAATACATGAGAGCTGTTTTCCAAAACCCGTTAATACTACCCGTGCTACAGGTGTCCGTTTGGTTGTATTGGTAGGTTCCGCTGGTGTGGTTGGTCATGGTCAGTATGCCGTGTCATATGAATACACATATATGTTTCCCAGTTCAGAACTGAGGCAGGAGAGGTGCTTGTTTATGTTTAAAAAACCTTATATGAATATAATATCCTTGGAATGCAATGACTTCTGCTCCGCAGGGCTGTTGGGTGATAATTATTGCTCATTACATTATAATGAGCACTTGCTCTATTCATTGTGGAGCTTATTTTATTTTAATGAGTGTTGTGACTTCCCTGCAGAGCAAAACTGAAGAATGTCCCTGTGCGTGTGGCTCATTTAAATGGATAGTGCTAAATGCTGCGTGACTGGTGTGTACGTACTTATTTGCAACGTATAGCTGCAATTTTGCTTTTAAAAACAAGGTGCTGCTTTTCTTAGCTTTGCAAAAATCCACTGGCATGGATGTTTCCAGTAGTTAGGCAGCACTTGTGTTTTGCACAGGTGAAAGATGAGTGGCATTATTAAGGGACTCCACCTGCAGATGCTTTGTTCTGTTCTTGAATATGTTCATTAAAAGTAATGCTCAGGAATTAATGTGGCGTAAGATGGAATTCACATCTACAACTTTTAAATTCGGATTTATGCCCTTTGGAAATATTAATATACACTGAAGTTATTTTATGACACCTGTGGACTAAATAGACTCTTACTTAACTAGAACTGCACTTGTCGGCTGAGGGTCATTGGCATTCTGGCATCACTGCAGAGGGGAAAAGGAGGATTGGAAACTGAATGCCGTACAAATTGATCTGTAGACAGAGTCTTAAGCCTGTCAGTCTCTCTAGTCAATCTTTGTTGAATGTTGGTGATCCCACTGTGACACCAGAGCTTTTGATAATGACATTCCTGCAATGTCCACATACGGTATGGGCTCACAATGTGAACACTGAACCTTGATTAGTGTGCTCTTCTCTATCTTCCCTTAGTATTGCCACCCAAGCAGCTTCAAAACAAGGTAGGCTGTTGGAAAAATAATATTTGTTAATACCAAAACTTAAAAATAAGAAGTGATTTTTCTGTGTTGCAAAGTTGACTGATTTTAATGAAACCTGAAGGCCAGGTCCATTTTCTTACTTTAGCACCTACAGTATTTGTACATCCAAACTGATAAAGAGCTTGGTAAAAACTTGATAAAAATCAAGTTATATTTTTACTTGCTGTAACCCTTCCTCCCCTGTGTCACTTTTATTTCAACATCTTTTACCATCCAGATAGAGTTGAAAGAAGGGTTTTACAGCATTTATGAGCATACAGCAGTTATTTATTGGCCAATATAAATAGTAGAGAGGTAAGACAACCACACTGCTAAGCCACATGTTAATACAAGGCTCAGCAGCTTCAATGCAGGTGCCTGCCGAGTCTCTGCACGCTGGACGCTCACGGCTCAGGTGCGGCCTCCACTGCTCCCTAGGATGGGCTCATCCTTGACCTTGCTGTGTTCTCCTCCTCCCTCCTCCTTTAGCTCTCTGCTTCTTTTCTCGGGTTGTTACACATTTTTGTAACCAGGCATTAAGTCCCTCCCACCCAGCATTTTCCTTTTCTGTCTGTGTTTTAGCTCTAGCTGCACGAGAGGTCCAAGTTCTTGCTCCATTTTAGTGTTTGGAGGCCTTCAACATGCATGGGCGTTAGAAAACAATATATTTGGAGGTAAGATGGGCTTTAGTTGTGGAACAAAGCCCTTTGAATGGGTGGTGTAAGTCCAATTTTTGCCATCCCTGCTATAACTAAGCTAATATACTTTGTTAGCAGAAAAAGCTAGCTTAAGGACTGCGTATATTGATGGGTCTTTTAGCTCATATCTCCTAGGCAATTTTGTATACCTGATATGCAGTTCTGCTGAGCAGTTTTAGGAGTTGATTTAAAAAAAAAAAAAAAGGGAAGGAATCAAGATGCAAAATACAAAATTCAACAGAGTAGTAAAAATGTGTCTTTTAAGAAAGGGATTGATTTTTTTTTTTTTTTTATAGGATACAAGGATACTTCTTCTGTTCCTTTTGTGGTATTATAAAAGGATGTTGTAGTAAAGGTGACCATTAGAATCAGCTTTTTATGCCTTCTTCTCTTCTTTTTGCAATAACATGCATTTCTACATTCTTGCCATATATGAGGTTGTTTTGTTTTTGTTTATTTGTTTGTGTGTTTGTTTTAATTTGAGAAAACTACTGAACTTAATTCAGAGTTTAAAGGATATGTAGTCTTATGTTAGCCTTCTGTGCATGTTTAATCAGTGAGTAATACTGTAAGCCTTTTTTTTCTTTTTTTTTTTTTTGGATTCAAGAAGCTATTTATGAAGTGGGCATCTTACTCCCAAAGAGGATTACAGGCTTAGACCCAACAATAATCAGTGCTTATAAATTATTTTTGGGATATTATATGTAATATACTAAATCTTGAAAATTATATGTACCATATGCTTACCAAGCCAAAATATAGTCACACACCAACTCAGATCCCAACTTTGCGATCTGTTGGGATTAGATCAGTTGTCTCCGTTTTTTATTGGCTTAACACCATGGCAGGAACTTTTGCAATGGAGATGGAGTCTGTTGGTATTAACCTGCCCTTCATACCAACCAAGGGGCTTCTCCACGATCAGAGCCTGCTCTGCCTCTCTGCTTCAGCCTGCTCTGAATCAAATGCATAGAAAATGCATATTTAGAAAGTGTGGGTCTTTGCAGATCCTTATAGAAAAAGTCTTTGTCAGATGTATAAATGTCACTTTGGGTTGTTGGGTACTGCCCTTACGCCATCGGCAGCAGCCATGATGGTTGCACTGGAATTGTCTTTGTAGATTTAGGAAACTGTTCTTCCACATAGTTACTTGCCTCTGCCTTTACACAATAAGGAAGCTTCTTCTTGCTGTGAGGACTAAATGAATCTTGCATTTCAAGTCTTTGCATAAATTGAGAGAAGGAGCCCTGGTAACTAATTTTTGAACACTTGAAAGATGCTAAGTAGAAAATATTGATCTTTTTTATTGTACGATCCACTTGAAAGAATTACCTGATGTTTCATTTTTTATTTTCAGCTATCACTGAAGTGACCGGACTGTTCAAACCTGTTTTGTGTTCTCCTGCAAATACTTCCTTTGTGTCCATCCCTGTTCCTTAGCACATAAACATCTCCTTTTGTTTTTATTAGCTTCCTCTGCGAAGTGTAAATAACTATAACAAATGCACATTCCTGGGTGAGCCATCTCAGAAATATGGTTACTGAGTGGATTCCCAGCGGCCTTGTGAGACTGGCATCTTAACATTTATTCAGTCTGATCCTCTACAGTTTGCACTTTTTCAGTTTGAAAGACCACATAATTCTCGACTGCCTAAAGGCATGAGAGATTCATTTTTCTCGCAAGCAAAATTAACAGGTATTTTCAACTGCCTCCATTTTGTTTAAAGTTTGTCTTTGAACGTCTGGCATGATGAATTTGAGATTACTTTTCAGGCACATCCCTATTTCTTTCCATTACCTTTATTTTAAGGTTATACATCTCACTCCTCGCTGCTCAAGAGCAGTGGAATATTATTAAACTCTTCTTTGGCAGGTAGCTCAGACAGTCCAGGACGACTTTTCGTTTGAAGACCTTTTTTAGACATAAAAAGGCTTGTAGCATCTCAGACGTTGCCTAATTGAAATCTCAGAAGTGAAAAAAATAACTGAGTGAAGAGGTTAGCTGCATGCCTAAAATTGCACATAATCTTATTTTCTTCTGATCTGTCTTCAGTTCTTACTCCTTGTGCCCAGGCAATCCTCTGTTGCAGCATTTATCACCCATCCCTGGATTTGTGCCATTCAATTACCTGTCTCCCAACCTCGACCAGAAGTTCCTCAATTCCTAATTGTCTTCATGCTCCTTCCAAATCCTGCCTAAAACTAACTTCTTACTGCGCTCACTTCTGTCTTTTTTTTATATAACTTACTTTTTTGAACAGTTATTTTTCATCTTACTTCCTATGCTTGTCTCATCTATTCAAGGTTTCCATTTCTTAGAGCAGGACTGTCTGTCTTCAAACTTCCTTTAAATGCCACACAGACGCACAGCTCAGCGAGAGCCCTTCACCCGGCCTGGCGCTACGCGGTGGTGCCGAGACGAACCTCCGTCCTTGGAGGTTTTCACAACTCGAGCAGAGGTTGAGCGGCCCAGTGAAACCTTGCAGTTTGCTCTGCTCTCAGGGAAGAGGGGTTTGGGCTAGATGATCTCCACATCTACAGTGAGTTTGCTGGAGGGATGTAGTGGTATCACAGGTAGCAAATCTGGTTATTCCAAATCCTGAACAGTACGCCCCTCTCATGGTCTTGACACGAGAAAGAACTATAGTTATTGACTGCTCCTTTTTGTCATATTTGAAGGCTGCATGTGTACAGTAAGGCCATTTTTGTAGGAATATTTCTGTATTTGTGTGAGGAAGTTACAATGTGAAATTCCACTCCTATTGAAACAAAAAGAAAAAAAAAAAAAGAGAGAGAAAGAAGGAAATCACAAATTCTATTCTGAAATAGGTAAGCTGTAAAGAGAAGCAGGTCAGGAATAATCCTGAATGAAACGTAAGTAAATTGGACAGGGAGATTTTGATGCGATTGGTCAGGAAAAATAATCACAGTAGTTTTAGGCTGTTCAATTACTTGTCATATAACAACAATAAAGCACAAAATACCTGGTATGACCATATAATATGGGTTTGACTCATTTCCTCTTATCTGGTACGCTAATGTGCTCTCCTGACTTCTGTAATCTGAGGTCCCAGTTTAGAGAGTTAGATACTAAATGTTAGCTGTTAACGAAGAGGGAGAGTATGGTTGAGTTTAGGATTTTTGCCCTTCCACCTATGTACTAGTAATCTTAAGAACAATAATTTGCAGCCTTATCTGCCAGAAAACCCTCCTTAGTTGTGTTTTCCTTGCTATGTTGGGCTGCCTGACACCAGCCACCGTTAAGGCCTGAGCCTGCTTCTTCCTTTCTCCATGTGTTTGACATGTTCCTGGCTTCCAAGGCAGCTGCGTTAGATCATGCCAAGCAAATGCTACACGTGTGGAGCATTGCACAGCCTTTGGAGAAAATTCAAACAACTTTATTATTATCTCCCCTTGGCATATGCTAAATACTGTGAAAAAAGATAGGTCTCTTGCATGTAGATCCTGAAAACAACGTGGACGTTGCCTTAACCGAGATACCATCTTTTTCATTATTTGTGATCCTTTTCAGGTAGGATAATGCCATGTTATAAAGTTGTGTGCTTCAAGCTATAGGACAGTATGTTTGCAATAGAAAAATATTTTTCAATGACTTCTCTAAGATAATTCCATCATTGCAAGTTATATTTTATGTTTTCTTTATTTGGGGTGTGGGATGTGTTCTCATCCAAGGAAAGGCTCTGCATCAGCTTAGTGAGATTGTTTCCTTTTACTTTTCATATGGAATATTTTATTTCATCTTCTCCCAAGCTCTTCTGAAGATATCAGATGGCACCTGGTAGGACCATAATTGAGTTCAACAGCCCGCTCTGGTGGCTGCTTCAAAATAAGGAAATGTTTCTATTTCTTAGAAGGGGCTGGAGGACTGGGTCATTTTTTGCTGATGCAGTATCTTCTAGAAGCCTACAATTTATTTCTGCAATTTTGAATGAGAAAAAAGAATTCTGATTTTTTTTTTTTCCAGCCTAGAAATCAAACTAGAGTGTGTTCCACTCAGAAATTATGAAAGTAAATGCTTCAGTCTTTTCTTTTCTTTCTTTTCTATGGAAGCTGTGTGCTGTGTGTTTCAATTCATTAGAGTGGAGAAAGAAATGATGGGATAGCTGTGGTGTTGGTGACTACCTGCCTTGTTTGTTTGTTTGAGGGATTAAAGATGCAGAATTAGCGCTGCAGTGACAGTATTCTGCAAATGGTTTGATATTCCCTTCTGAAATTTATGATCTTCCTGTGCAGAAACAGGCTTATAAACACCTCCTTATCAAGTTTCTTAAAAGGGACTAAATTGATTTTTTTTTTTTTTTTTTCCCTGTACCCTTCCAGTAAAATCCTGTTTTTCATTTTCAGGTGTTGTGAAATGAGCAGAGATGAATTTTATTTGAAGTAACCGGAAAGGAGAAGGATGGTCATCTGACTAGAACCCTGGTCTGGAGCTCAAGAAACAAGGTGAATTCAGTATTTCCTTACTCACTGCAGCAGCACCAGCTTTAGCTTTCATTGAATTGAACTGAATGATCAGCCTTGGTTAGATAAGCATCCAAAAGGCTAACCCAATGTTCATTTTTCACCATGGGGTCTCTGGGACATGGCAACAGCTGCACTCCACTCTTAGGTTCTAGATGCAGCCAGTTGTGGTTGTCCTAAGATGTCATGGAAGGGGTGGAATTAGCAGTTCCAAGGGAAACTCTTCCAGACTTGTCTACTCAAGGCACTGTTCTCATGAATATTAAATGCTGCTACATTAAGTAAGAGCTGGAGATCAGCTACTCCGTGACAGAAACGTGGGAGCTCCCAGAATCAATCTTCTCACATATGTGTATAAGCTTTGTTAAATGTACCCATTTTCTCTGTGTGAGAATTTTAAGCTTATATTAATATTATTTTAAGTTATATTAATATAACTTAAATATAATATTATATTAAGTTATATTAATATAGCATAGGAAAACACGGTCTCATTATTTCTTTATTTACTCACAACATTTTTTTTTTTTTTAGAGCCATAGCTAATGTCTAACAGTGTTTACTATTGTGTCCGTGATATTTTTCCACTCATCTATCTTGCAAAACTTTAAGGCAGTGATCCGAAACCCTGTGTTGGTTTCAGCTGAGCTTCATGAAAAGCCTTCAGCTCCGAACCTGCCTCAGCTGCTCTTCACATCCTGCTAGAGGTTACTGCATGTCAGTCTGACAGCAGAACAGCATTTGTAGCTTCTCCTTAGGTTGGCTCTATGAAACAGCCTGCATTTTAAAAAAAGTTTAAGCTGATGCTGAACATTTTGGTTGGCACGAGGAGCTGCTGCATGCAGCTCTGAGGAAGCAGCAGCCTGCAGAGAAAGATGGTAGCAAAGCAGTTGGGGCAAGTTGTGAACGGCAGCCTTTTCAGTTAGCTTGCTGTCAGCAAAAACAGTATCTAGTAACAGCTGGCCGGTTTTTAAAATAGTGTGAAAAGATGAGTGGAGGACCAGCAAAATATATCATAGATCTGACTAAAGAAGTTTTTTTTTTTTTTTTTTTTTTTTGGGTCTCTTGAACCCAAATGCAAGCCTTTCCTCCTCATAAGTGTTTATATTTATCTTGTGTGCAAGTGGACAATGGTCCCTCAGTGTGGGATTAGTTTTTATTTTAATCTCTCAGTTTCAACTTTGGGAATGGGGGAAGGAACGGAGCTTGCTAAAATTAACTTTGAAGATAATGAACCAGAAATTGTGCTGATTAATATCTGATGCTGCATCAGTGAAGTCAAGACTATTGCACAGTGTGCAACTCCGAAATAACTTGGGCACATGAGCAGAAATCTCTCTTCTGGAAATTTTTGGAATTCTTTCAAGTGTTTTCTAGTACCTGGAGGCCTATGTCATTGCCATCAAAGGTCATGATTAGATTTTCAGCTTACACAGTTGTAGTGGCCATGCGGCTACATATTCTTTAGCATACCTCCCAGCAATGTTAGCTTATACAGGACAGGAAAAGAAGGGTGTAAATCTAGCTGCATGTAAGTTTGTGTGAGTTTGTGCAGTTATCTGTGGTTCTATGAAGACTTAATTTCTGGTAAATACCTATAAATAACACACATGTGGAAAGACAGTAACAGTAACTGAATTGCTGATCTTTCACGAGATTTTTCTTTTCATGAATTCCAAGAGCTCTTTTTATTTACATTCTGCGTTTATCTAACAATCTTCTGCAGATCTATAGAGGCATGCTAAGTTCTAATAGGTAGCTTTAATGTTTTAATATGTAGGCTTAGAGTCAGCTCATTAAGCAATAGAGCCTTTTTTGAAGCTAAATGTACCAGTCTAGATACTTAAGAAACACTATGGTCTCCACATTGGACTGCTTTGCAAAGCTGCTTTCCTTTCATGTGTGTTTTTAGCTGTTGGGAACAGCTTGATGGGAGCTGATGCAATCCTAGGAGAGGTCTTCCCTGGATTAAACTGGTTTCGTTCCTTAGCTACAGCACTAACGGGGCTCTTGCTTCACAGCTGTTCCTAATACCAATATGTTGCAGTCATTGTAATCACAGGAAGTTTAATATATGCGTCAAATTAAGTTTCCTAGCAGGCATATCTTAATAACAAAAATCTCAAAGCAGATACTATGCGTGCCTGTCTTGTGTTAATAGCCCTGCTGAAAATACAACAGGGAGGAAGATGTAGACTTGGAGCGGTGCTTTCACAGGCACTTAACTTCCTACACTGAGAGCCCTTCTCTTTCAGTGGTGGCATCGCTCGTCCTGCAGTGCTGGGCAACTAAGGGGCCTGCCAGCAAGTAGGGGACAGTGGCTGGAGCAGAACTGAGGAGTCCCTGTTGTAGCTTCTTTCTTTACAGTGTATGTGACATGCTTGGCATTGTATGGGAAGGTTCGGTTGTTAAATCTGTAAAATTATCCACAAGGCATGACCAAGATAAAAGGCTTATGAAATACTTGCTTTTCAGAAGTGTGGTTCTTGCGCAGTAGGTGGTTTAGCACTAAAATTTTTGGAAAATATTTTTGGGGAAAATCTTCATTACTTTTTTCTTTATTTATTTTTTCTTTTTCTTTTTCTTTTTTTAACTTGTCCCAGAGAGTTATTTTGATCATTAGATCTTTGCAAGAAAGCTTTTCTTTTTTCCCCATACCACCATCCCAAGCCGTGAAGTATCTGTTTACTACTGAAGTCTAACCTGTTTTAAGAAAATAATATCCAAAGAAGTGAAACAATGCAGAAAGCAATGCCAAAAGAGTGAAGAATGTCAAGTTGTCAAAAATGTCTTCCGTGTCGGTTGGAAATTATTTTCAAGAGCACAGAAGTGAGAGGAAGAGAAATGAGTGCTATCAGACCTAACTCTGAGATATAGTTTGGCTGTGAAAACCAGAGGTGCTCCCCAACGATGGGGTCTTGTCTGGAGAATGCAGCCAAATACACAGCAAGAGCTTAAATGCACTGTGGCCTATAGAGTGTTTTCCAGATTTGGCCTGGAGTTAAACAGGCTGATTACAAGTGTAGCATTAATAATATTTGGGAGGTGGGCACTGTATTTTTTTAAACATGTATCCCCTCCCTCCCCCCCCCAAAAAAAAAAAAAAAAAAAAAAAAAAGACAAGCTTGATTTGAAGAGGATGTTGACTTGTATTAGGAGTTAACACAAGTTGGGATCTCCAGTAGGTTCTCCAGAGTTTCCAAGGGGAAAGACTTCACATTGACTGCTTGAAAACCTGCATGAAAGCATTAGCAGAGGAAAAAAATTTCTTGCAGAAATGTCATTAGCTGAGCAGCAGTGTGCTAGGCAACATGCCTGTGTGCTGGGAGGCCCTAGAGACTGTTTTGCTTTTCGGTGGATGTTCTGAATATTCAAGAAAATATTAAATTTCTCAGTCCTTATTTTTTGGTCATAATGGATCATAAGGAGGATGTTAACTCATTCTGCTAGCATAGAAGCTAAGAGTAAAATTGTTCTTGTTGTATTCTGATGTTCTTGGGATGCAGGATTTTTCAAAGAAAAAAAAAAGTACCTTGAATAAGGGTGTCATTGAGGTAAATTAAAATTCCCCAACTCCCCAATACTGACACTGTGTGAGGAGCAAAACAAGTGCCTTTGTCTCAAGAGATGAAACTAACTAATGATACGGCAAATATTTGCTGACTATTTGTGTCTTTATATTTTATTATATATTGCAGTATATGAGTAGCAAAAACTAGGCAAATGAGAAACAAAAAGGAGAAAACTGAAGCATCTTCTGTGTATACTGTCACCACTGCAGAGCGGCAGTTTAATAGAGACCCAGGAGGATTTTTGTGGTAGCACTTTAAACTGAGTAATTATCTCAGGAATTAGCTGCAATGTGTATCTTTTGTGTTGTTTTAATCATAACTGCAATTTCAGTTTGTTTATACCCCTCTCCCAGGGGAGTTCTCCCTGGCGCAGCTTTCTTGTGTTTCTGTTGGAATGAGAGGAGGCCTGAGGAAGCGGCGCGGAGCTTCCCCAGAGGGAAGAGCAACGCGCAGCGGATTCCCTAGTGACTCTGTGGAAAATGTAACTAAACTGAGGAAAAACTTGGGGACTTCGGAGAAATGAAAAGGAATTAGTATATTTTAATTAACAGTAAGTCATCGGATGTCTGTAATTACTATAATGATAACTTTTGGATTAAAATTCTCCTCCTTTATTTCACTAGTTAGTCAGAGATCAGTACGTGCTGGCAATTGTAAGGAGGCAAATGTAAAACTAGCAGGTTTAGCCCAGCAACGTGTTTTTATATATATATATATTGTTGTTATTATTTTTTAAAACTATGACCAATATTTTCAAGAAATGAGCTCGCAGCAGTGACTGGTTTTAGAATTTTTGGAAGTTCTCATGTGGATACCAAGAAAGGAAGAGCTTTCCAGGATCCGTTGCTTGTATCAATTTTCCCTGTCTCAGTATGGTTGTACTCTCAAATATTTTAATATGCTAGTGGCTTAGTTATAATGAAGATCTTTACAACTTTTTTGATGTTATACGGGAGTTTTTCGACATGCAGCTCTTCTGAATTTTCTTGCTAAATTATCAACCTTTGATTGTGTTTGCTTAGAATACAAAAATTAAAGGGGATTTCAAACCAAGAAGTACTTTTAATTCTCATGGGAATAGTTAATTGTTGAAGCATTATGACTAAGCACAAGTCTTCTTAAGGAAATATAAAATTGAAAATCTGTAATTTTTGTTAGTTAATAACAAATAGAGTACATATAATTTCAGAAGGAAAGTTGTTTTATCATGGTCTCATTAGACGCTGAAAGTTGGATATGTTTATATTAATTGAAATAGAAAGAGATGTTCTCCAAGACTTTCCTCAGTCAGGAATTTTTTGGTATCTTTATTTGGACCACTAAATAGTACCTCGCTTCAAAGTTAATGACCTGCTTAACTAAATTACAATTCCCAAACTCTTAAATGTGAGACTCTAAGTTAATTGAAGAAAAGAGGCACTAAACATAATGTCAGGTGTATTTACTCTTGTGTCTGCCTACAAATTTTTGTGACAGTGATTGTGTCTCTTTTTGTGCTATCTTTATATCCTCAGTGTAAAGTGCAACACTTAGAAAATTAAGTTTACAGTGTCTGGTAAACAAGCAAAGCAGAAGATCATTTATATTCTAAATGGATTAGATATTTCTAAATAAGATTTTTTTCCCCAGCACATAACACCTTAATTTGCAAGTTAGGGCATATTTCTATTTCATAATCATGATGTTGAGGTGAAAAATCTTCATTGCAAAGTACCATTAAAACAAGATTTTACATTGCTTGATTATGTATCACTTCAGTTTGCATGACTGGCACTATACATAATAGCTTCTGATGTAGGAGAAAAAGTAGGTATAGTGCCCGTCTCTGACCAGTCGCTGCTGTGAAGTGTTGCTATTTTGAATGGAGAGCAGCAGCTGCTTCAAATCTGAACTGGAAATAGGAGATCCATGTACGGAAAACCCTCATATGGCTTTAACCACCTTTATGCAGAAGAAGTCTAAAGCCAATCTGATGTAGGTGAAAATGTATTTAAAACCGTTTTTTGACCAAATGTGATTGTATATAGAATATTTTCAAATTGCTATAGTGAAACAATCCTCTTTAGAACAGATCCTTATTTGCTTGTGCTTTTTATCTTCTAAGTATTTAAATACTGCATTAGGGTAGTGCTTGGCTTATGCTCTAATAAGATTTGCTTACGAAAGAGTGTTGGCTGTGGATGTATCGGTTGTTTTCATCCTGCAAAAGGAAGGGAAGAGCTGATGGGCCTGGAGAGGACTGTGCTGCTCAGGCAAGCCCTCGTGACCGGCAGCAGGCTCCTCGCTGTGCGCCTTGGCTCTCCCTCTGGTAGCGCTTAGGTGGCATTCGGGAATGTGGGCCGCCACGTCTGTCATCTTACGCGGTGTTTGCTCATTGTGTTGATTTACTCTGTCAGGTAAATGAACCTAAATAGGCAAAGAAAAACAATCAACATTTATATAATGAAGTCATTCGGATGTTTGATGTGTGTTACTGTAAATTGCTGTGGTTTACGATGTTTCCTACCTCTCTGCCTGACTACGAGTCATAAATATAGTTCATATGGATTATAGCAATCTAGCTCGTATTGTACAGCCAGAGAGAGACACTTCAAATTACAGCTTTTCCTCGTTTTTGAAGAGTAGGAAGCATTTTAGATTATGAGATGATTTACTAGGTGAAGTTTGAATTAAAGTAGATCTCTTTTTTTTTTTCTGTGTTGCCTTTAAACCAGTTATGATTCCTGTATCTTAGCTAAATTGCTGTTGTGTTGCTAGTGCGTTTTTAATGTAACCTGTAGAGCTCATACTGGCATCACAGTGGACTACATTTTCTCAAAAGTGCAACTCTGTCTTCATATCTTCAAAACATGTACTTTTTGCGAGGTTACAAAGAATATATGTTTTTTTCTGTTTAGTGCGTATCTAAGTTGCTAGATGTTGTACACTCTTGTTCATCTTAGAGTAAAAAGAGATATGTAGCCTATACCGTAGCTTCTCAATCTCATTGGTGTCATGCCTAAAAATCTGCCTTACATCTTTCCTTTACTAATATATAGTTTTAATAGTTTTACTTCATTCTCTAGTCATCTTAGAGTTCATCTGCAAGGTCTCCTAGTGATGATGTTGGCAGACTTTAGTAAACTATGTAGTTTTTTGCAGCCCCACTGATTGCCAGTGCTGAAGAGCAGGATTTTCCATGTATACGTCACACATTTTCCATATACGTGAAGTACAGCTTTTTCAGGCAAACAGCATATGGGAAGGTGTTGACATCCCATATCATTTTATATATGTTCTTACCACAAAATGATGTCTGTGTACATGGAAAGACAGAAAATAAGTGCTTAACTTGCACCACACTGATGCTTAGATTTTCTCTTATGAGCGTACTTGCACAGATTAATGACTGCTGAAGCAAATTGTCTATTTTGCTTAATTATTTTTCCCTAAGAGGGAAAACTGGTCTGCTTTGAAGTGACTTTATAATAAAAATATAACAGCATAAAGCTTTTCTTGTTGATATACATACTTCAAAATGTTCATCATGGGAATGATGTGAAATTTTCTTGTCCCTCCCAACTAGTAAAACTGTAATTAAGAAGTATGTTCCTGATCAGAACTGTTTTAGATGTGTGGCTTTATCTGTTTCAATGCTGTTAAATTTGCATGTAGTCTTAAATCAACTCCTGAACCTCTTGGATGTTTTCACTTGGTCTAGTAATAAGAGATAATGGTAGGTTATGTCAAAAACTGAATGGAATTTCCTAAGTGCAAATGTTGATTTATGCAGACATATTTATACTAGGAAGAATGTTTGTTTAATTGTGAAAAATGTCAGTTGAGTCCCGGCACAATTCTAACTATCTCCATTGCTGACCCACTTCATTTTACGTAATGTCGTCGTCTGTTTTATCGCTTGCCCTTGCTGCCCAAACAACAAATCAGTCTTGGCATTTGCTTGATGAAACTGCAGTGTAGGTGATGCTATAGAGAATTAGGAGTGCAGCTGCAAGTGTTCATCCACTGACATCCATTGCAAGGACTTGCAATAAGGGAGGTATAAGGTATAGGGAGCCAGGCTGATCAGAGTGAGCAATTCTTTCCTGTTAGGCTGAGAAGGTATTTCTCAGTGCGGGGGGTTCTGTAATATCCAGCTGGCTCCTTACAGTGAAGGCACGAACTGATTGCAGAGGGCTCCCTGCGAGGGGCAGTTGCTCACGTTTGCTTTATCCGAGACGTGAGCGCTGGAGAAGCGCACGTCTGAAAGCTCATGTGTGAAGCCTGAGTTTCTTTTGCCAACACTGGCAAAGCTCAGAGGAGTCTCACCTGGATTCACAGAGCCCTGGAGAAGCTTTTAGGATTTGCTTTACTCTTTGCCTGTATTGCATTTTCCTAAACGTCATCTCATTCCCTGGAACCATGTAGAGGTGTAGTAGGGACAGAAGAAATCTCAAATAGAGTATAAAAGCATAAAAATGTGCACACTGTTTTGTCTGTATCCTCGGATTGGAGATGGGATTAAAACGAAAAGAATATTTTAAGAAATATTTTGCTTTATAGTCATTATAATTATTATCTCTTATATATTATTTGCATTATGATACCACCTAGAGGCCATAGATGGTATAATTCATGGTGGATTGCACTAGTAGAATTAAAAAGGCCTTTTTTGGTGGGGAGGATTTGCTGTGACTTGTTATTCATTGTAGTCTAATGTTAAGAGAGTTTGGTAGTTAAATATAATCACATGTGTGCTGTTGTGTATGTGCCTGCCTGGAAGTAGCTTGATTTACATAATGCAGAAGACTGATAAAAAAAATTCAGTCACAGAAGCATACGAAAGTACTTATGCAGGCAGATTTGGTCAAAATATTTTGCTTATTTGGATATTGGATGAGTTGATCTATAGCAGTTAAAGCTCACTAGCATGTGCCTGTGGTGCCTCTGTGGTGCTCTTGGCGTCTCCTGTGTCAGGTGCGTAGATGTGGCAAGCTGGGGCTAGCACAGTGTCATCAGGGAGGCTCTCAGGAGTGAGCCAGGCAGTTCGGAGGGAGGAAAATGTTGAGGTGTGTTAGCAATTGCCATACATCCCTTTTGGCGTCTTTTAACTTGAAGTGCATTCTGATAATTGGAAATAAAGAGCAGAGGTAGATAAAACTGCTGACTTCACACAGCATTTGAAGTTCTTAAGGAAAAAAAAAATATAGAAAACACCAACACAGTTTAGTCCTTTGCCTCAGTAGAGGCAAATTAGATATGTCATCCAAGGACCCTGTTAGTACCTTTGTGCTGTGCTTTCATGTAGCAGCAACAGGGACATGACACTAGAGATTTTTATTTTTCTTTGTGCAGTAGACAGAAGTTACAAATCCTGGAAATTTCAGCACACATGTGTTACCATGTTTCCAAAGCTCAGCAGAAAGCAATATTTATCAGTTTGAACTCTATGAAATGGTTAAGCTTTTTGGTGCTGTGGAGCATACTGTGCAGTGAATATGCTTTGAGTCAGTTAAGAAAGAAGATACCTGATTTTATGAAGCTGTGAAAGACACAGCTTAGAGAACAAATAGTTAGAAAATCACTAGCAGAATTTTCTGGTCTGCAAAAATTTTCCAACAACTTTGATCTTGCACCTTTTTACCAATGCAACTAATGAATGGTTTATGTACTTGCTCTTCATAAACAGTCTTGTTACTACTACTAAGGTATCTGAAAACTTGCAGCAAGTCGTTTGTAAAACACTAATGGAAAGCCGTGCAGCGGCATCTCGATGATTTCACTGTCTCATTCAGTAGCTTTTATTTTGCAGTGATGATAACATGCAGTCTGAAACAGAAAATCTCGGGCGCTTTCATTTTGATTGTCACAGTGCAAGGACACGTGTCAGAAAAGCCCAAACTCATATCGTGCTGGATTTGAAAGCAAACACGTGAATGAGACCAAATCACCAACCAAACTGACGTGGAGAAGGGATTGCTGACAGAATCATGAATAAGTAAATATTACGTATCACACTGACAAGGTATTCCATGTTTACATTATTTTTAGTATAGCAGTAAAGGAGAGATGAAGCTTGGAGAATAAACTAATTTTGTACAAGTTTATGAAGAACTTTGGAGTGTGTGTGACATGTATGTATGACAAGTATAACAGGAAAGAAAGTTTAGAGATATTTATTTGGGAAATAGCAAGTAGGTGGTGGAGGTTACTTGAAATCAATACCAAAGTGAAAAATGGATATAATACTGCTCAGGAGAAGAGAAAGAATAGGAGGGAAGGAAATTGTAAGTGAAAAGAGAGGAAGAGGAAAATTCAACTAAATTTCTCTAATCTAACAAGGGTAGGTACCATGAAAGAAACATCCTCTAAAAGGTAGCAGCTTCAGATAGAAGAATGCAGATCTTTGTAATACTCAGGAGAGAGAACCAGTTGAGAAAATAATGGAGTGTTTGCTTTGTTTTTTAATTGATTGAAAGGAAAGGGAGCATAATGAGTATATTTCAATTAAATCACTTTGCTTAATTTACTGTCAAAGTTGCTTTTCTCCATCTTCTTTGGGAAGAGAGAACAGCTTCGCACTGTGTCTGGTGAGTCATCAAATCTAGGAAGGAGAGATTTTCAAACATCAATTTTTTTTTCACATTAAATATCCTGTTATTTTTCACATAAACTGTAGAGATTTTATCTGAAAAGTTTATGGCCATGACAAATGCTGCTGTACAAGAAGAAGATTCAGCCAGTTTCTCTGATAGATGGGGTTTGCAAGTGATGACAATTTTCAGAGGTGGAAAATGAGAGCATAAACTTGAAATCATTTACAGTGTGAGCAGTATTCTGTTTATTAAGTGGACTTGGCAGTACTTGCTATTTCTGCATGTTTTTAAGATATGCCCCAGTACAGAGTTTATTCCAAAGGACATAATCTCACTGACAGCATATGGAAAATATGGTTGGCCTGATAGGGAAGAGTTGAATCTCCTTTCAAAAAACTAATTGTAGCTAGGAGTGCTAATAAATAGTGCTACCTAAATTCCTGAAAAACCTAGACATCCAACATGTCTTTAGGTTGAGAAATTTTTAAGACCAGGCATGTGCCGTCACTCTTCAAAAATTTACAGTCTATGGTACTGCTTTCCTTTTTCCATAGCTCATAGAAATGCTGTTAGACTAAAGCAGTTTGGAAAAAGGCTGTTTTGTAGTGATGTACTGGAACTGTTGATCTATGACTTGTGAAGTGATGTAGTATTAGTTAATACTCCTACTCTTTTTCTTCCCCTCTAAATGCTTCTCTGTATTAGGGGTGTGAAGTTACTCAATGTATCTCTTTACATTTATTTGAATTATCGTGAATATCTTCAATATGTAAGTCCTGTAGCCCTTCATAACATTTATAATGATTCCATTCTTCTTACGTTTGCTCTGTTAGTGTGAAAACAAATGCTGATAATATGGTACCACGTACATACAATATGTGTCTTTATTCTCAAGAAACAGGAAAGCAGTAGAGCCTTTGCACTGGGATCTTAAAACATTTGTGCTGGCGCTTAAAGAACAACAGAGTTGGCTTTAATGTATTGTGATGAATTTTGGGTGGTTCCTCACTATGAAAAGAGATGGCACTATTCAACAGATTAAAGTGCATGGAATGGAGAAGCTTTTAATATTTAGTGGATAATTATAACTTGAATTAGTATGAGCTGTGTGCTCACATAGCTGCATCAAATTGTGAGATCTGATATGGCTAATGAACAAAGTGATGGAGATAATATAGTATATGTTGTTTAACTCTTTTGCAGTATTTGAAGTACTGAAATACAATTTTGGATAGCAGTTCTTCCAAACACCAGAATATGTATTCATGGCAAGCACTTGAATATGCATTTTCTAGATGTCCATTTCCAAATGTTGCTTATTTAGAAGCAGCTTTTGCATAATGAAGATGATGATGAGACCTTTCACTGCCTCAGTTACAGACTGTTTTTGATGCCAGTCATCCCTGGTTCATAGTGAGTATTGCCATGGTTAGTGGTACTCACACTGCTTTGTTTGCACATACAGTAATGCTCATCAGGTAGTGTTTATTAGGCTGCAGACAGCAAGGCTGTTCTATCAATAAAGGGAATGAGTCCAAAGTTCCCAGTTCTGATTCAGCCAGTGTGATGATGAGCATCTTATTCGTGGTAAAATTTATTGTGATTCCTTATATATATTTTGTTGATACATGAGATGAATATGGACTCATATCATTAGACTCCTTTTTTGTCCTTTTTTGAGCTGCCTCTATGAGGAAGGGACAGCTCATGTGAGTTAGTGTGTTTTAGGCAGTAATTTTGTTTCTTGAAACTTTTGCATTTTGTCTGTTAACTTTTTTTTTAATGACATAGAGATAATCCATATTTTAACTGCAGCATAGACAGTAACTTTTGGATTTTTCCCATTGTCACTGCATGTGTGTTTCTAGCCTCATTTTAGAAAGAGTAGATGGATCTTCCCATGAATTTGGACATTTTCCCATTTAAAATGAAGAAATTTTAAATTCCTGAAGTACTTTAATTATGCTTGAAACATTTCTGAGTACAGACTGACTTTACTCACATCTTCAAAAGTCTGTTTGTGTAAGTCTAAAGTCTATTTTTGTGTTCACTATTCATGCATGATAGATGTAAGGTAATATTCTACATCCCATCCTAGTTAACTCATTGCAGGTTTTACAGAATCACACAGAATGACTGAGGTTGGAAAGGACCTCTAGAGATCATCTAGTCCAAACCCCCTACTCAAGCAGGGACACCGAGAGCATGTAGAACAGGGTCGCATCCCGGCAGGTTTTGAAGATCTCCAGATGACTCTTTACTCTCACCCTACTCCCGCTCAGTAGATATTCAGGGGAATGCGTGGCAAGATCACTTAGAGTTTGACGTTGTATGCCTTCTACATATGAAAGTACTGCTTAAGACAAATGTTACAAATATTTAAAACGATTCAAGCACAATTAAAACAAGAAAAATCAAACAGCAGTGAATTGGAGTGGGCCTACCCGCTTTGTTGCCTTTCTGAGATAAACTGAAGGAACTCCATAAACCAATGGAATGAGAGACCTGAACTGAGAAAAGGTACGCTAAAAAGCAGTGGGAGGAGAAGAAGAGGGAATAAAGAGGGAGGTCTTTATGGCCCCCTGCTGGCAGGGAAAAACATGTTTAGACAGACCCTGAGAAAAAACATCTGGATGTTAGTGACAAAAATGACCTTCCTACGAAGCAGGCAAAGCAACAGCTCTCAAATACTCAAATAAAAAATTGGGAATAGGACCGAGGGTAAACATGGGAATTAGCACTGAGGGTAAACATTGGGAGTAGAACTGAGGGTAAACAGGGGTAGCAGAAGAGAGGGAAAACATTAGGAATAGGACCGAGGAAAAACATTGGGAGTAGGACCCAGGGTAAACAGGGGTGAGTAGGACCGGTGGAAAACATTGGGAATAGGAACAAGGGAAAACATTAGGAGTAGCACCAAGGGTAACGATTGGGAGTAGTACCGAGGGTAAACATTGGGAGTAAGACCGAGGGTGAACAGGGGGAGTAGCACCGAGGGTAAACAGGGGGAGTAGGACCAAGGGTAAACATTGGGAGTAGGACCGAGGGTAAACAGGGGGAGTAGGACCGAGGGTAAACATACTGAGTAGCACTGAGGGTAAATATGGGGAGTAGCACCGAGGGTAAACGGGGAGTAGTACCGAGGGTATACACTGGGAGTAGGACCGAGGGTAAACACGAGGAGTAGGACCGAGGGTAAACCTTGGGAGTAGCACCGAGGGTAAACATGGGAAGTAGGACCGAGGGTAAACAGGGGAGTAGGACCGAGGGTAAACAGGGGGAGTAGTACCGAGGGTAAAGAAGGGGAGTAGGACCGAGGGTAAACATGGGGAGTAGCACGGAGGGTAAAGAGGGGGAGTAGCACCGAGGGTAAACATGGGGAGTAGCACTGAGGGTAAACATTGGGAGTAGGACTGAGGGTAGAAAGGGGGAGTAGGACTGAGGGTAAACATTGGGAGTAGGACCGAGGGTAAAGAGGGGGAGTAGCACCGAGGATAAACATTGGGAGTAGCACGAAGGGTAAAGAGGGGGAGTAGCACTGAGGGTAAACATTGGGAGTAGCACCGAGGGTAAACAGGGGAGTAGGACCGAGGTTAAACAGGGGGAGTAGTACCAAGGGTAAACAGGGGGAGTAGGACCGAGGGTAAACATTGGGAGTATGACTGAGGGTAAATATCGGGAGTAGGAGCGGGGGTAAACACGAGGAGTAGTACCGAGGGTAGACATTGGGAGTAGCACCGAGGATAAACAGGGGGAGTAGGACTGAGGGTAAACAGGGGGAGTAGCACCGAGGGTAAACAGGGGGAGTAGCACCGAGGGTAAAGAGGGGGAGTAGGACCGAGGGTATACATTGGGAGTAGGACCGAGGGTAAACACTGGGAGTAGTACCGAGGGTAAACATTGGGAGTAGGACCGAGGGTAAACATTTGGAGTAGCACCGAGGGTAAACA
>VZSV01000110.1:2437984-2475101 GCA_013398735.1 Nothocercus julius
ACTGAGGGTAGACATGGGGAGTAGCACTGAGCTTTAAAATGGGGAGTTACCAATGTTTACCCTCGGTCCTACTCCCAGTGTTTAGCCTCAGTGCTACTCCCCCTCTTTACTCTCGGTCCTACTCCCAATGTTTACCCTCGGTCCTACTCCCCGTGTTTACCCTTGGTGCTACTCCCAATGTTTACCCTCGGTCCTACTGTCCTGTTTACCCTCAGTGCTACTCCCGCTCTCTAGCCTCGGTCCTACTCCCCCTCTTTACCCTCGGTCCTACTCCCCCTGTTTACTCTCGGTCCTACTCCCCTTGTTTACCCTCGGTGCTACTCCCAATGTTTACCCTCGATCCTACTCCCAATGTTTACCCTCAGTGCTACTCCCCCTGTTTACCCTAGGTCCTACTCCCCCTGTTTCCCCTCGGTCCTACTCCCAATGTTTACCCTCAATACTACTCCCCCTGTTTACCCTCGGTGCTACTCCCAATGTTTACCCTCGGTCCTACTCCCCCTCTTTACCCTCGGTCCTACTTCCAAGGTTTACCCTCGGTCTTACACCCCATGTTTATCCTCGGTCCTACTCCCCCTGTTTACTCTTGGTCCTACTCCCCCTGTTTACTCTCGGTCCTACTCCCCCTCTTTACCCTCGGTGCTACTCCCCCTCTTTACCCTCGGTCCTACTCCCCCTGTTTACCCTCGGTGCTACTCCCCCTGTTTACCCTCGGTCCTACTCCCAGTGTTTAACCTCTGTGCTAATCCCAATGTTTACCTTCAGTGCTACTCCCTCTTTTTACTCTCAGTGCTACTCCCCCTCTTTACTCTCCGTCCTACTGCCAATGTTTACTCTCGGTCCTACTCCTAATATTTACCCTTAGTGCGACTCAGTATGTTTACCCTCGGTCTTACTCCCAATGTTTACCCTCGGTTCTACTTCCCCTGTTTACCCTTAATCCTACTCCCCATGTTTATCCTCAGTGCTGCTCCCCATGTTTACCCTCAGTGGTACTCCACCTCTTTACCCTCAGTGTACTCCTCGTGTTTACCCTCGGTCCTTTTCCACCTGTTTACCCTCAGAGTACTTCCACTTTTTACCCTTGGTCCTGCTCACCCTATTTACCCTTAGCGTACTACCCCAGTTTATCCTCTGTCCTACTGCCGCTTTTTACCCTCAGTGTACTACTACTTTTCTCTCTCGGTCTTACTTCCTCTGTTCATCTTCAGTGTACTCTCTCGGTTTATCCTCAGTGCTATTCTCTCTTCTTTCCTGTTGGTCCTGCTCACCCTGTATACCCTCGGTCTTACTGCCCCTGTTTACCCTCAGTTTACTTCCCCTCTTTACTCTCGGTCCTACTCTCCCTGCTTTCCCTCAGTCCTACACCCCATGTTTACACTCAGTGTACTCCTTTTTACCTTCAGTCCTACTCCCCTTTTTTACTCTCAGTGCTACTCCCCCTGTTCACCCTTGGTCCTACACCCCCATTCATCGTCAATCTTATTCCCCTTCTTTACTCTCCGTCCTACTCCCCCTGTTTACACTCAATATACTCTCTCTGTTTACTCTTGGTTCTTTTCCCCTGTTTACTCTCAGTGTACTTCCCTTGTTTACCCTTTGGCCTACTATCCCTATTTATCCTCAGTGTTTTCTTCTTGTATACTCTCAGTCCTACTTCCCTTGTTAATCCTCGGTCCTTCCCCCCTCTCTTTATCCTTGGTCCTACTACCTTTCTTTAGCCTCAGTCGTACTCCCAATGTTTCCTCTCAGCCCTACTCTCCTGGTTCCTTCTCAGCCCTACTCCCCATTTATCCTCACCCCTGCTCCCTCTGTTTATCCTCGTTCATACTTCCTCTGTTTACCCAAGGTGTACTTCCCCTTTTTGCCCTTAGTATTCTCCCCTTGTTTACCCTCATTTCTACTCCCCCTGTATTCCCTCGGTCCTACTCCCTCTGTTTACCCTCAGCCCTTATCCCCGTGTTTACCCTTAGTCCTATTCCCCTTTTTTGCCCTCAGTCCTACTCTTTCTCTTTACCCCCATTCTATTCCCCTTTTTCACCATCAGACCTACTCCCCTTTTGTTTACTCTCAGCCCTTCTCCCTCTGCTTACCCTCAGTGCTACTTCCCCTCTTTACCCTCAGTCCTACTCCCCCTCTTTCCCCTCTGTCCTACCCCCCTTCTTTACCAACAGTCCTATTCCCCCTGTTTACTCTCAGTCCTACATCCCCTTTATATCCTCAGTCCTGCTCCCCCTAAAGACAAAGTAAAGATAATCTAGGAAGTCTGCATAAATACTCTGATATTAATATGCTGCTGCAGTATATATAGAAATGGAATCTCACTATAATAGTATATACAGTCTGTGCATGTATGTGTATCTGTTCTCTTGTTTTCCTTCCTTGTAAATAACTTTTTATAGTCTTAGTTCTTGCCAAGGTCTACAGATGGTTAGGAACCTCAGAGATATAAAGCTCCTACTTACTTTTACTAATTTTATATCTTTTCTGGAGGGAAAGACTGCCATGCCATAGTGCTTTGTACTTAGTATTTCACAGTAACTACCTGAGGTGTTTTGATTTTTGTTTTCACTTGTGGACTCTATGCTGTTCTGTTTTACACCAGTGTACAAAAGGTGGTGCTTTAGCAACTGTTGTTGTTCAGCACGGTCAGCTACAAGACTTTTATTTTTATATTGGCAAGAGTCACTTCATGATGTTTTGACGGCAAGCACAGCAGAGAGAGCAGAGCTTGCTATAACTAGAAGGCATTAATGAAAGACTTCCCATAGTCACTTATTTAAGACCAAATGGGAGTGACCCAAAGCTTAAAGAGAGTTTAGTTTAAAGAAATTTTTTTGTCCTAGTTTTCTCAACACTGAAGCAAGGGATTGCGTTAGAGCAAAGGCTGGAAGACTGTGCTCAGGAGGGAGCTACAGTGCAAAAGACTGTGCGAAGGTCTACGAACAAAGGGAACAAAACAGTTCCCTTTATAGGGTGAAATGTAAACTAATGCAAAGCATTTTGTGAGTGTGTTCATGTGTGCATGGAACAGATTTATATATTTGTTAACATCCCTTTGCAAACATTGGTGAAAATGAGAAAAAGCAGGTCTCAAAGAGCTGGAATTTTCTAACAGACACTACTTCAAGGATTCTGTCAGTGTATATACTTTTATTTGCACTTGATGTTTTGCAAGGTCATAATCTGATCTGGCTTTTTTATAGTTAGACGCTATTAGACTTTGCAAATCAAAACACTTCAGTTTAGGTATCTTTAGATGGACCCATTTTGAATTTTGCTATACTTTGCAACAGTTATTTATTTGGTCATTAGTGATCTATGTTCTTAAGGAAAGAGAAGTCTTGAATAGGGAATATCTTAGTGGCCATGTATTTTGCTACTTCATTTTGTGAATTATTTTCCATGTGAATGTTAATGGAACAGATCCAACTGTAGTTCTGCAGAAGTTTTTGTATCACTTCAGTCTCAGTGAAAATGGTACAGCTCTCTCTCTGCCTTCTCTTCTATCCTTGAACTGTGCACGCTGGGTAATACACAATTTAAATCTTTGGGCCATCACAGTTGTGTGGTAAAACATTTAAGCATTTCAGAATGCTGCTTCAATAGCTCTTGTTGACTGATCCGTGATCTATTATAACAAAGCATATCAACCTTAGTTATTCAAAAGGTTTAAATAAAAAAAGAAAATATTATCTCTATAGCCAACAGCTTAAAAGGTGCCTTTGACTGATCAGCTGCACCCTATCACTGATGTAAACCAGCAAAGGAATAAAGGGATAATGAACTGTGTATTTATCAAGGAGCCACCATAATAGTGTTGATTTCAATACCTTATTTAGCTGGTGAACTGATTTTTCTATGTTCCCTCTGGAGTGCAATTTATATAAACCAATAAGCTGCTTTGCAGACAGCGTGCTAAAGGCACTGCTGGGATGTGTTTCAGCATCTTTGTGTTATTCAATACTGTAAATGTCCATGAGTTATTCAGCTCAGCACTAAAATACTTTGTTCTGACAGACTCCTGATAACGAAGCTAATGCTTTATAAATAGATAGGTGTATCTCAAACAAGTATAGATAAAATGTAATATATCTTGCAAATTTAATGTGACCTCTTGTGTGCCATATATTTTGTTATTATCTAAAACTGAGCACCTTAAAAAAGGAACAATTGCAAACTTTATTTTCAGTCCTGAATTGGGAGGTGGGGCTCAGGTGTATTAAAGGTTAAAGGCCTTTTTTTCAGCCTAGGTTTGGGTGTGCTACTTGTCAGCGTTTCGACAGATACATATTTCTTAATAACCACTTCAAATGTTCAGAGGTACATGTTATGCCTGTTCTTTGCACCATTGCTCACTACGAAAATGAAACAAAAAATCCACTTCTATTTATGAAATATAATAGTATTTTATTTCTTTATAATGGAAGGATATTGCCACATAAAAATACCTTGCTTCCCTCCAAGGTGAAATAATGGTCTTTTAAAAAGTATTTAGTGAAAAGTGCTATTTGGAAAAAAATACTAAGATCTTGTTATGCACATGCGTCAACTACAGTCAGTATGCATTTTGTAACAAGGAGTATTACATTTTTAGAGCCATTATATTTAGTTAGGATAGCCTTAGTTTCATTTCTATTAAATTTCTTAGGACATCTCCATAAGAATTTTCAAAATGAGTAGGCAGGTGGCTGGCTGCCACATCGTGTTTTCTCTTTGATCTCTGGCAGCACTTTGTGGTTTGCAGGGCACCGAGAACATCTAGTGGCATCAAAACTGTGCTCTATAGTCACTTCGGTATGTGACTGAAATAAATATAGATTGAATTTAAGGGTGAGAGGTGCTTCAAGCAGTCCTTGTTTTTTCCTGCCGAGGAAACGGTGCGTTGTTAGAAGGTGCCAGGCTCCTGTTGTACACTTCAGGGAACAGGTGTAATGAAGGTTAATGTTGCTGTCGGAGACTACTTTAAATTGTGTTGTATTAAGCTCATACTGTTCACAGTGTAAATACTTTACTGTTTGTAACTCCAGCCAGGTTTTAAAAGACAAAAAATTCAGGGTAGCTTTTGAACATCTTTGTTCTTCTTAAGGTAGAAATAGGAAAATACTTGCTTTAACATACTGCTGCAAAGATCTTTAGAAAATAATGCAGTATGTTGGTAAGCAGAAGAAGCAACTAGTAAACTGTTCCATATTTGCACCTGCTTGCAGTGCAAACTTTAATTCATTTCTTAAGATGCAGTTATGACAAACATATCCTGCATGGGAGCTGGGTTAATTTCATCCATATTTTGAATACCTGGGTGCTTACAAAGGAGACATTATTTTTATATAATTATCTTCAAAAAAGCACAGTTCCTTTATTTTGAGAGGAGGCAATTTAATTTGAAATTCATGTAATAAGCATATTAAAACTGTCTGTGCAAGTTCTGTTTGACAAGACTATTACTATCGCTAAAACCTCAAAGTCGAGAGGACTGCTTGCTGAGATAAGCAGCATTTATAGCAGTGAGGGTTTGTAGTCATGGTCTTCTAAGCCATGAACACTAGAATCTGAAGCCACTGCAGGAATGCACAGTCAAGTAAAAGAAACTTTGTGGGGGAGTGCAATTAGCAGCTTCTCACATGGTTTTAGGAAGTAAAAGGAAAAATGACAGATTAATGGCAAATATGTTGATGCAAAAGATCAAAACTTGATTGTTGTGCAAGAAGAGTGTTATATGGGGATGTAAACAGGAGAACAGTTTCCAGCTCTTTATAAAATAAATGGTGAGATAAAGCCTTTTTAGTTCATAATTTGTCAATATAATTGCCTATTGTTGATATTGCTTGTTATGCACAGGATGTTTACTGCACTATACAAGATGGAATAGCCTCTGCAATTGGCATCCTCTGCTCTGTATGGAATAAGAAGTTTGTTGTAGCAGGTATCAGGCAGAATTTACTCCTTTTGGGTCAGGTTTACCTTAATAACTTGGTTTTCCACATGCTTGTTTGTTATACAAATATCTGTAGTGCTCTACATTTTACTCCATGACAAAAAAGTAGCAATAATGAGATTTTGAAATCCATTTTTAAGCTTCTTATTATGACTTGGTATACAAACAGTGAGCTGGTAGCTGTGTAACTCTGTTGTGGTCCATATAGATTTATATTGGTTGTGATTCTGGCTCCTGAGGAGCTGATTTAAATTAAGTAGCCTTGACAAACATGATACAAGTATTTAGAGTATGTAACGTAAATGGAGTTCTTGGTAATAGGTACATTACAACTGAAATCTTCAAGGTGGCTTGGGAGAGCCTAGCGCACACAGCTCTGCTCTGAAAAGAGCCCCTGCCCTTCTTCTGATACACAGAGCAAGTAATTTATTCTAGCTCAGATAATAATAATTCCACTTATTTTTGCTGCCCTTTTCTGTACATTTTCTTGCTGATGCACTGAGCAGAGCAGGAACCACATGGTTATTCATTCTGCAGTCATCCAGCCGCCTTGAGGATGCTCTACTAAGTGGAGGCCCCAAGTAAGTTAATCAAACTAGAGTCCCCAGTTGATTCCCTGGCCCAACAGCTACTGTAGGGTTGTGATAATAGAGCCCCCCCAAAATATCCGAGATAAAATGTTTTCTGCAGCGGGGAGGCAGGGGCAGTGCAGGGACAAGTTCCTCAGCGTGGGGCCTCTGCAGGGATGGGCCCCTGCTCAACTGCAGAAACTTGGCCCAAATCGCAGCTCAACTGAGGCCTCCCCTTACATTCCTGCAGTCCAGGTTTTGTTAGGTTTTCCCCATAGGAATGGAGACTCCACCCTCACGAGTCTAGGCTTGTGCCCAAAGGTGCAACATGATCATTAATGCTATATTATTACTCAATTGATGTATTTAGTGCATTCGTTTAAGAAAGGGTAAAATATACCTGACACATTATCAGTCTTCTTATTCTGTGACTCATTTAGGAAAGAACAGCAGTTTATGTAACTCATGTTTTCAGACTTGCTTTGTAAAAGTCTCTGAAACACAAATTTGGATGACTCTGAATTTCAAATGTGTACGTTTTACAGCGTTTTAGGTTGTTTTTTGTTTGTTTTACTTTCATGATTACTCAATATTTCTTAGGAATATCCAACTTTCATTAGTCAAAATATTCTTTCGTTTTAACCTGCATATATATGTATATACATATATACATATATAATATATATTTTTTTAACTAGCAGTACTCAATTTACCTCAAGGTCTTACCTTCTTTCATTTAAATTATTGTCTTGTGTGTCCTGTGTATTTGCAATAGACTACAAGGTATAATATTTTAAGCAAGCTCTTCACAGCTCAAGAAGTCATTTGTGTGGGGACACTCATCAAACCTATTATGAGAAAGACTGTTTGTTTGTCTTCAGAAAACATACCTGCTTCTGCAATTCTTGGTTTTTATTTTTACTTTTTTTCCTGATATTCTGGAAAAAAAATATAAACCTCCCATTTTTTTCTCTTTGCCTTTCTTAAGGGATCTATAGATATGCTTGGCCATGTTGACTAGTAGCTGTTGCTTCCCAGGTACCATGCAAGGTGGATGCAGGAATGGCAAGCAGGCTGATGCTTCTGTCCCAGTTAAATTTTCAGGATGTAAGAAATGGTGAGAGAATTAGTATCTTTTTTGTGTGTTTGTATACTTTCTTAAAGGCAGATGGTTGCGAACTGCTGATAAATTTCAGTGTCAAGGAAAGAGGAGATGAACTTCTGAATTTGCAAGGAAAGTTAGTAGGAGAACTTCTGTGATTGTTAGTGTGGTTTACGTTTTTATAAATGGAACATGAGAATAATATTCTGAATATTCTTAAGAGTAGTCCTGGGGATGTCATCTGTGTTGTCCAAGTCAAGGTAAGTAGATGAGACATTGAACGGGAAATAGAAAGTCCCTCACTGCCAGTCCCTTGCTCTAATCATCTCAAAGAAAAGTACCTGACCGAATGGTTGTGATAACCTTTTTTTATTATTATTTTTCTATTAAAGTAGAAAGGAGAGAACAAACAGAAAGGACTGTGGAAGGAATCCACCACTTAATTCCCATAGCAACCAGTGCAAACAAACGTTTGACTGCAGTATGTCGCCTTCCAGGCAGGGAATTGCAGCTCCTGGGGTTTAATTTGAAGGAAAGGTCAAACTCAGTCCTTCTGCTTTAGGGAAAGAAGATAATATTGAGAGAAGTACTGACGTTCTAATTACTAGTTGTGCCCACCTTTTGATATGCACTGCATGAAATGTTAAGGAGATAAAATGTAAAAGCTGTTTTATTTGTGTTCCAAAGTAGTTATATTTGTTTCCGGAGTGCTTCCATTTTACTGTGTCATTGCAGAAACAGAAAATAATGTCCGCTCGTGTGAGGAGTTCTCATTCTTAATTCTGAAGGTGAGAGCCAAGACGATTCAAGTGAGCATTTGAGGGATTGGGTATGCCTTGCATGCAACTTGGCTGCAAACATGCAACAAGGAGAATGAAATACAGTGCCAGGGTTTTTCTTGCTTTTTGTAAGATCATCAGATGCTCTTATATCTTGAGGATATAAGACTTAACCAGATTTTGAAGAGTCATCAGCTTCTTCTTGCCCTGTAGAAAGAAAGAGTAGCCAAGCTAGCACAAAGGCAAAAATGGAGTTACCTGCAAGATGTGTCCCGTAGTGATGCTGGAAACTTGCAGGTTAAGTGTGTTCATCACACTTAGTGCGGAGCATAAAGTGAATTCTTCATAGTGTGTTATAAACCATTTTAGTCCATAGCCAATTTGATGATAAAATCGAGCGAGCGGGACAGTATCGTAGGAAGTGCCAGCTTTGGTATGAACATGTCTCTTCACATCAAGTGGATGAGACTTATGTTATTTTAGAAAACACAATATTCTCTGCAGTAGTGAAATGAACCTTCCCCCCTCAACGAGTGCCCTACAGAAGCTGTTCTATTCTGGGGAGTGGTGTGGGGTGGTTGGTTTTTATTTTCTGTCCTCCAATTAACTGAGCACTTGATCCAAGTGCCTTGTTAGGTAGGCTGAGCTGGAGCTCGTGCCAGATCACAAACTTCACTCTGCCAGCCAGGAAGATATTTCAGTAGGATAATTTTTGTGTACTAAGAACACAGTCAAAGAGCATTTTTACTCCTTAAGACGTTCAGTTCATGCTTTACCACTAATTATGAAGATGGAAAGCAGATACCGTGAGCACCTGATGTTTTTCCAGCTTAGCTGTTCTTTCTGGCGCACCGTGTGGGTGCCAGTACAACACTCTAAAGGATTTCCTTAGGAATGTGAGCTGTACAACAGATGCCTCATGTCTTGCGTTTTAATACTGAGCATTTATTTGCAGCAATAGCGTTTTGCCAAGTATTAGTATATTTTCCACTTTGTATTCCTAGACACATTTTGCCTTTGTTCATTTATCTGCCATTCACAGATCTAGTAGAGTGTTTATTTTGCAAAAATGCTGCAGGTTTTTGTGCATTTCTGAATATCTTTTTTATAAATTCAGGTAGTCAAAACTGGGGGAAAAATGAGGAAATTTCTATAAAATGTAGTTGTGAAGGTAGGAATCTTTGGAAACTTTTTTCTTGAAAATAACTGTAATAAAATTTATTTTCAAGAATTTTGAAAAAAAAAAAAACCTATAATTGGGAAATAATAGCTTTTCTATTAGAAGAGTAGCGCATTTGTTTCCACAGTGCTTCTGGAGGAAACATTTTATACCAGAAAAATCACCTGCTTGATCATCTCCAAAGGTCCTTTCCAACCTCATTGATTCTGGTTCTGTGAGAAGCAAGTTCTGTGCAACCTGAACATTATGCAATAAAAACGTACTAAGCTGTTTCAGGCTATAGTAATATGCATATTGTATATAGCTGTGCTGAGAAGAAAATAGACGGAATTTTGAGATGAGTTCTGTATTTTTTTTCTGCTGATAGTAGAAACTGTTCTTTTCTTTGGCAGAAAGCACAGGAACCTCCTTATTTAATTTATTCTGTAGCAGTGACTCACTTCGTGCTTATTTTAGATGTTCGTCCACAATAGTCTCAATTACAAAATGGGACAAAGCTTTTTGAATAATTCAACTACTATATTAATAATCTCTGGGTTATTTAAATGGAAAACTCTTCAGGTCACTGGAATTCCTTGTGAACGCTTGATAATTAAAAAAAAAAAAAAAAAGTTAAGATCACAAAATTAGGAACAAAGGCCTAAATTAAAAATTAGAGAAAATTAAAATCTGTCAAGGAAGCCAAATTATCTTAAACTCTGCTTTCATAGAGAAATTACCCTAAAAAATTATTTCAGTCATTAGCAGAAAATCAGATACTTGCACTCTGATATCTTTTTTTTTTTTTCTGTCATGTGTTTCAAGTGTACATGTCTCCCACTAAATATGTACTGTGCTCTACTTTCATGTTTTGGAAATACAAGGTTTATATATGAATAAAAAAATAGTGCTGTGTTCCACTCCTGACAATGTTCTAGAATTGACCAATTCCTTTTGGTGTGATTCTGTTTTCAAGCCAAGAATGATACTAGCCAGGAAAACAAACAAACAAAAAAACCCTTAGCATTTATTTCTACAGTGTGTTTTTTGCTCTGTGGAGTGTGATAAGAATCTACAGTCATGAAATAATTAGAGAGGTGCAGGAGTGTATGTGGTTTTTAATGTTGTTGTTGTTCGATTTTTTGCTTGTTTTATTTTGTTTTTTAATAATAGAAACTTTATTTTAGGTACATAATGAAGAGTGAATATGTGATTCATATAAGTATCACTTCAAGGTCAGAATTATTATTTTTTGTAATACCTTAATATTTGCTTGCAACTTTTGGTTGGCTTTGCAAGGATCAGCATACAGGGAAGTTAATACAAATTCCATCAATGGTATGAACATGCCAGTTTCTAATTACCTTTCTTGTTCACTTCTAGAACATATTTATGTTTTAATTTCAGAGAAGTCTTTAAGTACAACTAGGGAGTGTTTTGAAGGGGTAGTTAAGAAAATTGAAACATTTGATTATCTTGTAGAGTCTGTATGTTTTCTGTTTTATAGTTGAAACATAATAGAAGTAATTTGAGCTTTTTTTTGCAACTTCTATGACCTTATAATGAAAATTGAATTAGAAATATCTGTAGGGCAAGTAAAAACAAGAAAAATTATTTGAAAGAAAAAAAGTACCAATAAAGCAAACAAACAAAAAACTTAGGAAATCCTGCTGGGGTATGTGTGTATAAATATAAAATTTCCAAAATTGCAGCTGTACTGGAGAGGTGTATTTTAAAGTTGTATCCTTTGCAGTTCAGGGGACAAAAACATTCAATGCTAGGGACTATTAAGGCAGTCGATCACAGGAGAGTTGGATTCCAGTGTCATCTTCACCTAGGAACTGAAATTCTGTCTCTTCAGCTCCATTTCATTCAGGCACAGGGGGTTCATTTGGATTGGCTTGATTGTATTTTCTTTTTTCTGTTCAGGAATAGTGTAATAAAGCAGTTGTAGGGCCTCTTTTAGAATAGAAACAGCTAAGCAGGAAGTCTGCTTACTTAGCAGTCAGAAATGTTGCATTATAGTGTTTATTGAGCTTTACCTGTAGAGTTTCTCCCTTTTCTTTCATCAAGAGTAATTTGCAAATTTCCTGGGCAGTTGGCTATGATTCTTACTTCACAAGCACAGCTGCCTTTAATCTAGAACCTCATGGAGACATTTATATGATTTTTTTTTTTTTTTAATAGTTTTCCCCCTTGCTTTCCTCATTCACATGCCTATACTCTCAGTCCCTTGGGCTGGACTGACAAAATGGGGTGACTGACAAAGCACGTGGGGATTTTGGCTGTGCTGATACTCAGAAATTACCACTGTTATAGGCAAGAAGTTTGGAGAAATTCAATTGCTGCCGGCAGTCATAGTTTCATTGAAATATCTTCTTCTACAGTATATGCAAAATAGGCTGTGGTTCTCGCTGTATGCCTCTTTCTCTGAAAAATCGAGTAGTTCATAAACTGAATCACATAACCTAAAAGCTAAATTGATGAGGACTGATATAGAAGAGTGTGTGCATATAGATAGATAGCATATTTATTAAAACACGTAAGCCCTTCATTTTCTTGTGAGATATTCACAGTACCACGTCTTTTGCAATCGATGTAGTTGTTTGCAAAGTTTCCAATTTTAGTTTGACCTGAATTTCAAGTTAAATCTCTATTCTACATAGGCAAATCTGAAGAATACTCTTGGCCTTTTCAGACAACGTCAAGCAAATGCAGTTATGTATATGTATGTGTTGTAACTTTGATGAAAGCTTGCAGACACAAGATACCTTGCTTTGTCTAAATAAAAGAGCAAAGAAAACTCTGTCATCTTTCATGAGTTGCATCACTTTAGAAAGTTTTTCTGTAATAATCTTAGTTCACAACAGCTACGAAATGAACTGCAGATGTACTTACAGAATGCAAGAAAAGCCATGGAGGTTGTCTGATAGAGAGTGGGTTTTCCCTTGAGCTAAATTTTGTGAGCCAAGCTTAGTAAGAGAGTGGAATTCATGTGTGCAATAGTGTTCTTAAGAATTGTTTTGGAGCATAGTTTTTTGTTTTGCCATCATTTAGACTTAGATAAATGATAAAGGGATTAGAAGGTGTTAGAACTGTGTGGTCTGTCCATACTGCTGGAGCAAGGCCAAATTGTTGTCCGAGGCAAAATATAAACAAATAGCAAAGGTAGGAACTGTATGTTGCAGCCTGCACAGATGAATGAACAGCGAGTGAAGTGTGGTACAACTGTGAGAAGAAAGTGGAGGAAATGATGTGATACCTTCATATAAGCGTTTTCCCCTGTTTAACAGCCTTTTCCATACTGTCACTCAGTTCGTCTTACTATTTTTTTCAAAACCTTTTTGGGAAGAAGCATCTGGCCTGTAGGCTAGTCAGGCCCTCCTAAGAGTACGCACAGGAACAGCATTCCATCAGTGCCTTTTTCTCCTTTTATATGTGCTTTCTTAAGCAGCAGTTTTTGGACCCAGTCAGTTTATTTTAGAATTTCAGTTTTAATTTGAAGAGTATATTGTCAGGATTCTGCTTCTTTTGGCATTTAAGGAAGATGTAAAGCATTATCTAACTGCATGCTTCAGGCTCAGAAAGTAAAAGAAATCAAAATTCATTATATTAAAAGAGTATTATTTTTTGAAACTGTGGTAATTTAATATTTGGGATTGCTGGTATCAAGCTTCTATATAAGAATTCCTAAAATTTTAGAAGCCAAAACAAAAGTTACTGTTTTGATAAGCCATGCTTCTTTGGCAAGGCACCAGTAATTTTTAGTGAATGTACAAAGTCAAATAAAAGTGTAGCTAGAAAGATTTCTATGTAGGAGAATACAAATCTAAACATGAATTGTATGAGGCAATATAAAAAAGCAGTGGTGCATTTATTTATTATAACTGATTTTCATTTATTTCTTCCTTTATCTCAGACCTGCTTTCCTAATTGTATAATAATATATATATATATATAAAAATACATATATATATAAATTACTTTCTGAAGTAAAGCTGGTCTTTTCCATTTCTATAGCTGACCATCTGTATGCCACTTAAAGGGAGTGAGTGGACGGATTTAGCTTGAAATGCAGGCAATACTGTTGCCCTACAGATAAAATAAAGTGTTGCAATAAATATAAGAGCCAGTTCACTGAGATGAATGATGTACCTGCTAGGATATGGTAAACCAGTTCAGATGAAATGAGTTGGTTCTTCTAAATACAGATCTTTTAGTGATACATAGAAGGAAATATAAATGTTGTCAGTTGTGTGCGACTCTATTACATCTGAGAATAGAATCCTAGCTGTTTCATCCTATGTGGAGTGTACTTAAATGGATTTTTTTTTCTTTTAGGTCTACTGAAAAGAGGAAGTAATAGTGAGTGGTTACGAGGTGTATGTATTCTGTGGATCTTAAAAAAATGAGGTTACTGTGGGGCCAAAAGGGCCCAGGACAGCTGGTTGACCTTCAAGAACTACCTCTTCAAAGACTTCTCTAAGTGAAGAGATTGGACCCCCTGCTCAATGGGGCAGAGGATCTAACGACAAAGGATAAAGTCCTCAGTGTCCCTTTGTTTTTATTACTAGGGTCTGTTCTTAGATTTCCCCAGTCCCTCAGCGTCGGGCGTTATCCCACCATAGGGAAAGACAGAGTTAGGTAATAATTAAGTCCATGTGACCAGGTGGGGTCTATCTGAGCAAGCAGGTGGAGCTGGCTCCTGTTGTCAGGAGAGTGTGCGCTCTCGTCTTTGTGAGGCTGGGGTGTTCAGTGGAGATTCCTGATGACCGGAGGGTGGCAAATGTCACCCCTAGCTTCAAGGAGGGAAAAGAGGATCCAGATAATTTCAGTCTGGTCAGCCTAACCTCAAGTCCTGGGAAGGTTATAGAGCAAATCCTCTTAGAAACCATTTCTAACCATATGAAGGAGAGGAAGGTGATTAGGATCAATCAACATGGATTTACAAAGGGCAAATCATGTCTGCTTAACCCGATTGCCTTCTGTGATAAGATGATTGACTCTGTGGACAGTGGCAATGACTATCATTTACTTTGATCTTTAGTAAGGCCTTCAGTGCTCTCTCTATGTATGTTGTTACAGATACATATTGTTATCAGTGTTGCAAAATTCAGTTGACAGCCAGGGACTAGTGGTGTCTCTCAAGAATTTCAGCTAGAGCAAATACTGTTTTGATGCCTTTGTTAGCGATCACCTGGAAAATGGGGTGAACTGCACTCTCAGGGAGTAACCCCTGGTGATTGGGGTTAGCAGTCAATTTGATGGCAAACAGGGCTGCTATTTAGAGGAACTGTGACGGAATGGACTAATGAGCTGATGAAAACTTCATAAAGTTCAATGAAAGCAGATGCAAAGTCTTGCTTCTGGGATAAATAACCCCATAGAGTAGCAGAGGCTTTGGTACCAACAGGAGGAAAAGCAACAGACAATGGAGAATGAGGCAGGGCTCCTGGTAGGCAGCAAACTGTATGTAAAGTCAGTGCACGCAAAGAAAGCCAACTAGCAAGAAAGGAGCTAGCAGGGTGAAGGGAGTAATTTTTACTCTCTCTTCAGCCCTTTTGGGTACTGTGCCAAGTTTGAGCATCCGAACACAAGGACGATGCCCTGGAGCAAGTCCAGTGCAAGAGCTCCTGTGATGGTCAGAGGGTCACAGCGCATGATGTATGACAGGAGGCTGGGAGAGCGGGGTTTGTTCAGCCCTAGGAAGAGAAGTAAGGGGAGACCTTCCAGTTATCTTTATCTATTTAATAGGTGAGGTATGAGAAGGGGGAGCTGGATTCTTCCCACAGGTGCGTAGCAGGAGCAGTGAAAGCAATGGACACCTGAGTGATTTTGGTCAGACAGAAGAAAAAAGAAAATTATTGTTGGCCAAGCAAATCCTGGAATAGATTTGCCAAAGTGGTATGGAATATCAGCCATTCAGGATGCACTAAACTTGACAGGACTCCCTGAGTAATCTGATGTAGCTGTCCCTGCTTTCAGCAGAGATCTCACCCAGCACAAGTATTTCCTAACTCTGTAATCAGTGCTTAAAATAAATTAGATGATTTAAAAAAAAAAAGTGTGACTATTAACTACTTAAAGTACCATTTAACTTTAAAATGGCTTGAATGTTTACATTCATTGTCTTCCTGGGCAAGTAGGAACTCTGAAATGCAGTTTTGCCAGTGTGCTTGTGGCAGTGAGCAAAACAGTCCTGGAAATTTCTTGTTAGCAACTCCCGAGATTCCCCTTGTGGCATCCTGAAATCAGCTGCATTCATATATGCCATGGATCAGCACTAAAGGTGTTCTTCTAAATTGAACTCCGTTGTCAAAAATGTTGAGATTTATTACTTACTTGTGATGAGACTGCAAATGAACGGAATTCAGACAAGCCAACCATTTCTGCATTGGGATTTTTTGTCTTCTTTTTAATATAGTTGCTAGAAAATGAGCGGAGCTTTTCATACAACAGATATTTTTGTTAAATAAAGGGCTTTGTTCAGTGAAAACTATGTTCTGCATTCAGCCCATATTGGGAACAGAGTCAGGAACTTAATATTGCTTTGGTATTTCACTGCACTTCCGAGAAAAAGCAAACAGAAGAACAGGTTAACCTGAAAATGAGCCTGCACTAAACATGTTCAGTTTTTCAGAAATTTTTCAGTTCAGAAATTTAAAGGAGGCTTTTTTCCCTCTCCCTTTTTTCACCTCTCCACGAAATCCATTCAACTTACGCACTCCTGTCTGTATAGCGTATTCCAGTGCTGTTAATTTGCCATGAATTCTGAGCTTCAAGGAAGTTACAGAAATTCAACACAGAGGTTTATTGTTCTATGTAGAGCAAAATGCTTAAAGTTATTCAAAGCTTGTGAATTTAAAGTGGTTTATTTTTTACTGAAGTGATTAAATGTTGTTCACACAACTACTCAGATTAGAACAAAAACTTTTGTTATTGTTCTAATAAATGCAGGTTTGTTCCAGAAAAAAAGAATATTCTCAAGTCTGTTAAACAGTATGAGCATCAATACATATTTACATTGCATCAATAAATAAATATAAATATTTATGCCATCTCAGCAAAGAAAGTTTATTTATCGAACTTTATTGCTGCATCTTAATGCTAAGATGATAAGGACATGATTTTTTATTAAGTTCTTAACTGCAGCATCAGCAACATCCTGATACACCTTTTGGAGCTTGACTGTCAAAATTATGGTTGGGGACATTTAGATATTTGTGTTGTTGTTGTTGTTTACCTTGAGATGGACTGAAGGAGGTGACCCTTCTGTGGGATTTATTGTAAGACTTTGCTGCATTACAGAGGATCAAACTGCAGCTATAATTTTACTTCCCATTAGCTGTCAGGTGGAAATCTGTTGGGAGGATGTGCTATTCACAGATTTCTTTATAAAAGGACCTGAAATTACATATTTGAGCATATTCACTTGACAGCCTATGCTTTATTTCACATGGAAGTAATGACATGTTGGTGAGCAAATAAATACTTTGGAGCCCATGGAACTTAGTTACAATATGAGTGAATGGGTTTTTCATAGAAGGTGCTCTCTGCGGGGAGAATATAATTTAAACATAGATGAAATGAGAAATAGTCTGATAATTACATATGTTAAAGAGCTAGTCTAACATTAAGCAGCATGTGATGATTTTTTTTATACACTTTTATTCTTCAGTCTTCTGCATTTTTAGTCTGGAGTATTTCAATTAAAGCATTTTCAAGTGACAGACTTTTAAGCATGACATTCAGTGGTCTAGGGGCAAATCCTCCAATAACTTCTTACACAGTGGTCATGTTGCGAATGCTAAAATCAAGTGTTTGACCTAACTGCCTTTCAGTAATCGTCTGGAGGGGTTGGTCGGTTGTCACAGTTTTTTCAAGTTTGACGGGCGATACTTTTACCACGCTAAATCTTTAAGTGCGTGTAGTGGTACCTCTCAGGCCTTTGCAAGAAATAAACTGCTTTTGCTGGGCAATTTTAGTTGCAGACACCAAAATTCTGCTCTCTAGGTTCATGGCTGTTATCTTTCTGCGGGAGTGAGAGGGGTCCCAGGTGGCTCTGCCATAGGTGTAATAAGGGGGAATGAAATGTCTTTCTAGATCAGAGGGAATTACAGTTCAGGTAGAAAGGGAGGAAGCCGTTAGAATCTGCCGAGTGTGGGAAATTTAGATTAAACTTTATTTCATTCAGCTATAAAGTGAAACCCTTAGACTTGACAGGGAATATGTAATGATTTTCAGTGATCTTAGTGGAAAGACTCGCTTGGACCACAGCAGAAATTGGATCAAGCTCTATGTGTTTCATTTCCTTCAGGCTTCAAGTAAAAGATTCATAGAGTTTAAAGACTCTGAAGATAAGTGCCACTTCCTACTGTAAATTACAAATCATCAAACCAATTCTACAGTGCTGCATACTCTAAAGATTTAAATGATGACTATAGTAGATTCTGTATTTACTCTCATTCTTTTTTCCCCACGATATACGTTCACTGTTGGGGTACCTGTTTAATCACTCTTCTAAGCACTGGAAAAGTTACACTGAGAAAAATAACTTTTTTCTTTGTTTTGTTCTGTTTTCCCCCAAAACATCTTCTTAGCACCTATTGAGGTCTTTCTTTTTCACTATTTTGTCCTTTCTTGGTCATATATGATAAACGTTACTATTTAAGAGAGGAAAATTATTAATGCAGGAAATGATCTCAGGAAAAAGTGTGCTCACGCACCCTTTCTGAACCGCGAGATGGAGTTAGATCCAGTTAGAACATAGACTGAGGAGGGATAAGTTAATTCTGAAGGTGTAGGTCCAACTGAAGAGCCGCTCGCATCCCACTTGCGACTTTGTGTTCAGCTGGAAAGAAAACACAGTCATGGCTCCTTCTACACTTGCACATGGCTCAAATGGGGACAGAATCTGACATGTCCAACACACAAAGAAATAAACAGTGTGACTAGAAGTGGGGTATCCTCTGTGTCTTCAAATAGTAGATCACTAATTCTAAAATGATAGCTTCTACATTTTCAAATCAGAGGGATTAGCATGTTAGCGGTCTTTGAAGAATGCCGTGTGAAGTCACTGAAACAGCTTGTCTTGTTTATCCCTATTTTTCATATAAATGACTTCAGCATAAAAAAATCCCACGAAATTAAGAATGGAAATCCCAGTTTTCTGAAAAAATGGACAACAGTCTAAAATAAGAAAACAAAAGAAAACAGCACACAGAGGACAATCTTTTTAATGTCAAATTTGGCCTATATGCCGGTTAAAAGATTCCAGCAGAGGTTCTTTTCTAGGAAAATATTTGAGAACAATTAGCTTTAGCATATGAAAATATATTCAGTGATTGTTTAAGTAATGTTTGTTAATATAGGCTGAAATTACTCCAGATCTGGGTCCATTATTTATGGCATTATTATGGCAGAGAGAGAGGAAAAGTTCTCTGAAAACTACCAAAAATAGAGGAATCTTCCTAAAAGGATGTTTTTTTCCAACATAAACAAAAGTGAAAATACTTTATTTTTATGTATCATATTGTTTTCCTGCAAAATATTTCTTTCAGTGGGATATATGTGAATTTGAGATTGAAGGAAATCTAAAAATATGTCCATGTTAATATTATTTCCTCACCTTTTTCTGAGTTCTTTTAGGTAAAGAGGATCTTGTTTTAAGGAAAGTAGAAGTCAAAGTAAAATAGTAACTTACAGAGCTTAGTCAAATCTCTGCTTCCACTCACATAAGTTATCTTACGATTAATTTATTAGGCGTTTGCTGCTCAGAATGCCACCTTATACCATTTCATAGGCAAAGCTTGCTCGTGTTATGTCAGTGGCTTCGTGTTCATGCTTAGAAAGGCAACACAAATACAACTGCTCCAGCTTGATCTTCGTCTCTGCTCAAAGGTTACCAAGACAAAACGATGTGGTGCAGCTATGGTTTTCCAGCTGCGTAGTGATTCAGAAAAAAAATGGCCAAATGGGACAAGTATATTTAACACACCACTGAAAGAAGTTTAGTTTATGAGTAGTTTTCTTGCATCTAAATTATCTGCAACCACAGTGTTCAAATAATGTTCTTTGTTGCAGCTTTGTGTTATATCCCAGTCACTGGTCTTCTCTTCACCCTCCACTCTCCCAGTTTTTCACTCTACTTATTTCACATGGTTCTTGGTGTGCAGAAGGATCTTTCAGAAGTATCAGTCCAAACTGATTGATTGTGCAGAGCATACCAGTAAAAGAAGAGTGTCTTTCATGCCTCGGCAAGAATCTCTGTAAAGTGAATAAATTCATTTTAGAATAAGAGAGCTATTTAATCACTTAGCTCTGTTCTCTGGTAATTGTGTCTTATGAGTGCAGCGGAGAATTGAATTTATGCAAAGATTATATTTGCAAAGTAGCATTTGGCACCTTCTCTATGAAACTGTAAGTGGAGGGATTCCTTCTTCAGAGTAGTGTTTGAAGGCACAGTACATCTCTAAACTTTATTTTTGGTAGCATCCTTTTGGGAATTTTTATTTAGAAAAGTCTTGCTGACATGGTGATTCTTTTCTTTCTCAGCAGGGTTTTGAAATTACTGATGAAAGAGACTTTCTGGGGAACATAAAAGGGAAAATGTGCTTATCCATTTAATAATATGTAGCATTAGTTGTTACCCAAAATATTATACCAGAATAAATTAGTTTAATTTGTAAAGAATAAGCATAAGAATTGGTGTCATAAAAATTCCCTTACCATGGAAATAGATTAGTGGAGATACTTAAATTTAGATATTTTTTTTAAGTAGTTATTAGTATTACTGCTCCAAGTTACATCATTCAAAGACATATATATATACAAGGGCAAACATCATAGCTTAGAAAAACAAATCCCATACTGTGAAAAGAATATGTATTTACTTACTTCTTACATTGTATTATACAAAGTATTATAGGAAATCTCTTTGCAAGGAAATACCGTAAAGGATTTGTGAGAGTTTTATTGCTCATACTTTCATCTTTCACCTACAAAAGACGAGCAGATTAGGTAGCCCACTCGTGAACAATCTGGTTAGCCTGTTGTTAACACATAAGCTGTACAGCATCAAAGTTAACACGCTTTCAAGTGAAGACCTACGTTTTCTCTTTGAGGTTTTGACTTAGATGTGCTCAGAACCAAACAAAATATTCATATGTACATATGAGAAGCAAAAATTCTGAGCTTCTAAGCTTAACCTTTACTTGGCTTCCAGGAGGTGTTTGAACGGATCTGATGATAGGAACTCTTGCTGAAAGAATGTTGAATATCTCTTACAGAAACACGTAGATGTTACCTCGTTGAGAAACAAAAAATATACCACAAAAGAAAAGGTAAACATAATTGAAAATTGTTCACATGAAGTAGACATCCAAGGAAACATAATTTGTGCTCTGTCAAAATGTTGCTGAGATGTGTTGATTCATATTGCTATATACTATGAAATATCTGAATGCCTAACATGTATATAAAATGAAAAATCGTTTATGTTTACACTGTTATACCCCTATAGATGTGTATAAGTGCGTAGCCAGAAATCTGTGTCCTAGAGATTCTTTGCAGTCACCAGCAGTCCCTGGAAGATGAATCTCCTTCCGTTGACCCTGTGGTACCAGTGTCCTCTATCCGCTGAAGCCAATTCTGCTACATTTTGATAGACAGGAGGATGAGTGGATTTAGGGTTCTTGATAGGCTCTTCTAGAATTTAATTTACAGATTTTAGGCACCTTTCAGGAAGGTGCCTTCATTACCTAGTTGGCAGGATTGAAACTCAAGCGAAGGAAAATTCAAACATTAGCTTTTTTTTTTTTTTTGCATTCAAAACAGACAAATTACAAATATTTATAACTTAAATAACTGAATAAGTGAAAAGAGTTGTTAATTTTCGTGCAAAAAAAGACTTTTTTCAGAAATACCTCTTTCTTCTTTATCAATTGGACTTTATGTCCTTGCTATCAAGCTGGCAGTCAGGTTTTAGATCTTTTTGCTTGCCTTCAACCTTAGATTGCACCTGCTCAGGTTGGTGGCTTTGGTGGCTTTTTTATTTTTTTTTTTTTTTTTTTCAGAACTTTCCCTGAATTCAGGTTGGGATGTTGTAGACCAGAGGTTTTTCAGGTCCTGTGGACTCTGTAGCCATAGAGTTGGGAATCTGAATGCATCAGTGCCGTAGCAGGAAGCACTAAAGTAGCAGTGAGTTCCAGCATTTTTGAACTGCGCCTGCTTCTCTGAGCATTAAGAAATACTGATGTTGCAAAACAGGAGCTAGATCATGTTATTGAGATGATTTAGGTTGTACCGTTCTAGTGGGTAGTAGAAGCTGCTACAAAGAGAGTTAAAAATGTTTATTTTCTCTACTTCTCGAACTTTCCAGGTTATATGATGTGGTATAAGTATTTAGCTAACATTGATTACATGTTAAAGAGTTATGCTTTTTTAAAAACTATTATACATTTGCTCTGTAAATAGATTCCCTGGAACGATTTATTTTAGTTCTTTTATGCTTTAAATGTGCTTTCTTTCTCTCTTGATTGTGTGGCTAGTTGAAAAGTTGAAACACTAAAAGCCCAATTTCTTTCTGCTCTTGCACATGCAATCCATTTGCACAGTGGGATTCCAGCCAAGTATAGAAACAAGAGCAGCACCCTGGGGAATGTGTGCACCTAGCAGAGACCTGAAAGCTTCCACCCTTAAGCTTTGATAATGGTATAATGATCATAGTGATCATACTGTGCCGCATCTCAGACAAGAGAAATTAGAGAAAAGCAAAAAAGTTCCTTGCTTGCTTCATTAAAAATGCCTGTCGTTTCATTTTAAAATGCTACTTCTTTGCTTGATTTGCTTGAAGACACAGAGAGCGTTGCTCTACTTCACCGCTTTTCTTAATCTGCCAAGAGCTTTTCTGTTGTCACACTTGGCAGGTGAGTTAAAATTTAACTGCTGGCTCTGGTCAGGAATGTGTTGCACTTTATAAAACTTGTTCCCTGTGTTCTGCTGGCTTCACTAAGCTTTAGGCCATTTCAGCTGTAAAGCGCTGAAGGGGTTACTGGAGCCACACCAGAGCTGAAGCCTTGCCCAATTCAAGCAAAGACTTTGATTCCACACTCTCCATTTAGGCTAGTATTTTGTCAAAAGACGTACTAGATTGATAGGATTTTTTAAGAAAAAAAGGGATATTGACAAATGCTTGTTGTTCATCCCTAGTAATAATGGCTACTGAGCAAAGACAGAAATGATTTTAAAAATAAATTAAATAACCATTCCAGAATCAGCATTTTCAGCACTTCATTTTGGTTTCCAGAAGTGTTTTCCTTTGTCGGTCACTATCAGGACTAATGAATATAAAAGTAGCACTTCCTGAGCAATTACAGAAAATACTTCTGTTAATGAAACCTATTCTGTTTTACTGTGCCTACATTTGTAAGTGTTTTGGATTTCCAGAGGATCATCTAAGGTCATACTGTTACCAGAGATCATGATTGTGTGTAGCATAATTGAATGTGTGACGCTATGCCGTAATTTTCTACAGAACAATTGAGAAAATTATTAATGCTATACAAAGAAGATGGTTAGCTTATAGTATATTATTCATTAAGAATTACCCGAAGGTCAAGCATTAGGAAGGGCATCTGCAGGAAATTCGGAGCATTCAGCCTCTTCTAAGAGATAATAATACATCAATGGTTTGAAATAAGAAAAGTAATTGATTTCCCAAATTACTTAACCGGTCTTTTATTTCTCAATGAGAATAAAATTGACACTTGTAAAGCTAAGCCATCTTCTGTAGCTGAAATTTCTGCTATTAATTATAATATCAGTAAAGCACTTTACTGAACAAAGAAAGCATGCAGGGCGAGGAAGGGAGGCTTGAGAACTGGCAGAAATAAGCACTCTTACTGGGTTAGCATGATCACTAAATACACTGCCACCACAGTGTCTTCTCGAAACTGTGGAACATATTTTCCTCCTAGAGAGAATAGATAAATCCCAGACCTCAACAAAAACCAAAACCCTGCAAGACTTACACTAGCTTTCATAAGCATAAGTTATGCTCCTTTATTTCTCACTAATGCTGTTAGTAGTTGAGCAGTCTTGTATTTGATTTAAATGGGAGTAGTTTCAGTAACTGATGAAACTTGTCTTGTGTCATTTTGGTAAAGCTGAAGAACAGAAGTACACTTTCTCTTTTTTCAGTGATTCTAGATCAGCCATTGAAAAACAAATTTCCGTGGCCGCTATGCTGTGTTGAAATGCTGTACCGAACTGCAGAAGGAAGAGCAGGTTACTTAGCTGGAAAAAGTTCAGAAAGTACTCATTCAAGCTCTTTTAAATACAAAGAAGACACAACACAGTTTGCAATTTGCCCGTTGAAGCTAGCCCATTACCGAGCGAGCTGAAGAGGCCAGTGCTTTCCAGCACTCTATTTTCATTGTTCAGTGATAAAAAGAAAGCAGAAAATACTAAAATGCCTAGGAGAGCTTTTACAGGTTGTCCTACTACATTTCAGCTAATACATCCTGGGCCCCTAAACTCATTGAGCTCCTTTATAAGTCATTTCTTTGGTTCCCTGACCAGTTCCCCATTCCTGAGGCTAAGCAGTTGTTCCCACAGTGATTGTCCCAGTGAGTCGCCAACACTCATTTCTTCTGTAGAAAGAATTTATTCAGGATTGTTCAAGCCGAGTTTGTTAAATACGTAAGTATGAGGTTTTATGTGCTATAACTGCATTGCTTCAAGCTATAGGTATTTTGGAGATTTAGAAACCTTTCCTATGGTTTGCGTAGGTCTGCTGTTGTTGCTCTAAAACCTCTGTAGAACGTCACTAAGAACACAGACCTTTATGGCATTTATCCCATCTATAGTTCAGGGAGAAATCATGTAAGAACACTATTAACAACCTGTCTTGTTATTCTTGTTTTTAAAAAACTGTCTAATACGTTGCTATAGATAGATATATCACTGTATCTAAAATAGAAGCTGGTGATGACAGAAGTATTACATCTAGAGAGGAGGGAAATCATATATTTTATTAAGCATTTTCAAATCTACTCACATCCCCTCTTTATTGCATCTTTAGATGAAAATTCATTGACATAATGGGCTTTGTGAGATTCAAAGAAAAAAATAAATAAGAAACAACCACTTTTTCTTCTTCAAATGAGAGTCTATTATAACTCTTTGCAAAGGGATAGGAGAAATCAACAGGATTTCTCCTAAAAATAACAGGAGAAATACTGATTTTTGATACGGAAAGAAAACTCGTTAGCTTTAAATAAGTTTTGACATGCCTCCTGTCTGGAAAACAAAGGGGGGTGGCAAGGGGTCTTTGTGGTTTCTAATTAATGCTCTTATCAGTGGGAACTGTGCTTTGGCAGGTCCCTGTGATCAAGTCGAAAATTGGGAGGTCGCCCAGTGGCCTCGCTGAGCATCTTCTACTTTGCTGTTGGTGCTTTTGTGATCTTTCTATCTCCCCACGAGCTCTAAAAAAGCCCATGGAAAAGTGCTCTGCCCTTCCTGTTTCCCAGCCCTTTTTCCCCGTCTGCTCCCGTGCAGCTTGTCATGGTGGTGGTTGCTTTCTCGTGCGTTAGTGGAGGCCTCCCCGACCACAGCGCCCGGCCCTGCGACCTTCTCTCCATCCAAAGCCTTTTAATGGCTCTTAGAGGGGTCAGTGCCTCCTTCGAGCGTCCTGGCCCGCACGTGCTGCGAGGCCGTGGAGGGCTTCAGCGTGGTCAGAGCTGGTTCCAGCACGTGTAGGAACCTTCTGCACAAATCACAGCTGGTTCCTGCGTGTGCTCGAACTTTCCATGCAATCGGAGCCGGGCAGCCCCAGTCCCAGCTGCCTCGCTCTACCCAAACCGAGCTTTTCAGTGGGTTTTCCTCACGGCACTTGGTGTGTCTCACTTTGCCTCTCTCTTGGCAGCGATAATAGTCATTTCCTTGCAGGGAGTGCTTCCCTTTGCAAACGTTTCCTTAACGCGTTCCCACCTCCATGGGGCCAGCTCTGAGCTGTGCCTAAGTGCTGGGCATAGGCAGCACAACGGGGCTCTTGCTGCTGTGTCTCCCTGTTACCCGCTGCATGCTTTTATGAGTGGAAGGAAATGGTGTGGCCAGGGGCGGTCATGGAAAAGCAGCTTCTTGCGCCTGTGGAGCTGGAGAGAAGCACAAGATGCTGCAGGCTTCTCCTCGCGAAAGCAAACTCCTGCTTCGCTTTTCAGTCACTGTGAGATTTATGTACTTAGTGAGAAACTCAGGAGAGGACAGTTGTTGGTGTAAAACATGGGGAACTGGGTCGCTGGTACCTTCAGGGAAGGTTATGTCATGAGCGACTATGGTGTATACCAGAAAATTTAGGTTTCTTGTTTCTTCTGTTAGGTTTTTTACATTTTTTTTTTTTTTTTCCATTTGCATTTTCTCCAAAGGAGATTTGCAACTTCTATATTTAAAAGAAAATAAAGTCAGCTTTAAAGCAGTTTAATTTCATATTGAGGTGGCATCCTATTTGGATGTGCAAATCAGTAAAAGGAATGTGATACTGATGGGCACAAAACTGGATGGGCTCAAGTCCTGTCTGATCCTTTAGTGCAGCAGACCAATAGAAAAAGGCATTAGAAAAAAAAAAAAAAAAACTGTTTTTGAAATTTTCATAGTTCATAGTGTAAAGGGGCAAAAAATTGAGGTGATGTGAAGGTGATGTATTTTCTTTTTATACATCTATATGTATGTGTGTGTAGGTATAATTCTAATCTGATCATTTCTTGTTGTTTCTTGTTACCTAAAGATCTTAACTGCGTGGCCTGCTACAGTATCCTTGTGAAAGAGCGGTAGGCTCACTGATTCTTCCTTTAAGAGGAAAAGGTTCAAGTGAATCAAAAATCCAAAGTACCATAGCTGAACTGCTTTTTACCTCTGCAGAAAAGGGTTTTTTTGTTCTCTCTCTCTCTCTCTCTTTTTTTTTTTTTTTTTAATAAAATACCCTCTCCCTCAGCTCCTTAAATTCTGACACACGTGGGAGGTTTTTTGTTTTTCCCAGCAGCTAAAGAGGCAGTAGGTTTGTTTTGGCAAGTTATTTGGAAAAAGGAGAAGTGCAGAAGTGCCCTTTTACCACTGAGCACTAAGTGCCCAGTATGCCTGCTATTTCAGCTGCAGAAATAAGTAGCATATGCAAATGGATCAATGTGAACATTTTATAAGCGTGAGAAGCATATAAAAATGATGCTGCCTTTTCATGCTGTGCAACTTGCACACATTTAAGTCAATTTTGAAAATGAAATGCTTTAAAACAAAGGCAAAGAGATCTGTTTGGGAGTAATTAAGGATCAAGTCATAAGCATGGTTGAGATATACAGAGTAAATTATTGAAAGCTGAAGTTGAGAAGTACAATAAGTGACATTCAGAGAAGTAGTTTTAAATATGCAATATAGACAGTCTCCAAAATTACAGGGAGCTGAGTGGATGTGTATGCAGAACTCTGCCCTTAGAAACCAGGAACTAATTAAATAAAGACTTGCCTGTCAGTTGTATTTGCATGGTACTAAAAATGCCAGCCTGCTTTATATTATAAATGGCTGTCTGCTTTATCTGCAGCGTGTTTCCCTCTTAATTTAAAAGTTTTTTTTTGAATCATGTCAGGTTAAAACTTCCATTTGAAAATGCAGGTACTAGCTGCTTTCTGTTTTTTCCCAAGAGAAAATATCTCTGCAGAATGATATATAATAAGAATATATAAAAATAATACCTAGTATCTAATAAATATAAATGTAATATATAATAATGGATCTTACAGGGTAGATTTGGTAACATGATGTGAGAGGCTAAACTGGAACATTATTGTATGCAGCTTGGATTCAGAAATGTTTAGAAATATTTGCAAATGTATTAAGCACCTCAGCTACTGTTTGAGAACAGTCACACAAGAAAAAATGTTTAAACTTTGCATGCGCCTAATTTACCTTATCTTAAAACCTCCAGTACTTCAGATAATTAGCTTAAGAATAAAGTTTTTACTTTCCTTAGAGTTGAAAGCATGAAAGCAGCTGAGGCAGAAATTTAGAATACTAGCCCATAGGAGTTATATTAGCTTAGGGATTATGGATGTTGCTTTAATGTATTTATTGTATTGTCTTGCAATTCTATGTACACATAGGGAAAAATAATGCAATAAGATCTCCCTCACTCTGGGCCACGCTGCTCTCTGCAGTTGTACCCCTAGATTTGTGAATACATGGACTGTTTATCCCAAACTCCTTCCCTTAGAGCAACAAACATCCAGCTTGGGAAGCCAAGAGCAGCGTTGTGTGTTAGTGGAGTCGGACTAACTGGAAGGAGTGTGGAGTTTATTGTGTCAGAGTGTAACCAGGAAGCAGACCAGAATGGGGCAAACCAATCTGCCAGCTCTTTGCTGCCAGATGCACAGCTCCTAGCTGTGTCCCTCTCTCCTTTCCTGTACCGTGACTGATGCTCATGCAGATTGAGAAGCCAGTTCAGTTCAATAACCAGAGGCAAAATAACTTAGCCAAAAAGCTGAAGGGTTTTCTGTCCACCCAGTGAGCTAATCTGAAGTGAGATGACAAGGAATGATAATTAAATCTGAGGAAGTAGGTTCTGTATTTTGATAGCTCTGGACTGTTGGATTTAATCTTCTGTCTTGTCTAGGCACGAGCTTCATCTACGCAGCTTAAAATCATTATCGCCATCTCTGAGGGTCTGTACACCTCATGGCCACCATCTCTTTGGACTTTGTGTGGAAGCTGACTTTAACTGAACGTGAACACTGCCTTAAAAACAAAAAAAAAAGGCGCTTAATTGAAACGTTGGGAAGAATAGATAATGTGACTGCTGAGCCTGAATTGTGAGGGCAATGAGAAACTTGGAAGCTCACTGTCAGAGATTCTGATCATAGGTACTGGTACTAGTCCTGCTAGGCCAGTGGGATCCAAACTGTTGCTGCCTAATGATTTTTCTACATGCTTGGCACTAATTATTCTCTTGTTAGGGATTTTAACAGAAGAAGTGGGGGGGGTCCTCACGTTACGTGTCTGTAGCTTGACTTCTCCTGAATTCCCAGAAAAAGTGTGTTCTGGATAGAGTCCCAGCACAGTATGTTTGAATGAGCGTGTGTCAGGGATAGAGAGAGTCCTGTCTTGGACTTTTGTATTTTAAATTACTAGTTCTGACCCCATTTACAAAGAACTGATTTTCACTTATGCTGTCACTAGAAGATAAACATCAAGTAGAAAGTGGATTTTAGAAATACAGAAATTCTCTGTATTTAGAAGAATGATTCTATTTAAAATAAACTAGTATATTTACCCTAATTCTATAAAACAGTAAGATTTTAATTAATTGCAGTTTACATAAGAAATAACAATAATGAAAGGTAAAGAATGAAAGTAAACCACCATAAGATTTTACTGTCTAGCTGTATAATCAATTTTGGCCAAACAGAACCTTAATGGGAGGCATGGATTAGTTTTCTGTTACTTGTGTGTGGCAAAAGACCTAAAAGGCACAACTAAAGTGAATAGGATAGGATGGTATGCTAAAAAAAAAAAAAAAAGTATTTAAACAATGTTACGGATGTTATGGATTTAATACTGTTGAGGTGGATCAGTGCTTTGCAAGTGTTTTCATCTCATATCTTAAGTGAATGAGTTGCTCCTTGTAGGATGTGCAGAATGGTATTTGAATGGTTTACTGTCTGGAGGTAGGTGAAATTGGTGTCACAACTTATTTTTTAACAACCGAAGAATTTTAAATTGGAAAATAACACAGTAAATGCCCTTGTTCATGCCTTAAAACTCCTGTATCCTCCTATCAGACTGTATTTCTCAGGAATTTGTTCAATCGTGCTGTGAAATAGAGGGTTGATCTCTGTATCATTCAATAATGCACAGGTCTTTCCTGTCCTTTTAGAGACAGATGTCACTGATGGGCAGTGATGCTGATATAGCACAACTGTATGTGAATAAGCTTTCAGGAAGGAAATGGCACAAATATCAAGTTACTGTGTGTATATATATATACACACACACGCACACACACATATATATATACTCCATATATATGTATTCCTAATTTATAGACAGAAGAACTTAAGCAAATACACACATTAAAGAAGCTGCTAGCTTAGAAAACCTTTGGGTTCCTCTTTATTTTTTATTTTTCACCTATTTAAAAAAAAAAACTTATACTTACCCTATTCCATTAAACTGTTTCCTGATCATTCTCACAGGTCACATAAATGTGACATACTTTTTATTATTTGAAAGTTTGGATTCCAAACTAGTGAGCACAATTACCTGATGAAAGCTGTTGTATAAATTAACGTTACAATACAATGAGTAATTCTCCCTTAAATCATCTCCCCAGTGTTTTCCAAGGTTAGAGGTAACAGCTACACTATTGTTTGTAATGTAATCTAATACTGAACTCTTCTTTCTTTTCATATTATTTTCTCTCTACTGATTTAATTAATTGAGTTGCAGAATATTGGAATGCATAAAACGCCGTGAAAATGCTACATTGATAGTTACAAATGTTACTCTAATGCTGTAAAACTTAAAATACGTTATCTTTTTTAAAATTTCGTGCTTAATATTGGAAAGCTCTTGGTGGTGAGAGAATTTAGGACTTTTTGGAAAATTGAAACAGGTGTTTGTCAGTATTTACGCACATTTACTTAGGGAAAATAAGATATTATTATTTGATTAAGCCATTGGGTTTGATTTAGAACTGTGTTCATTCTGCAAGAATCTTGTTCGTTAGTTTTAGATTAGGCACTGAAAGAGAGACTCTTTACTGGTTATTTACATCTGTATGTGAATATATATTTTTTTATGCAGATGTGCTATTCACTATATAAAATCTTTGTGTTGTCACAGTAATCATGTACGAGCCCATCACCCTCATGCAAAGGGCATGCATGAGAATTTATTGGCAGTCAGACTTGCTCCAGTCCAACATTAGTATCCTTTACATAGCTTGTTAAATCTCAAGACATTTATAATTCCAGAAATGTCAGCACTTCGCCCCTCAGAGTTTTAGAGCTGAAGCCAATATTCAAGTTTAAACATTATGGCCATCTGCATGATGATGTTTAGAAAATGACTTTATTATCATGAAAAAAAAAAAAAAAAAAAAAGAAGAGTTTTGTTCTGCAACTTTAACATGGATCCTGTTAGGCCTAACCTTATGGCTCTCAAAACCATTTTGGGGTGGAACATCTTTGCCATAATCCATTAACTGCGGAGTAAAAATAGCCATGTGTAAGTCCCTTAGTCTACTCTTTGCTGAAATGCATTGAAGTACTGTAGAAACTGTCTATCAAGAAGGAATGGACCTGAAGTCACCTTCGTACTACCTCTGAGGCAGGTCAGCAGCAGCAGCAGCCTTCAGGCTTTTCTAAGCTTCAACACAGTTCTAAATCACTCTAATTTATTGTCTTGAATCTACTGTTCTGTTGGATGTGAAGCTTGTGGCTGTTTTGCTAACTCCAAACTTCCTTTAATTCTGGAAGGGTGATTGATGAGGGTTTGCTGCAGGGGTCATCAACAGCCTAAACCTCTTCAAGGAATAACAGAGCTGTCCCAGAATATGTAGAAAATTTATGCATTCTTATGAGTATAATCTTGTGTATATTCTTACTGGTATAATCTTAAATTATGCCAATTTATTTTTACCAAGAGCAGCAAAAGGAAGTGAGGAAATTGTGATACGAAAGAGAGCAAAACCACCAGGGAAGGGCGTGAATCTCCCTTTGATTTGGCTGGTTAGGGGTTGTATCAGATGGTATACAATTTTGATTGATTATTTCTCTTGACTTTTAAGCAGTTATTTCTGGCTTCATAAAGAACTTCTAGACATTGTTATTCTTCTGATTTTTTAATGTCGTATTATTCATTAAATTATGCTCTTCTTGAAGAAGAGTTCTTCTTCAAATAGGGTAATAAGGCAGTTTATTAAAACTTGTCTTCTTCCCCTAGCAAATAGCTTACATGCTGCATTTAGGAATCTGAGTCTACCACTTTTTCGCACTTGCTTGAACAGAATACTGTGGGAACACTGTAGTTGTGAGCAAGTAAAGCTGTAAATGGGATTGGGATATAAGGCTGAGTTCAGAAGTTCACACAGCAGCATTAAGATGATCTGTTTCATCTTCCCTGTCAGATTCCTTCCTTTCTGGACATTTGAAAGCATTAGAAACTCACTGCCAGGTAGAACATCTTTGATGTGTCATGTGAAATGCATTCCCTGTTAAAGCAGGAGTATGATTTTTCTGAGTGTTCAGCCCTGACTGGGGTGCTGCTCTTCTCTTCAAAAAATACAGTTTGCTGGATGATCATCATCCTATTAACATACAGAAACAAAGCTGAGCTCCAGAAACCATGTGGGTTACAGTTTGAGTTGCCCTATAGGTATAAAGAATCCAGTACTAAACTTTTTCTATTAGACATATTGCAAGTGGTTTCATGAAGACCTTCCATGCACACTAGAAAGCCTAATATCATGCCTATTATTCATGAACAATATAAAAATGGCCTCATACTGTTTTGCTTGCTCTTAGGCTATTCTTAATGTGTTAATGGAATACAAACACAATTTGGACCTGAATGCCACATTCTTAAGTTTTCTTCATGCTTCTCAGTAAGTAATGCATTTGTCTAAAATAGTTATTAATTTAGGTCCCTCATTAAAACACTAATGACCTGATCTTTAAAAAGCTGAGTTTTAAGCTTAGTTTTAAGCAAACGGTTAATCCCATTAATATCAATGAGCTTTTCATTAATAGGCTTAAAGTTAAGTAAGTCTTTTTTGGTTCGTGCTCAGAACCTAAGATGCGATTCTACTGATTATCTCTTTCTCCTACCCCATCTGTCTCTGAGGATTTGCTGGTGTTAGAGCTTCAGCATTACATACCAAGGTATCTACTCCTCAGTTGTTGTTGGCACAAGCATGGAAACTAGGAATGTAGTAAAGTTACTTATACAAATTCTGTGGCAATTTCGTAGGATATGGAAATTTAAACCATGATATGAACTATGTACCTGAATATTGTCTCCTGTATAAAATCTAAGTTAATGACATTTTTCTGATATATTTTAAGTTTTGTTAAAAATAATATACACCCACACTAATTTCTAGGTAAGTGAAGAATTACTTAAGAAAGAATGGTGAAACGATTTTTATCTGAACAACAACAACAAAAAAAAGGAATAAGATAGGAGTTAAAAAAGGCATTCTTGGTCAAGCTGAAGAGCTATAGAGCTAAAGTACCTGCCTTTTGCTTAAAGTCCTTGCTGACCAGTTGTCTATTTCAGTGGTGCTTTTGCATTTTTTAATTCTTGTCTGTTTGGCCCTGAATTACAATTAGATATAAATTTCTGAAAAGCACAGGTTGCCTTAACTACACATAAAGAACTGACCACAGGCAGACGTATTGCATGGCTTCTGAGATGCTGAAGATAATTTGCTATTGTTATAGCAAAAAAGATAATTCGACCAAAATCTACTAGCTGGAAGACTTTTGTACCTTTTGTATAGACATGCATTGCCCTTTAAATGCCCTCTTCCTAAGAGGTCCCTAGGAAATCACTTAAAATATCACCATCATTTCTATGTATCTTTTAAAAGCCACTTTGGGACCTTTTACAGGTAAGTACCTCTTCTGTTTGGATTTCACCTAAATTTGTTACATCACTCGTTTCTAAAGGAATTGCTTTGCAATACAGCAAGGTAGAAAACTTAGGAAAATGTTTTCTTGGCATCTTCTATAGTTTCAGTATTCGGAGGAACTACACTGATGGTAAAAATAATGAAGATGTTTCTTACCAAATATGTGATCGCTAAACTTCTTATGCTGATGTCTCACAGTAGAAAACCTAGTGATCTTGGGAATCTTCCAAAGTTCATTTCTGCTTCACAGTGACAATAAAAATACTCATTACTACAAACAGAGCTACATTTTTTTTTCAAAATAAAAGGATATTTAATATCTAGCAGGTGGACTAGCATTTACTCAATCTATGCAGGCAGCCTTCTGGAAGACATTTGGTATTTTTCTAATTTCTTGCTAAAAAAAAGTGGGTAACTTAGATACTTCTGCATTTGCTTTAGTAATTATCCATGGAAACTTCCAGAAATTAATTACACATTTATTTTTATTATTTACCGGCAGACATTTCCTATCTTCCCATCCATCTGCCCACAAGCAGTTGCACTCTCATCTGTATTCCCTTCATCCATCCATCTGGGCAAAGCTGCCTTTGCAGTTTACATGGCTCATTTGTATGGCTTGTGACTACCTGACAAACTGAATTCAAGTTACCCTGTTTGCATTTCACAGATGAGATGTTTTACTCTAGGTATCTGTGAGGAAGTTGTGACTTGTCAGTTGAGAATTTGGTAGTTATGGGTAAGTCAGTCTGAAATGGGACTGGATACGTTTATTGATGGATGTGATAAAATGAGAACCATGGTGGTTTGGTGCTGGCTGAGCTGAAAGAGCAATGAAAGAAGACAAGAAGAAAAGAGTCAGGAGAAAAAAAAAAAAAAAAAAAAAGAAAAGAAGTTATGTGCATTTCAAGAGAATTGAGAAGCGTAAATGTCATGGAAGAGTACAGCCAGAGAAGAAGCCATTTGGTATTAGGTAGAAGGAAATTTTAGAATTATGGTAAGAAATCAATATACTAGCAACAATGCTTGTGTGGTTGACAGTGATTATAAGTGGCAGAAGTAATGTCACAGGAGCAGCCATAGGCTTAAGGAGATTTCATCTGAAGCATCATGTGAAAAGACATGTTTTTAAATACAGGCTTCAAATTTAGACTTGACATACATGGATATCTCCTTTGCTTTTCTTTCTCTTTACTTCCTATGTATATTTCTGTAGCGGTCTAAGAGTAATCCTGACATTGTCGACAGCTGTGAACAGAGCCTGTTACTCAGCTTTATGTCTTTTAAAATCATGCCCTTACTTCAGTTTTCTTTTTTCAGGTGGTAGTTTTACTTCTAAATAGGATTTTATTTTATTAGGGCTTTTGTAACTACCATGATCGCTTTTTTTTATTTGAATAGAGGGAACTCAGGGAATAACCTGGTCCAACATAATAAGGAAGTTCAGAAGCCTACGCCAAAATTTCTTGAAGTCCGGAGATGCCTGAATTGACTTAGAAGTTTCCCAATTGCCCACAGTTTTTCTTCCAATCCTACGTAGGATTGACCACAGTGTCCGAAGGTCTCTGCCAACCTCACTTGTATGATTAGATGGCTTTAGAAAGAGGGTGTCAGGGCGTTGTTAGATCTGTAGAGAAAGATCTATGTGACATTTTATAGAAGCCAGTAGCAATTTGCTTCTGGTTTCATCTGGCACTTGAAATAAAGCTAGTAAGGAGATAGAATGATTTTTGTCATTAAGGCAAGTAAGAGAATGGCGAGATGGCCCAGCGTTATTACTGGGGTTGAAAAGAGTGATTTTGAGTCTGTAGCCACCGTTTTTCATAAGCGTGAAAAGCAGATGAACGGGTTTGCTGTCCTTTAAGCGCATAAGCTAGTTTCCTTTCCGCATAAGCATGAAGTTCCTCTGTTATTTTACTACAGTTACCAGTGTTTTAAGATACATTCTTTGGTTATTGCTCATTCCATTTTGCCTCCAGAAAGCTTTGCTATTTATTGTAGGACCCCTGGAGTGGAATTGTAAATTCAGGGGTTTGGATTGACTGTTACAAACCTCTCAGAATTTTAGGGAAAAAAAAAACCTCATTCAGACATAAAAAATACTTGAAATTTTCAGGCTTGCCAAATACATTTTAAAAGCTTGAGAGAATAGTGTTTATTGCAAATAGTATAGTACAGAATAGTATACAAATGCAAATAGTATAATTCTGACAATTTTCGTGATTGTCAGAAAGGCAAAAGAGCATGAAGAAAAGGAATGATCAGAAAGTTTGGCAAGTATTTTTCCTGACTAAAAAAAATGTTTTAAGGACTTTGAAGTACAAAGTATTTAACTGGTAGCCAACTATGGAAGATAAATGTCTTTATGCTTTCTTAAGCTCTAAAGAATACATTGGACCTTTACTTTTTTTTTTATTATTATTTTATTTTCAACCAGTCTTTTGGAGCGTGCTCATACTACACAAAGAAGCCCTGGTTGCCCATTTCTGAGAAATAATTTGTTAGAACAGTACCTGTGCGTTACACACAAGTGGCTGCTGCCTGGTCTTCCTATTTAAGCGGAGTAATTGCTCTTCACAGGCTCATGTGTTTGCTCCCCCTTTGGGTGGCTTGACCTTTATAAATGGGAGGAATTACTCAAATCAGAGATTTCTCTGTGAAAGTGAAATCTTTATTCTGCCAGCAAGTTCTCTGGGAAGAGGATGCAGAAGGGAAGAAAAACCTCTACTGCTTTGGGAAAGTTAAAGGATTTTTGTGCCCTGCCTTGGTATTATCCTTGCCTAAATAGACATACTCCATATGTACGTGTAGGTGGATTGGTGTCCTGTTGAGGAAAAGAGAAAGATGTGACTCAGGTTTATGAGTCATCTCTCTCTGTTTCCCAGTTGTTCCTCTCCCAGCAGGTAATGGCCAGTGTGATTGCATGGGCAATTATAGCTGTAAAAAGAGTGGCTGGATTTTATCTGACTAATTGCGTTGCTACTGCTTCATTTTCTGACAGTTGCCCTCCGTGCCAGCAATATGTCTAGCTACAAGAAATGTTTCTTTGGTAGCTGATTGCAACGGAGTCCTTCTGCTATCTTGAAGTTGCTCTGTGTCTGCTTTTCATATATAAAATAGTTTCTGAGCCTAATGAGAACAGACATTGAATCCCTCAATCTCATTTTAATGTAATTTCTTTAACTAACCATTCATCATAGCTGTTAACTGCCTATCTATATACAGTATTGTTTGTAAATTAAATCCTTTTTTTTCCCCGGTTTTGTCTGCAATCTTTGGAAATCTTATTTAAAGAGGATCATTTGTTTCTCTGTTCAGCTACTCAGTTCCTAGATCATATTTGCCAAACAGGGTGCAAAACCTACCAGTTTATAGTGTTTAATAGTTTTATATACACACTCATATAAAATGTCCTTTTATAAGTATCTATGGCAATCAGCGAATCTTTTAAAATGTCCCTACAGCCACCACTCACTGAAGCCATTTATTATTAAAGGCAGCATAGCAAATCGCAGTGTATCTTGCACACGGTTTAAGCAAAGTGACAAGTAAATGCACTTTTTAAAGATCCTTTTATGGCAAGAAGCTTGAAGAAGCTCCGTGATGGTTCTGATACGCTGCCAGTGTCGTGCTTGGGGTGACAGCAGGGCCCTGGTGCGGCCTGCCTGTTTCCACCCTGGCCGTGAAGGAATGCCGCAGTTCTGGTGAGACCTTCCACGTCTGATGGGTTTTCTTTGGGGGTGTGGGTGGTTAATATGTAAAAATCACTCTTCTTTTTTTTTTCCTACTGAAAGGATTAAGACCTGATTTTTTTCTTTTTTTTTCTTTTTTTTTCTTTTTTTTTTTAACAGCAGGAGAGATTGTTCTTTCTTATATGTCATGTTGGGCCTCAG